>OY294054.1:25159686-25562888 GCA_958510825.1 Brachypterus glaber | reverse complement strand
CTTGAATGACTGAAAAATATAAAATATGTAAACCTAGTATGAATGACATAGATTGTATATTGTTACATAATTATTGTTAATTTTAGTTTGAAATATTTAGTAGTTACGCTACAAAAGTTATATTTGGAAAATGTATATTAATATTATCTACGATTTTTGTGTGTTATAGAACTATGAAATAAATAAATAAATAAATTTATGCTAATTTACTTATTCTATAGTTTTTTTTAGGTATTTATTTTTCGTTTTAAAGTCGTTTTAAAGTCTATCTACGGAATAAATATGTCTTATATATTTTTTATAACTAATATGACGCGACAGGGGGGAGGGGATTTGAAAGTAGTGAAAGTGGGGGTCAAAAACGAGCCAAACATTATTGACATCGTTTATAGGCTAGCTCAAAAATCGGGTGGCCAACATTTTATATGGAATTGGGACACTTTTTCTTCGCCCATGGTATAATTAAAAGCAAGTTGTTTGGAGTAAGTTTTTTAAAGTAAACAAAAGTGAAAAGAAAAACATTGAAACAAGAAAACGACAAAAAAAGATAGTGATGTGGAACCCCAAGGGACTGTTAGTAAATTGTCTTTCTCAAAAGGTTTTAAATGTCCTAAGTAAATATTAAAAGTAAACATTACCCTTTTAAATATTCTAACAAACTCGCAGTTTGATCATTTGTTACACATTTCATCATTCTTTGTTTTAATAAATGAAATCAATACGTATGGGGTCATTTTTTGATAGATATCTTAAAATTTTAATTAAAACTAAGAACTTTACCTGCCCTGTGAAAGTTTCATTATTAGACTTACTGTAAACTGAAAAATATTTTATAATTATTCATTTTTAACAAGTAATTTTATCTTTGGGAATAAGGGTCTTTAGTCCCTATAAGCAAAGATATCACTATATTTTTTCCTAAAAGATTTTATTATTCATTATTTGTATCATAAAATATACCAAATTTGTAATTTTTAATTCAAATCCTTTAAAAGATATAATGTTATTGCAAAAACAGTCCATGTATAACAAATAATAATCTTAATTACGGTAACGCTGTTACTAATTGTATATGCTATTAGGATGACAAATTATAAACAAAATGTGCATTTAATTCTGCAAAATAAAATGTTTAATGTTTAACATTATTCTATCATTGTGCATTTCAACAAATTTGCTTAAACAGGTAAATCTGGAAAACTTAAAACGTGTAATACGTGCTCTTCAAATATTTTAACCAAATTGTTTATTTTTTGTATGCATATTTATATAAATAAGAGAAATAGAGATGCACGCGGCAATTTTATTAAGACTGGAGGAAATGTTCTAAAAAAGCTCAGGTGCCTTTAATGGATATAGAAAAGGCCTTCGAAATGGTTACTTGACTTGATGGTCTAAATCTCTAAAAGATCAAGAGCAAAAAGAAAGATAAATTATTTAGAACCTATACCTACATAAAAATAATCGATCTTTAATGGGAATAGTTTAAAAATGAAGGGATTAAATGGTGGATAGAAATTTTAGGGAAATGAAAGAATGGGTTTATGGAGAGCTGCCTTAAACTAGTTAGTGATTTGAATAATGAAATTTGGACATTTTATATGTTTGTTTATCATAAATTATTATAAAAGGATAAGCTATTTTTATTGATTTTGAAAAAGCATTTGATAGCGTAGACTGATATTACTTACAGGCCGAGGTGCGTAATCCCGAGATGGAATTAAAAAAGTGTACCGGCAGTAGTGACAGATAAAAATAAAGAAGTCTTTTCAAACGTACACTTTGTAGCACTACTGGAACAGATGGCCATACGTATTCAATTTATTTATTTATTTAATCGTTTGTGTTTACATTAGAAGGGAAAAGATCTTTTTTTCGAGACAAAATTAGTGATAAAGTTTTACGGATTGTAGTAGAATAATAATAATAATAATCGTACAAGTTTCGGGGTAAAATTCGCATTGTCTCGTAGAAATATACCTTCAAAAAAATTTAATAAAGTAAATAAAAACTAAAGCGACAATAAAAAAGTCTGTAGTCATAAAACAATAATCCAATAAGTAACATTATAGATATCGAACGTCAAAAGTTTTATTCATAAAGTGTCTTTTTTGATTAGGAAAGCTTTTCGGGGAAGGTTATACAGATGAGTGAGTCTACATCAGGGAGTATCGAGGGCCTCATAATACAGGCCTTTCTTAGATATAGCCACCCTTATAATAAGTTTGCACCTTTGCGCCGCGAACCCGCTTACGCACAGATGGCATTTTTTAACCAACGTTAAATCAAAATATTATGATACAGAAATTTTAATTTTAATCAAAATTTGATTATAAAATGTTAACTAAATACTCCATCTGTATATTTGTCCAATTACTGTGGGCTATTGATAGACTGAAGATTCTGCGCTGTACGTCAATGTAACAAAATGTTTTAGTTTTAAAACAAAGTCTAAAAGTTGGATGTGAATTTGTGCACCATCTATTGACCAACGCTAGATATGATTTTATTTTGTGTAGAGAACTTACTTAAGACTTTAGGGTGGTAGGTGTACTCATAGTGCGATATGCCGTGTATGAAAAGTACAAAAATTTAAACAAGTCTCGGTTCTTGTTTTTTTTTTTTTTTTAATTACACTCTTGTCTTGATTTTTGTCTTGAAATCTAGACTAGACAAGACGGGTAATCTCGATTTCTCGATTCTCGTGAAACACCAATGCGCAAAACGGTTTATATTTGATAAAATCAAAAATTTTAATTTATATATTTAGATGATTATTTTTTTGTTGAATATATTCTAGTTATAACTCAATTCGCACTTGATTCTCACTTTTAAAACTGCATTTTATCTAAGAATATTAATATAATGATATTATTCATAATCTTTTGGTCCGGTAAATAACAAAAAATTATTTAACGAGTTTAAGGATAGTAAAAGACACGAAACGCAAATAGAAAGTTTACTATTTTGGTTTCTTCTTATGGTTTGATGCAAATATAACCCACTGTGCGATGCTTATAACGTTCCTCTCTCGCACTTTTACAATCACCAACGTTTTAATATGAATACTGATTTCTATTTTAGCCTTACTTTTTTCGCTTTTACACACACAGCCGAAATTTTATTTTATTTGCATTTTCCCTTCATGTGTAAATTTTTGCCCATTTATAGAGAGTGATTCAAAACTTTTTTTAAAATAGAATATGTCTAATACCGAATCAGATGAAATTATTTCACCCGGTATTTTAAAAGCTTATGAGCATTATGGTAAAAACAAATTTAATTTTTTTTTTTGACAAAACTGTAGTTTGTTCAAAATCAACACTAATTTAATTAAATCTAATCAAAAATTACACATACTTTTCCCGGTCCACTACCCACAAGCATAAGGATATTCAATTTTTTCATTGAATAATTCAATAATGCGTAAATATAAAAGTAAATAAAGGTGTGAAGTAGTATAGCGTTTAGTTTAATTATAATAATGCGTATATACTCTTTAAAATAAATACAGCTGCAAAGATAAAACAAGATTTTCCCCTAAAAAGATTAAAAATAAAGTTTAGGCCGTTTTACAAAAATGATGATAACTGGCCCTAGTCATCATCATGATACGGTAGTCGTAGGACCTAGCCTCCATATTGGATCCGCCATTTTGAATCTTTAATTTTAAATAGTTTCGCTAATAATAACAGATTAAAGAGAAAGTCTTGAGTCAATAAAAAAAAAATAAATTTCGGTCTCTCGGTTTTGTCTAGGAAAACTTGTTACCACGATAACCCGAGAATGCTTTGAGCTAAAAAATTCGGGTTCCTTATGCCAAAATTTTGGGGGGATTGATTGTGGAAATTTGGGGTTTGGACTTTTGGGGTCAAATGAAGTAAAAATTTCTACCTAAAACAATAGCTTGCTCAATATTAGTGGTATAAAATACTTAAATTTTTAATAAATATTTTTGAAGGGGTTGAAATGGAGTAAAAAACTATTATTATTTTTAATAGATTGCTTAATATTAGTGATACCAAAAAAAACTGTTTTTTTTTTAAATTTTTATTTTTTAATTTTCTATTTTTAAAAAAATTATTTTTTGAATTTCTTTCCGAATTAATTTTTATAAAATTGAACTATAGGGGAAAGTATTGTTTTGTTGAGAGCCGTATTTTTTTGACGAAGGCATACAATGTATACTAGGAAGATTATTAGGCCTAGTCAGAGGCAACGCCAGCAGCAGGTGTAGTTAGTTTGCTTTTGCATTTCTCTAAACTCTAAATATAACTAAGTAAACAACATCTCTCATGCGGGCGAGGCTACAGACAAGTAAACAGTAAACAACATAATGTGTGCGGCTCGAAACGTGTGCTATACTCTCCATAACTCAGTACGGTCTCGGCTATTCACCAGAAATCGTTTAAATCGTTAACGTACGCGCGTTTTTAGTGTTTTTGTTACATTATTATACAATACGATTTCAGTCCCACGTAACATAACCTCACTTTTTGAACTTCCCGCCCTGCTTCGCAACTTACGCGTCTGTTTGTGCGTCTGCGGGTCGAAGACTTAAGACGCCGCTCGGTTTGATTGTGATTATTACGGTGACTTTTCAGTTATTTATTACGATTTTTGGTACAATGCCGCCCAGCTGATACTTCTCAATGATTAATTAAATAATTGTTGATTCAATTCAGGTAATTATCTTTTAATGTTATAGATTTATTTATATTTCACGAACGAATTGATTTAAGAAAAATTAGGAAACAGGATTACAGGAGAATAAAGATGTTGGTTTTTTTATAAACTAGTTAAAACCATCTCTTGATTGTTTTAAGTGGAACACCTGGTATATGAATATGAATATATTTATATAGGTATAATTTTTATATATTTTATTAAATAATTAAGGATAAAAAAAACAATATCAATACCCATTTTCATAAAAATTAAAAATATGTAAAATTTCAGTTGTGTTTTAAATGTGATACGATGTGATTCAAAAATAAATAGTTTTAACCTTGGTGGGACAATTAAATGATCTTTATCCATGTGTCTGCAGTTTGGATCAGAAACCCTTACCCTTTCATAATAAGCCCAAAAACACTTGATTGTTCTTATGTATAACACCTGGTATATTTTATTATTTCTGAATCATTCTACTTTAAAAACATGTTATAGTTTAATTTGGTCGTTTACATGTTTTATATTTATTTTACCGAAATCTGTTAGTGGTTACGCAAAATTGTTCCTTCAGGTTCCTTTTCGCATGACCACTCACATATTTAAAAAAAAACTTAGATCATAGAGTTTTTATAAACTTAAAAAATAGATATTGTTGACCTTTTCTCCGTTCCTCATTTATGTACATTTATGTACACTAAACATTATTAATCTGTACATTGTACAGATCGATATTTCCCTGTTGTTTTAATTCGCGTAGGTACAGGGTGATCCAGATTTGAGTAGCCAAGCCAATATCACACTAAAGCTTGAAGAAATTAAAAAAAAAAATCTTTTTATTGACTTTTATCCTCTTGTATTAATCGGTATTAATAATATTTTATCTAATACATCAATATAAAGACCTACTTTACTGTCGTCAATTTACCTAAGGAAATTGTTTATAAATTGTCTCACGATTTGCGAGTTTAAATTGATGACTGATTTAGAATTTTTTTTGGGTTGGCATTACAGTTTTCACCATGTTTAAAATTCTAAGAACAGATGATATTTTGATATAGTCCAAAATGATCAAAATTTGCGTTACGTAATACTTGAACGTTCCCTAACCAATTAACATTTTTTAGTAAAGAACCTAAAAAATAAACTAATAAAAATTTGTGATTCTGGAAAAAAATAGTATGAAAAATATTATTAATTCTACTTCAAGAACAGACAAAGAGATAAAAGTAAAATTTTTGAAGTTGGCTTAGCTACTTAAATTTGGATCACCCTGTATTACTTTGAAAATCAAATACAAATAAATATTTTTTTAAATAAAATTCCATACTACATTTTTTTATCAAAACGATTTCAGCCAATAAATCTTAAATCAATTAATTTTATTTGATTAATTTAGATACATAATTATTTCTTATAGTCAAAATTATATTAAATTATTTTTTTATCTTTTATGAAAACTTTAGGAAATAAAAAATCAAGTTTTTTTTAGTTTTTTCGGACGTCAGCTTATATTTCGAAGTGAATATTCTAATGTTATTCAAAATCAAACTTGAAAAACGCTCCCCACTGGAAAAAATCAAAGGTCCCCACTTCTAAAAAAGCTTTAACCCTGAAATAAATTCCAAAAAAAGTTCCTAATCTGTAAAAAAAAGGTGTATCCGTGGCAGAAAAAGGATCTACTTCCGGATTTGCAAACGGCCGCCCTGGGCAGGGACCGGAACCTCTCGTGATGTGACTGTGACTGAAGGGCACTAAAAACCATGAAGGATCAGGATCTTTTTTAAGTCTGACTTGTGACCTGAGGTCCTCAAATTTGGTCTTTGCGTCCACTACTTCAAAAAGACTTTTTGGCCCATATATGCTACGTTAGTATGTAAAGTTACAAGCCCAAAATTTCTGGCATATTTGTAACAGAGCCGCTGGTACCCCAGCGGGTCTCAATTTTTTTCTTTACGGCTCTGATATTCTTTCTTCCGATCATTAATCAATTAACAAATAATATCATACTAATTGTGATATCATAAACTGTCGTAATTATGCCCAACAGCCAACCATATTAAATATTTAGGAATTATTATTGATCTGCACTTATTATTTTTCATTTCTTAATATCACTAAAATATATTTCGCCAAATATTATTACTACATGTACAGACTTTTTTCTATAATATACACAATTTATGTTTTGTTATACGATGAAATAAATTGAAGGGTCCAGTGGAAAAACAATGAGGTTCCATTTTTTCGAAATCGACATTTTAGCGGTGTCTGTTAGCTTGTAACATGAAGAATCAACATACAAAACCTTACAGGGGACAAACAATAAGATTCCACTAAAAACGGCGGTTAAAAATTTTAATTTGAATCTTTGAAATGAATAAAAATGTTGGGTATACATGAGGTTTTTATTCGTGCTTGGATTCAACATGGGGTTCTAATGAATTTTTAATCGAGAAAATTACTCAGAAAGAACTATAAATGCCATTAAAAACTATTTCACCAGTAGTTGCGAAACTTTAAATTTCGTTTTTCTCAACTTTTAAAAAATGGAACCTCATCGTTTTTCCACTGGACCCTTCAAATATACTATACAGCTCTTTAAAATGCACCTCTAAAATGGCATTCAATAAAAAATATTTAATAAATTAAACTTTTGGAGAGATAACACTTTCTATGGTTTATTTAAATCAACTCGAATATGAGAGTAAGGATCAAGAATTTCTTAATTTTTGTATTTGTATTTTATACAACCACGCATGGTTTTAAATATTTAAATGTAATTACCCCTTTGTAGTTGTATTTGTTACTAAAAGTAATGGTTGCCGCAAATACAACAATTATAGATTGAAATTAATAGTATATTTATTGTATTAATTATAGTTTTGTTTTATCAGTGTAATGAGTGGTAGATACACTGATAAAAAGTAATTTTTGAGTTTATTGATTGTTTTTTTAATTGTTATAGGGGCTGAAATGTTACCTGTGTAAATAATGAATACGAAGGTATATTTATTTTTATTTAATATTTAAAATAATTTAATTCAAATTATAGTATAATCCATTTTCACAATAAAATTTTTGATAAAATGCTTATTTACTAAACATTTAATCCCTAAAACAATAAAAGTCAATAGCCTATTGTTATTTTATCATTTTAATTTTATTTGTTTATGCGTTTTCTATAACATATAATAATATTACAAAACATGATCTGTTTTAATTCATATTGCCCATTTACACTTCACGACATTATTGTCACTTAAAATAGTATATTGCATAACACGTGAGGAAAATGGGTATTAACAACACTCTATAAATCTATTTCGCGTGACAAAAAATTGGGGTACTTGTTTTTAACATTTGGCATCGTTGTATCTAGAAAAATTATATAACCTCAAATAGTTAAAGGAACTTTCTGGTGATTTCTTAGCGTTGACAGTGTTTCACGAGAATCGAGAAATCGAGATTTCTCGTCTTGTCTTGTCTCGATTTCGAGAAAAAAAAATCTAGAGTCAAGACTCTTGATTGAGAGTAGAGAATCGAGAATATTTGTACTTTTTATACATATACCGCTTAAAAGTTTTAGATAAGTTCTCTACACACAAGTTACGGAAATAAAGAACCATTGTCCAAAAAAGGTGCCTGGCCTACAAGAATGTTTCGACACCTAATACTAAGGTCAACCCACCCTTTATTGACATGTGTAAATACTTGTATGTGGCATGAAATAAATACTTACTTACTTACTTACTTACTTACTTACTTACCTTTAGAGAGGCGAGTTGAATGTCTTGAAAATCAAGATTTTCTTGAGACGAGATAAAAAGTTTATCGTCTCTCGCTGGACGATACAAGAAATTAATAGTCGAGAAATCGTCGAGCAAAGATAACCTATTCTTTGTCTCGAAAACCAAGACTCTCCACAATCGAGGCGAGAATTTCCGTTTTTCATGAAACCCTAGAAAGCACTGAAAGAAATATATTCAAAACTTTCTTTTTAGTTAGTTAAATTCTGTCAGTGTAGGCGTATTGGGAGTTCTCCATTAAAAACCTATAAATGAAATAAAAAAATTAAAATACACGCTTTATTCAATATTTATTAATTAAATTAAATTTATCATTGTTAAGTTTTAAATCAAAATGTTATCTGGTGCAATTAAAGCAAATCAACTAATTAATATTATATTAATTAATAGTAATAAATAATGATAACTAAAATTTAACAATATGCATAAATTAATAAGAGACCATATAATTACCTATTTAATGTCCCATATTATAATACAGGGTGGGAATTTCAAAATAAATAAATCAAATAGAAAAAATGTTTTTCAGCTCTTCGAAACACCAAATAACGCATAAAATAAAATAGTTGCATGATGAAACTTTTTCAGGCTGATTTATAAATTAAAAAATGGATTATAGTCCCTGTTTTTTACATTTTGCTATTGATGTTATCGGCAAATAATAATTATACAATATAAACTAAAAAATTAAGATCTTTAATAATAAAAAGAAATAAAAGAAGTCCTAAAATGGATCCTTGAGGAACACCTGCTGTTATATATGGGTGTTTAATCAATAATTGCATGCAGGTTCAATTATAATATAGATTTATCATCAATTATTATTCGAATACTGATGTAATGTATATAATGGGGCAGTAGTTTCTCATCTCAATTCGTCTGAGATCCCCTCAGGCCCTATTGTATGAAATTATACATCGCACTCTAAAAGTATAAATACAGGTGTTCCTCAAGGAATCATTTTAGGGCCACATTTGTTTCTTTCCTTTGTTGAAGATCTTGATTCAATATATGTAAGGGAAACTCTATTCCACGCATTTAAATCAGAAAGTATTAGTTTTTCCTTATCATCGCTATGACTGGTTTAAGGCAGCTCTCCACCCAGTACTAAAACAATACTACTATAAATGTTTGTAGTCTAAAAAATATTTTTGAACCAAAATACTTTTTTATGGTTAATTTGGCCATTTGCTGTAAAAAACGGTAACAAAAAAATATTTCAGAGTGAAATGATCATCAGTTGCCCCTTAAATATTAATATGTCGAGATTGTTGTAAAAATTGTTTATTATAATGTATATTTAAGTAATTTTTCAGAAAATAGTGTTTATTGTTTATTTGAAACAAATTGCCTAGCTATTAATTCCTATTGGACTGTTATGTTTATTATGTTTTCTGATTATTTGAATTAAAAGAAATAGGCAAATTAAATAATACACCACATGTTGTGTGTTAAATTTGTCAGTTGTTTCAATCTAATAAAACATAAACAAAATTTGTTCTAATTTATAGGCTATATCTCAAAAAAAGTATTTGTTTATTTGGTTTTCTTATATAATAGTCTACAAATATCCTGAAAAAATGGTTTATATTATGTGTATGAAAGAAAACAGATTTGTTTAGCAACTAAATTTTTGCTTAGATGTGTGGATAAAATAAAGTAAATATTAAGAATAAGCAATTGCTCTTAGAAATAAAAATAACTTAACTATTTTACTATGCTTTATATATATTTTATTAGCTAAAATACATTTATTTTTATATTTGTTTGTATAACAGAATCATACAGCATGCATACACTGAGATTTTGTCACGGTATTAAATACTAATTAATTTTGTACATACAGAACCCCACGCAACTTTGGTAATTGAATACAGTTTTTACAATAAGACATATAGTTGTTCTGTTATTGGTGTTATTGGGTATTTAATACACTATAAAACTGAGTATTTAGTATAGTAAAAAATTCTTAGTGTATATTAGATTATATTAGATTATATTTTTTTTTAATTATATCTAAAGATTTATGGTAAAAGTACATATGAATGAAAAGAAGTATTTAAATTTATTTTTTCATTGAATATAAAAAAAAATAAAAACACAAAGTAGTATAAAAAGAAGAAAAATAAATTAGTACAAAAATTCTTAGTGCTCTCTTAGTGCCGAATTTATTCGGTGTCAGGGATATTAAATCCAAGGATCATGATTCTTTCATTTCAGGTTCATTTCATCCTAGAGTAGATTTCATCAAAGACATTTCTTATCTTAAAAACCGTAAACTATAAATAGTTTCTTATACAATTAACCACAGTGTGGTTAAGATACCAAAACTGACCTATATCGGAACATATATTTATATGGCTAAAGTAAAATAAAACTTACGATATACAGGGTGTTTTTCTTTGAATGGGCTTCCCTATAACTTTTTTATTTGACGTTATGGGCAAACACTTTTTTGAGCGGAGTTTTTTAAAATAAAATTTACTTTATAACATAAGTACATCATTTTTGTAAGGATAATTCTGCCGTCATGACACGTTATACGTTTAAAACTCCATAATTTTTAAAAAGTATGGATTTTGGTACCGTCTATTTTGGTTTAAATATCGGCTTATTTTGGCAAAAAATAGACCTTTGTGTAACTGTGTACATCCTATAGGAAAAAACACATAATTTTTTTTCAAAATGCGTATGAATTACGCCCTGATCTGCTAAATGATTTAAAATAGACAAACTGGTGTGATAAGAATACAGAATTGCACACAAGTTTTTTATGTTTTGCTAAACATCTTGATATTTCCGAGTGGTTAGGTTTGTCAAGCATATGACGGCACTATTTATATTTAGAAAAAAGCAAAATATAGAGTTATTTGGCTTAATTCGATTCATTAAGTCAAAGTGGTTATAAAGGAATGAGAAATCGGTTTAATGTCGGAAACGCCACTGTATTTTTTCCGACTTCTTTTGGTAAAGGGGATCTCCGCTTTTTCTCGCGGATGCAAGCTCAGCGTTTTTTCCTCTTGTCTATTAAATATTATGCCGAAGCTGAGGTATAAGTTAATCGAATTTACGACAATAAATATTTATTACACTTACAAATTATAAATACACTTCAAAAAGTTTTGCGATTTTTAACATACGAAGCGAGAAAAACGAGGGGTAACTATTTTTTAGTATACACAACTTCCAGTGACAGAAAGGAAAAAACGTACGTGTATAGCATACGGTAAGCTATTTTAAGAAATAAGACAAATAATGCCTAACTTATTATAATTCTTGAAAGCTTTCATATAAACACCTTAAATTTTGTATAATTAGCCTAAGGAGTATTTAAAACTTTTGATATTTTTGGATTACAAAATACCCTGTAGGACTGAGAGCACAACTTTAGGATATCTAGGTACTCCCCCCTTTAACAACATTTCAACGCCTAATATCTCTACCCTGCAACAACCTCTATATTTTACATGTGTTTAGGTATATGACCAATGGACAGGGTGCATAAAATGTCACTCTTTTTTTTTTTTGGGGGGGGGGAGGGGTAAAGAAAATGTATAAAAGAGTGACTAAGGGGGTCTACAGTTGTCAAATTTTGAGTTAAGAATTTTATGGATAGACCCTTAGTTCAAATCTAGAGTAAATATTTTTGTCTACAAGAATTGTACCTTTATAGTTTTAGTTTGGTCCATTATTTGGAACGTTTGGGGATAAACGATTAATTTATTTACGAGTTTTTGTAAGCAAGGCTATTAGGTATATTAGATTATGTTTGGTTGGCCAGTGGCTAGGGAAAAATAAGCCGTGGAGATGTGTAATGCTTTTCATTACATAGTATGCTCTCTACTAAATATAGAATAAACGACATATTTTTTTTTAATATGGCTTCTTTTTATTGAAACCAATTTTTCAATATTAAAATATTTTCTTCGCGAATGATCAAACACTTAAGGCACCAACGCCTGAAGGAACTTTATTACATCTGCATTTAAAGACCTTCTGAAAGCAGCACAAAAGGTTTTGATGAGGGTTTTGAGGTTTTTAAATATGTATCCGAAGGTCGAAGTATTTCTTCACTAAAATAATTATATTGTAATCATTGAAGCACAATAAATGATAGGGATCTTATCCTTTTTGGGAGAATCGTTTTTATAAATCTTCACCGTTTACACGGCCTTTTGTCACGGCTAAATCCCGAATAATAAATCTAACCCTGTTGTTCCAAAGGGTTAGATTTATAACTCCTGATTAATAAATACTCGTAAATACCTCAAAAACGGGCTAAATACGGTAGTAATAACTACGGTAGTTAGCTCTCGTGTAAATATAGTCCTTATTGTCCAAGTTGCAGAGGGATAATCCAGTTGTCCCATCTGCAAAAATTCACTTTTTAAGATAGGCACATCATTGTATTACTTTACACTATCGCCATGTGCATACTAAAAAGAAATGTCCTATCTAAAACCCAAATCATAAAAATTAGCCTAAGATATTTTCTAAATAAAATTGTCCTAACTAGTCTTTACTAGACGAATAACTCAAAACATCTAATTTGCAGATAGGACAACTTGTCTTAGTAGGGCAGTATTATAGACTTTTCTGGTTATAGGACGAAGAGTAAAATAAGAAATTAGAGCGAAAAAAAAGATGCAACGTAACGTATTTGGTTTTTGTAGTTGGAAGGAAGAGATTCAAGGTCATTAAGAGGGATCCCTTTTAATTCCCTTCTAATAGGAAAAATAAAAGCAAAATACAGCCCGCTGGTTTTAACGCTTTAGATTTTTTGCCACTCAGTGAACAATCTCCGCTATATAATGAATAAAATTATGATGAAATATTTTATAAATTGATTTACTTTTAAACAGCTCCTCTGGGTTCTTTATCCCACTTTCAATTAACTCCTCTTAAATGACTTTATTATTATTTTATGTATTGGAAAGTCACAAATTTGAAATAACTTGCGCTACATCATTTATCGTTGAAAATTTTCGTCTTTTTTTCCTTTTCTTGAAAAGTTTTTCATTAAAAATCCGGCTGCAAAGATTAAACAAGCTGCGAATAAATATAATTGCTTCGTAAAGAACGGTTTATTTATTATCGAGTTTATTATCGAAGATTTTTGTTGAAAACTTTAACACAGAGTAAACCGCAACTTTAAAATGTGGTGCTGAAAACAAGAATGAATTGAAGAAAACTGGGCAAAGTCTACTCTACTGCAGTGTTGGTTGACGTTGGTATCCCGCGTTGAAACATCCCCACAGTAAGACAGACAAGTTTTTATTATAGTCAATGATTCTTTATTTTCATAACATATTTGAAACTTTTAAGTGGCTATAAAAAAAGTACGAAAGTCGAGAAATTTAGATTCTTGATCAAGAAATAGACTTAAACTCTAAAAAACCTAGGCAAACCCAGAATGGAATGCTCCTCACCAATGAGAAAGGATCTGAGATGTATAAAATTTAGGGAAATGAGGGAATTGGCTATCTTTAAGTAAATTTGATCTCATGTTTTGCAGTGTATAGGTAATCAACTTCTAGCCGTAGAGTGTGAAGACTGTAATGAACGTTGTAATAATGCGCTTAATCAAATTTAATGGTGAGCCACAAATGTAAATAATTAACAATATCATCATTAAACGGATTCCGTATGCTAATAGGATGTTCTCTGCTAACAATAAGCTAAACCGAACTCATTATTGTTCTCTCCGTACTCCCAGAGAAGTTTCCAAACGTTTAAGAGTTAAAATCGAGTATTTTCCAGTCTAATATTTGTATTGTTAGCAAATAAGATTTTACAATGAAACTGTATTTATTGAAAATTTGAACTAGGGAAAATGGATAAAATGATTATTTTTAAAGCTGGACTAGTTTTCAAATGGTTTCCGGCATAATGTTTGTTGATAAAATAAATGTTTGTGTGTTGTTGATGTGTGTATGTGTATACAGAAAAATATAGACAATACCAAGGCCTGAAATTTATTTATATGTTGTTTATAAACTTTAAAAATAGTTTCTTTACTATGTAATTACAAATAAATTGTAGTTTTTCTTTTATTTCTTCTGATGATCATGATCAATCTACCAGGTGTTGTTCTTTAAAACTGCATCTATTGGATTAAAGAACTTTTCAGTTTGGAAATATATTGCAGTAACTAAGTTACCGAGTGGTAAACCACTTCAGTGGTTCTGCACTGTAGGAAAATCTTAAAGAAGTCTGGAAATCTCTGGAAAGCCTTTTCGAAAATCGCAGAAAAACACGAATATCTCAACAAAAATATCAGAAATGTCACATAAATGTATTTAATATGTGAATGTGAATTTAAAATACATTATTTGATCATAGCGCCAAATTCTCTTACATCAAGCATCAATAAAACCGTCCACCGGACTAAATGTAATGAACTTTTTTCAGTGTAGGTAATTCATACTTTGCCTGGACCATTAGTTACATTGTAGACATGCATGTAATAATCTTTATGGAATAAATTAAATAAATACTGTTATTGCAGGTGTGATACAAAGAAACAAATAAGCTTGAACAGAAAACAAAATATTGAGTCAGCATCAATCAATACCGGGTGATTCAAGTTGGTGTACCATCACCAGTGGTGAACATTCTGTAACTACTATCCACTAGTAGTTCTGGGTACAGGGTGTCCAGGTTTATTTGCTATAACTTTTTGACAAATAAAGATAATCACTTCAAATTTTAAATGAGAGCACTTTATTATATTAGCTAATTGTTTGTAAAAGCAAGTTTTTTATTATTAAATCATTTACAAGCTATGTAGTTTTTGGCTCTTAGTACATTTTCTTAAAAAGCGCTCTGACCTACCTAATTTACAAGAGTAGACGAATACTAACCTGGGTCACCCGGTATAAAAGTGACTGCTAAATCTCAAAACAAAGCTTACATTGTTGTAATGAGAATCAACAACGAAATCTGCAAAAGAAGCATAAATGTATTAATAAACAAAAATATGATTCGTATTTTGTATTTTTTATAGCTTTTCTTAAATTTTTATAGTTTTATTAATTGCCATGGAATCAGGCACATAGCTAGTGAGGGAGCAGTGGCGGACTGATTATAAGGCAAGGTCGGCAAAAGCCGACCGGGGCCCACGGCTATTTGTTCTGTTTTAAGCCGTTTTACGGGCCCCTTTTTCATTTTTCTGACCGGGCCTTAAGAAGCCAGTCCGCATCTGAAGGGGGCTTTGGGACTGAAGCACCCCTCTGAAAATTTATGAGCATGACAACTCGAAAATACTTTGAGCTAAGTACTTCAAGTTTGGAGGTTCTCGGCTGGTTTTGATAAAAATAGTGTAAAAACTATTTTTCCAAAAAAATATATTTTTTTAAGTTAACTTTTTTTTTCAAAAACCCATATTTAAAAAAAAAAACTTAAATGTTTATTGTTTCTTTTCAGAACCACATAGCAGACGTTCCATTTGAGAGCGAAGTTGGTTGGACTAAAAATCACTTTTCAGCTGCAACAATTTCATGGCCTCCTGGGATTAGACAACTAACATACAGTGTAAGTGCCAAACCTAATTTTTTTTACAAGTAACATGTTTTTAAAATATTTTAAACATTTTTTTACATTCTAATTTTTGCGAGCCCGCGATCTAGCTTTAATTAAGAATAAAACATATATGATAAACCCTGTATATTTTGGGGCAGTTGGATAACAAATATAACATAAGAGTTGATAGTTATACAAAATTTTATTCATAACAAAAAATCAAGAAAGTAGACTACTTAAAAAGAGTGAAATTATAACATTTGAATTTACGAAATTATCAAAAAACCACCGTCTATATTATCATTTAAATGTTTAAAAAAATCATAATGATAAAATTTAAATTTCAACTATTATCTTGCCAACTCGTCAACACGAGTTACTTTGATTTTAAAATTTTAATTCTCCATTATACAGCGTGTCCCAGTTTTGGTTCCTGCTATGTACAATAAAAACTACTTTCAATCACTCAATTTCGTTCAAAAAGTAGTACTTAGTTGTAGAATTATACGTTATAGTAATTACTATTGTACTAATTACTACAATAGTTAATAAAATTAATTTCTTTAATTAATTAATATAATACTAGTTTGCAAAAAAAATTGTATCTTTGCTTAAAAAACTATTCTATTCTTAAATTAGTGTTATTAAAGTAGCAATTAAAGTATAAAACCAAGGGCCATCCATTAATTACGTCACGCTGTTTGTTCATATTCCTCCCCATTATACTGTGTCACGCTAGAGCCACCCATTCGCCCCTTCCCAGCGTAACGTAATTAATAAATTGCCGCCCCAAGAAAAATTTAGAATATTGGTTCCATTTGACTTTCTTTCTGATTTTTTTATTCTATACTTTTGTAAAAAGTTAGATATTATATAAAAGGTGGTCACTAAAAACTTCTACAACTTAGTATTTAAAAAAAATTGTCTTATGAATTCTAAATAGTTATAAAATACAATGTTAAATTATTTGAAGGTAATCTCGGGACACTCCGTATTTTCAAACTGACTTTAAACAACTTTTTGAACCCAGCTATTGTGCTGACTTTGAAAATGTTTATCAAAGTGTTGTTATTTACTTTAAACGATTATGTTTACCATATGCAGCAAATAATAAACTATACATACATAAATAAACTACATAATATTATAATTTTAAAACATTGCTACTAAATCTTAAAATTCGCCGACAACACTCTGTTTGTATAAACACTTTACAGATGGTTTTTAAAATTTCAAATTCTCCAAAAATTACCCTAGATCAATTTTTTGATATACTTTCCTTTTTTTTAACACATTCTAAACAACCTTAAAAAAAATCAAAATAATTTTTTTTTCAAAAAAAAAAATTATTTTTGATAATTTTTTTTAAAATAACTCTGTTAAAAAAAATATTCTTTTTTTCATTCGAAACTACCGTATAATATAGTTTAAATAAATCGTATTTTGAGTATATCGAGAGAAAAAGCAATATACTATCCAAGTGCCGTGAAGAGTATACTTTGGAATGCGAAACATTACATATATTCACGGCTTGTTTATTATTACTAGAAATGCAATTCTGAAAATTAATTTTTAAACAATGTTGCTATGCTGGGAAATTGTGTATCATGTGGCAAGTACAAAAATACTTAATATAAACATATTTAACTAATTTTGACAAATTCAATATTAATTGTACAGGTTTTTATAGTGGAAGAGCATGAAACACGAACTGCGTTTTTGTGTACGCCATTACCAACTGGATACAGATAAATCATATATACATGCATCTTTTCGATATAACAGATGAGTGACACATATGACGAACTAACAAGTTTAAGAGGGGGTGGCAATATTAGGAACATGGCAATAATTGGCTCATCATTTCTCTGTGTGTACCTATAATTTATTTTTGAAACACTCTGTACAAGGACCAATGTCCTTTGTAGTTGTTTATAAATTTATCTATGAATAAATACACTTTATGTGTACAAAATATGTATAAAAAAGGAAAATAGGTATTGCATTTAGATCTAAATAAATATTTATTTATAAATAAAACGTATACACGTGTGAATATTATTATAAACAATATTCCTAATATAACGAGCGTTGGTTATTTTGAGATCCATTAGTGTGGCAAATGGATTTTAATACAAGGAAATACAAAAACATTGTTTTCTTATCAATAATTAAAATGGTTATTTTTTTCAAACACAGTCTCGGCCACGAATTGGAATTTAAAGTGTTTAGGCCAAAACGCTCTTGAGTTATTGTACAGCCTACGCAGGTAAACTTTCCAAGCAGAGCCGTAGCAATGGGTTTTTACGACAAAAAAGTTGACAAACTTATGCTTCTTCCCATTTTTTTATTTCTTTGAAAAACTTTCGTTTTTTTTTCAAAAATAATTATAAAAAATAAGATTAAGCCAATAATTTTTTTGCGTGTATACATAGATATATATTTTTTAGAAATTTTTTATTTCTCGATCAAATTGTTTTCAGAAAAAATAAATAAAACATTAACATAATCCATGTTGTTTAGATCTTAGCAAGTGTAAATATACTTAGCAAGTTTATAAACTTATCAAATATTCAGCGTAAACTTTTACAGCGAACTGAAGTCAAATTTTCGCACTTTTAGGCAAGGAGGTAAAACTTTTTAAAGTAATTCAATTTTTTAAATTAAACGAATCTTTTATTCTTAGAAATATAAAAATCTAAATACACAGTTTATGCTTTAGTTTTTATACACAGAGAGAAATTTCCATTACAAAACCTTTAAAATGCAGTAAAAGCGGGTACGTTTTGGTGAGAATTCCATAATTTGGCATTTAAAGATGTAACTATACCGTTTTTATTTCGAATTTTGAAATAATTTTAGTAAATTCGATAAATTAGTAGATTTTAAAATTATTTATAAGTAATTTAGGAGAAGGTTTGGAGGTAAAGAAAATAAGTCTTCGGCAAAAGGGCATTGATCACAGGTTTTAACGTTTTTTTTTTTAATTTTCTTCATATTCCTAACTGCTTTTAAGAAAAACGGTTGAAGAGTTAATTTTAGACTAAAATTTTTAGTTTTAGTTCATCGGAAATAGTGAAATTGCGGTATATTTCATTTTTAATGTTGTATTTAGGTAAACTGTTTCTTGGAAAAGTTTTAAGAAGAAGAAAAAAAAAAGGAAATACATTTAGACAAATGTAAATGGGAGAAAAATGATAATATGCATCAATAAATAGTTGACCTTGGGTTTAAAACGATTTAAAAGTAATTTGAGAGGAGGAATTGAAGTTTAAGAAGTGAAATCCTCGGCAAAAGGGCAATAACTGCGTCCCCATATTTGAAATCTTTGGCACAAACAAAGCGTGTCTCCTGCTTTAGCCGAAAGGAAAACTTATTATGATACTATTATGGTGTAAACAACAAACAAGGGTTAGGGAATTTTTCAGCCAGCTTACATTTCACCCAAACCTTAGCGGTCCTATTGCTGAAAACCAATATCCGAACATTGATTTTATATTTTTTAGATAAGTTTAGCTTTCCCTGTTTTCACAGAACCAGGAAAGCCTTTATTTAGCGAAAAATCGAAGCCAAGGTGTCAAAAAAACAGACTTATAAAAGCCGAAACGTTGGTTATAAAAAACTTTTTTCGACCATTCTTTAAAGAGTTTTTTTTTCCAAAATGAATATCAATGAAAAATAAAAAGGGACTTGATGATGAATTTTTGTAACTTTTAGAAAAAAAAAACTGCAATAATACTCATTTCTCAAAAAAATTTTACCGTTTATTTTTTATTTTTTTCATAGAACGTTCTTAATTTCACTATTAATTTCTCCGGAGTAAAGAATTGTTTATATAGATTAAATTGTAAAATTTTACTGGGTTATTTATATAAAAACAAACAATTCTTATCAAATATTACACGTCCTTGAAATGTTTATAAACATTTATCAAAAAAGAAACAATTACAAATTATAAATTTCCTAATGCTACTTATTATTACGTTTTATCGTACAAACTACTTAAAAACTATTATTACTCCTCAAGCTTAAACGGTAAAAAACCTTTTTTTTTTTAATACTCGTATATATTGTTTTAAAAGGCACGTGGACACGAATCAGGAACAAAAAAATAGTATAATCATTATTTTTTGACGTTTTCAACTTTAATAAAAAAAGTTTCAAGAAAATAAATATTTTTTTCTTCATAAATTCATATAATATAGAACAACAGTGGCTACCTGCCACCCATATTGCCCAGCTGTACATATAACAGCGGTAATTCAGCCAACTTCACCATCTTCTCTCCCAGGGTAGCTTGAATATAAAAAAAATTTACCAAAAAGACAAAAATAGAGTAATCTTGTAAACAGGGTAGGTAAAATTGATAAAAACTTGGTAAAGAGACACAAATGATAAATGCTAAGTGTTTGTACATGTGATTACCAGTATTTGTTTGTACCTAAAAAAAAGTCTTAAGGCTTTCCTGGATAAAGTAAGGAACGCAAGAGATGTATTCTTTTTGATAAGAATGTTTACTTATTAGATACATTTAATGCCTCCTTTTCGTAAGTAAAGATCTAATATTTTTTTCATTTATTTGTTTGAAAATTTGAAAATAGGGGAGACTGGGAGCCGCGGCCGGCCGTGCTTACAATAAACGTACAGGGGGAAAGGGGTAGTCAGCTGTGTTATAGTTGTATTTCTAACTATAGTTAGCCTATAGGCGGTATACTATACCACCATTCTGCCCTTCTTAGTTAAAACGTCCTAACTAAAATTGATACTTTCCCTAAATTTTTCGAATAAATGGCCAAATTCCCTGACTTGCAGGTTTCAATTTCCACTTCCCTGACTTATCCCTGACTTCCATGATTTCCCTGACTGACGGGAACCCTGGAGAATAAATAAATATGCCATAGAACAACCGGAGTATGCAGATAAGCCGAAAATGGCAAAAATGTTAGTTAGGACGTTTTTACTAAGGGGGCAGCATTTTTCTTAGTAACATTGTGATCTACTATAGTTATAACCTATTTATATTATTTTTAGCAATATTAATAACAAACAGCACGTGAAGGTATGTAATGCTTCGCATTTCATAGTATACTCTTCATCATTTTTTCGAAAAATAATTAAGTTTTGTTTTATTTTTTTTTTATTTTTTCAAGTATTTGGGAAAATGCAATATACCATTTACTGTGAATAGTATATAATCAAATGCGTAGCATTACATATCTTCACGGCTTGTTTTTTTTTTAATATTTTCATTTTTTTTTTGCATAATAGGGGAAATATATTTTTGTGTTAGCAGCAGCATTTTTTGTTTGTCTTAAATTAATTGTAATAAAGACGAAGGAATTTTTTTGTTGTATACCTTTACTTTGAAGGTAGGTACTTAACTAAAAGAGTATTATTATAAAATAAACAATCTAAAGAGAACCGGTTTGAAAATTATTTGTCGAATCATATTTACTATATTAAAAACAAATATCCTTAGGCATATTGTATTTAACAATAGTATTTTTTTTTCTTTTATACAGAGTGTGACAAAAATAATGATCTCATTTTCTTACTGGTTCGGGGTCGTACTTTAAATACATAACGCATTTATTTTTCATATTTGACCCACTTCTTCCCTTTGTAATGCTCAGTAAAGCTGAGACTTACCCCTCCCCTCTATAAATGGGCAGCAGCACACCCCCCTAAAAAAAATTCGGTTAAAAACTTATAAATAGTATTACGGAATAGAGTTCTATACTGGCAGAGTGTCATCTCGTAAAATTTTTGTGAACTTTTAAACATGGAGGCTGTTGAACTCGTATATTACTACAAAGAGTATTCAAAGTAAAATTATAAAAGACTAAAATCATAAAGTAAATGTGGAAATGAAATATTTTGATAGTTTTAGAATAAAAAAGTATTTTGTGTTTCTATCAGTACATCTGTGGCCGGAACGAAAAAGGGTATCATATAGCTTTGCAGCTTTAAATTCTTTTAACCCATTTTTCTAATGACTGTATTTCTATAAAAATAGTTGCATTGTAGGTTTTTGAGGTCGCTGATCACGAATTTGTTTTCAGATTTCCCGGGGCCCGGGGTCGATAGTAGGGGCCCAAAAAACAATTTTACGTATCGCTACATTGCCCCTTCCCTTCCTCCTTCGTAACGTAACGTATCGTAACGCTAAGCACTTCCCCCTCCCCTAAACGCGTTACACAGAAGAAAGGATTCCTGGATTCAAGGACTTTTCTTTTCTTTCGATATGTTTAACGCCATATTCTCTTGTTTCAAGAATGTCTTTAAACGAAAGTGAATGTCTTTGAATGAAGAGCACAGGTTTTTGAATGAAGATCCGCGGTATACATTCAAGGACACTGACTGGTTTAAAGAAATACCAGCGTTGAAACAAGAGAATATAGCTTTAAACACGTGCCCTTGGTTCGAGGAATCCTTTTTTTTGCTTAAAAAATATCCCGAAAAAAAATTAAAAAATGTATTTTTTTTTTTTGAAAATCGATTTTTGACTGTACCCTTTTACTTTCGCGCCACATGTATTATGATCGTATAATAAACATCTTTTATCTCCACATCATGTTTATTTGTTTGTTATAAACTGACGTCAGTTGTTTATTCGTCACGACAGAATTAGAAATACTGGAAGGTTACAATTTTTCATATAAATCAATATGTTTAAGCTAAGCTAACAATTATGTATCACATTCAAATAAGTGTAATTACAGGGTGTTCCGAAAAAGGAGGAACTTCTTTTTGGGACAAAGCTTTAGTAAAAAATACTGCTGCTAACAAAAGAAAACTATCCCCTATAGGCCTAGGTTCATTAAACCATAACAATCGAAAAAAATCATTTGAAAAACGAAAAATAAATTGTAAAATTTTGTATTTTTGGTCAATAGTATACGGCAGTTTCGAATTTCCCAAAATCGCCAAAAAACGTCGTAGACAAAAAATTCTTGGATACAAAAAAAGTCCATCTGTCCGTCCCTCCGTCCGATGTCACGTTTTTTTGTTTACACGATAACTCAAAAACGAATTATCCGTTCGACTAGAAATTTTCAGGAAAAAATGTTCTATGAGGGTAAGATCCCTATTGTTTTTGAAAGTAAGCCCCCCAAAAACCAAAAAGTCATGGGGGGTTAGATGTATCTAAGAGCGATTGTATACAATCGAAACAAAATACTGTTTTAATTATTAAACAGTTAATGTGGTTGAATATGTGTAGAAGAGAGTTTGACTGGAGGAAAAAAGCAAACAAACAAAAGGAAATACCATCGTGTTTCTAAGAACGATTTAATAAACAAGCTTGTTGGTTGTGTATATTTGTCTATTTCTATGCGGCTTCGTTTTGTGAAATATGAATAATATTCTAGCGAGTTTTTTTTTTATTTAAACGCTAACCATGTTTAAATAAAGATGAAAACTAAGGTGCAACAAAATACCTTTTTTTTAAATCCGTATATTAATTTTCTTTTTGTATTCTTTTTATTAAGGTTTGTAAGTTACAAGATATAACTTACAGGTCGTAGGTTTTCAAGTTATGAGATATACACTACATATATAAACAGTAAAGTTAGAAGCACACTGACGAAAAACGGTTGCAAAACTCGTTCGTCTTGCTCAGAGAAGCGTGGATAAGCTCCATTTATACTAGATATATGCTGATTTATCAGACTGACACATTTTTTGCTGGATTTTTTTTCCGAGGTGTGATAATAACAGATTAACGTACCCGGAGAAAACAGTTTTAGCAATTAATCCCAAAAATTTAGCAGTCAGAAGTTTAGCACTTGGGTCATAAATATTAATATTATTTTTCCTGGTAATAAGCCTGCTTTTTTGTATTGTATTTTAGCATTCGTTGCTGCATCACATCGCATATTTTTGCGCGTTATTTTTAAAAAGAATTAAAAAATTTTATTTTATCAACTGCGTTATAAGATATTGAGTAGAATGTATAATAATCGTCTGTCATTTCATAATTTTTTGTGCAATAATATATTCAATTATCTATCGAAACAATGCAGTTTTATCATTTTAATGATAAAAATCCAACAATTTACTCTCATTTAAACGGTGATTTCGAAAATAGTAATATTTGTCTCAAGGTCAGAAAGAAATATTGCGCTAAAATTAAGAATAAAAATAATTTCTATTTTTTTTTTGAGTTTACGTTATTATCTTTCAAGCTAATGACATTAAACAAAACGTGTATTGTAGGTTGCCTACCATCGATGAACCAAAAGTGTTTTTGCGGGAGGGAGATTACTTTTGTTTTATATACTTTCGAGTTCTATCGTCTGAAAAAGAGTATTTCGCTCCACCTTAGGTAATGTTTAAGTAAAGATGAATACAGAAAACAAACAGCTTTTAAAAAATACCATTTATACAATGTCATTTTAAGTTTTGTCGCTTTATTAAATATAAACATGAATATTTAATTTCTATCATACCGTATAACAGTTATAATAAGCTGTTGGACAATATGTCGGCACTTTGACCATTTAGAGAGTATTGTCCTAGAGAAATGTATAATTATTACTTCAAACATCAATAATTATGTATTGTGTTCTCAATGAGAACGCAATTATTGATGTTGAGAATTTCTTGTTTATTGCGTCTATTTAATGTCACACTTTTTTTACCCCTTTTGACTCCAACCCTCATTTGTCACAAAGTGTGACTGAGTCACAGTATCGGACTGGACACTGGACCACTCCGAAGGTATCCTGTCTGAGCCTGCCTAGAGCCTCACTCTCCTATGAATGGACGTTTCATCGTCGATCCCACACCCAGGAAAAAAGATACAGTGCTCTGTAAAAAATACACATGATTTTGCATTTAAATGTGACTCAATACAGACACATGTAAAATTTACCATATTTTACATGTAAAATTGTAAAAATCTGCATCACATTTACATGCAGAATAATGTGTTATTACATATGTATTTATTTTTACACTGTACACTTTTTTTTACAGCGTATATGTCGGAATATTTTTTACAACAAATGTCACAATTAATTTAGCTTATATAAAAGATTTAAAGGCCCTTTGCCAAAGGGCCCTTTATATTGTCAAGTAGCGTAATTTATAAATCGAAAATATAAATGGATGGTAAAGTAAAAAATTAGACAACGGCTGTGGAAGGGCGAGGCGAGAGGAAAATAAAGAGAGTTTTTTAAAAAATACAAAAGTCTCCGATGACCTGTAAAATTGCAATCAAATCAGAAAAAGGTGGAATGGGCAGATGGGAAATGGTGGCTTGCCAAGGATTTGCTCCTGATTTCTAAACTGTCTATGTCTTAAGCTTTTGTCTCGTCTGTTCCTCCTTCTATCTTTACCCAAAGAGGATTTAAAAGTGATAATTAAAAACTTTTCCCTGTCAAAGTGCACTCTTCATTATTTCAAAAATTAACGAATAATCGATAATTGTCTTGTTACGAGATAGACTTCACATTTTTTCATACAAATTATTTTTCTCAATTACTTTTAAATTCAACTTCAATCTTATTTTAGACCAGTGGCGGATCCAGAAAAATTTAATGGGGGCTAATTATTGCTGGCCCCCCATTTTCACGCCCTCCTCCCTCATTTTACAGATCCTGCAAGTTAGGTTAAGTTAGAATTTCAAAAGGGATGTCAAAATTAGTATGTTGGCTTAGTTTAAACTTAGTTTTCAGTTAAATGGAAAGCAGCTATAGTAATAACTTATCTTTAGTATCATATTAATAAATAAAACATTGTAAATCAGTGGTTTATTGACAATAATTTGCAACAACGACGAAATTTGCATTTCGTATTTTGTAGAGGCTCTTGCTCACAGTGGAGTGTAAT
The DNA here is from genome assembly GCA_958510825.1 of Brachypterus glaber. Lineage (NCBI taxonomy): Eukaryota > Metazoa > Arthropoda > Insecta > Coleoptera > Kateretidae > Brachypterus > Brachypterus glaber. The sequence continues at coordinate 25,537,053 of OY294054.1, read as the reverse complement.
GTATATTTAGATTGTGGCAGATTCTGCAAAGGATAATAATATTTTAGACGTTGTTTGTATTGTTTAATATTCGTTTTAGTAAACTACTGGGGAGTTAATGAATGCGTACAGTCGTACAAGTTATTTCTGCAGGATATCGGCGGGCGCGCTTTTCTGTGCCTTGTCCTGCTTCTCGCTGCTATAGCATGCCGTGCCCGCTTTCCTTTGCTTGTTTTTGCATCAGCTTTTTCTCTCCTGCGAAGAACAAATGTAATAGTGTCAAGGATGCAAAAAAAATATGTTCCTATTTCTTGATCAGGGAAAAGCGTTTGACACGGTGTATATAAGCAGTTTTAAAAGCACCAGGTGCAGTAGAAGTAGTAAGGGTAAAGAGGTTTAAGCCAGACAACTGGGCCACTATTTGCCAGCCCCGAGTTGTCCTTACAAAGGTCACGATGTCTATCCAGGCAAGCGTTACTACTCCGAAAATAGATCTCCTGCCGTATTCTACCAAACCGATCGCATTGTCCTAAGAATTGGAAGGACGATTCTTCTTCCTGCAGCCCGAATAGATTGGGTTGTCTCCAACCTTCATATTGAACAGGTGCCTTCCTAGTCCACAATTGCCCGTTAGGATTTATGAAGTTAACTAATCGTGGCTCAGCTTCTTCCCAGTAGTCATACAGTAAGTTCTGCTGTAAGTTTCTTATTATTCTCTTTTGCCTTCCTGTCACATATTTGTTTTAACATCTATAAATATACCCTTGCTATGTGCCTTGCTTTTGGTGTGTTTTCATAACACTGTTGTGTGCTTAAACATTAAAACCGGTCCATTTTTTTCCTTTTTTGTTTCCTAAAATTATATCACTTAGCTCACTATTATCCGCTTAAATTTTTTGTTGGTAAGTTGTTTTCTTTAGATGTCATCCCTAGGGACTTGATTATTTTTATTTTTCCTTTCCCCTTAAAATAAAGTACTTTAAAATCCATTTTTTTTTCTTAAATAGGTTTATTTTTGCAGCATTTATGATGAAACGTCTGTCTGTGGACACGATAACTTTCGACACTAAAAAAACCTCAAAAACCTAAAAGGCTTAAAATTTTATTGTTTATATGAATGTGGCACACGGATCTGTCACAGTTAAAGAAAAGCGACAGAAAATTGAAATAGAAATTACGAGGTTCTCAGACTGAAAATCAAAAAATATTACTACTACTTTGAAATTCGTACCTTTTAGGGTCACTTCCACCAACGAAGGTTTAATTTTAAACTTCGATTAAAATGACCAATCACAACGCAGCATTTTTAACTTAAACTTGGTTTAGTTGAGATAATCCCAGACCAAAAGTTGGTGCAAGTGGCCATTATAAAAACTATATATATGACCTTCGACGAAAAAAGGTACGTAACGAAAACAAATGTACTATATTTACGTATTTCATGTCAAAAATATTGTTAAATTTGGCGAAGGCGCCAGCCTAAGCTACGTGCTAAAATTCCCAGCAAATTCCCAACAGGAAAATAAGACCAAAAGGGATAGTATTAACAAAAATTTGCGTGACTTCATTTATAGACGGCCCATAAGGACCACGAAATCTTTAATCTACATCTGAAATTAATTTCTCAGCCATTCCATGCTGACGGACGCTACTAATTACGCTACCTATTGGGCTTTTAATGAACATGGGATTAATTTTAAATTACAAATGTAAAATTTAGATCTGAAAAATTATATTTCATAATAAAAGTATGGCATATAAATTAAATTTTGCACCTTGGTTTCAAATTCTATGGAATGGCTGTTCTATAAAAAACTGTCAATTTCAGTTACCCTAAGAATATTTTCTATAAGAAAATTTAAAAACTTAAATATTAGCTTTACGTTATATTATCAAGAACTGGAACATACTGTTTTCAGAAACGATTTGGTTCTCGTATTTATATTTAAGAAAATACTACAACTAAATATAGATCCGCTATGCAGAACATTACATTGCTTACCTACATACCAGGTGAATCACCTAACACGCTTATTTTACTTTCTCCTATAATTAAAAAAAAAATCTTGCTGTCGGTCTGTCCGAAAAGATATTTGAGAACGATAACTCGAATACGCTTCGAGCTAAATATTTGGACCATAGGTTTATTATCCAAGTTCTCTTATGAGATTGTTTTTAGTAGGTCTGTGTAAGTGCTGCATTTAAAGTTCTGTAAATTTGATTTCAGTGTTGATAATATGGATACCTCAAATCTAAACTGTTATATCTCGAAACTAGGGCAACTGAATGACGCATCAAGTCATTGAGAGTACATGGCCACTTTCTTAATTGCCTTTGTTTCGAGATACAACAGTCTAAAACTGCGGTATCGATATAAATTTACAGTAGGTACTTTAGTTGTAATTTAAGAAAAATATTGCTGTAGGTCCTGCAAACTTACCGGACTTTTGTAAAATAATTTTAAATGTACCTGTAACTTTAACTGTAGATACTGTAAATCTACGAAACTTAAAATTCATGTAATTTTACTCCAATGTTTTACAGTGTTTGTGCCTATAGGCTATAAATATTGAATATTTTAATCTTTTTAGTACCTATTTAATTAAATTCTTTTACAATTGTAAAGAAAATCTATTAATAAACATTATGTTGTTATTGTTATTGATTCGAGATGCTATAAATAAGATTCGCTGATGATTCGTAAATAAAGGAATGATTATAAAGAGATATTTTCGAAAATAGCAAAATATATACACCATCATGTTGTGATGGGTTTGTTTACGTTTTTATAATATTGCCCAATGTAGCTCAAAGGCCGTAAACAAAGATACTATGGTCGAAAGAGAATGTTCTTAAGAATTATAGTCGGAAAGCTGGCGACCATTTCTATTTCATTGTTTGCTTCCGGCTATATTTTATATATGTCTTAAAGTACATTCAAATTAAGCTATTTTCAAATTGCTAGACTCCGGATCCGGTTCATTTGGGTGCTAGAAGCTCCAAAAGCTATGGCAATGAGCTACCAAAAAATCTGTTTTTAACTTGCCGAGTCATAGACATTTCATTTAATACATTCATATTAAGCTATTTTCATAGTTTTATACAATAATTCTGGGGCCAAGGGGTGAGGACAGTCTTTAAAAAGTGCCTTTAAAATATGTGATACTTAATTTTTTAAAGAAATGAGAATTTATTAACTGAAATTTTGATGGAATGTAAATTATTGAGATTTTTTAGTGTTGACATATGTCAGATTAAGTTTTTTTTTAGCATATTGTATAATTGTGTAAAGCTGTGAAAATAGACTGATCTAAATGTAATAAATGTAATTTGTTTCACTCGGTAAGCTAAAATATATATTTTGGGACCCCATTTCAACACCATTTATGGTGAGATGCCCTTGTTTGGTATTTTGCTATTTGACCGGTTCATTTTTTGGGGGGTACTAGTATAAATTTCCACGTGCCATACCATCCTTCTTCAAGACTAAGATCGTTAAAATGCGCCGTACCCATATGTGGAATCCACTTTGTGGATATCAAGGTGCCCTGATGCACACCTTTAAAAATCTATATGGAAGGGGTTAATGAAATATACCATCCACTGTAAAGAGTAGGTACGCTATAATGGAATGCGTAGCATTTCATATTTTCACAGCTTGTTCTATATTACGGCCTTAAATTTACTTCGGACCAAATATAACATGACGATGACGAGGTGCATTTTAGCGATGCTTTTTCTACTCTTCTTCGTAAACAACGATGATGTTACAAAAAATTTTATCGTTATTTTGTTTTGAGGGACGCAGGACCCCCAAAAATATACCTCCTGCAGCCCTTCAGCCCTGCAGATGCTTTTCATTATTCCGATGGTTAAAAATGCATTACTAAGATAAAAAAGCTTTCCCGTATGAAAAAAATTATTAAATTTCTATCGGGAATAGAGCTTCAACGAAGAATCATGGAAAAGAATATTTTTTAATTTTAGATAAAATTAGACATAATTATGCATAATTATAGATAATCATACAAAAACTTTGCCCATGCATGGCCAGATATGTTGCGCCTTCGCCAAAATTTAAAATTTTATTTTAGGTAAAATTAGACAACTATGCAAATACAAAAACTTTTTTTCTGGGTATATAATTTCTTAATTTAAAACAATTATTTATTTTAACGAAATATAATCAACAAAATACTTCTTGATTGTTTATTTTCCCTCTTCCACCCTACTTCATTAAAATGCCAATTTTCGTTTCTATAAAAAAAAGTTTTCGCCAAAATGTTCTCGAGAATTAAAAAGGATTATAAATATTTAAGTATAACAAAAAAATCGTTAATTCTTTCTATATAGGTATAGCCATACCATACGAAATATGTATAGGGTTAATATATTAAGCCGTACTTAAGTTATACCCTTCTACAGTATCTAAATTAAAATGTTGCTTATTATAATTACTGCACACGAAAAGAAAGATATTCTCAATTTAAATAAACACACATACTTGGAATTTACAAGTTAGAAAAAATATACAGTGCTTGTCTGAAGTCCCCCCCCCCTTTAACTTTTGAACGACTTAAGATACCAACTTAAAATTTTAAACACATAGACAACATAACCCTAATAATTTTTTGGTATATATTTTATGTATTTAGATGGCACAATGGAGGCAGTGGGCAAGGGGGAACATTTTTTTAAATAGAAAGGGGTCGTCATCATTTTAAAGCTTATAAAATTCTCTCTCGATTTCCGATTCTCGTAAAACCCTAGGCGCATGCTTGACGTGGCCGTTAGTTTGATCATAGACTTATTAGGTATTTCTGATTATAATTACCTGTTTTATTTTTTGATACCTAGTTGTGCTTGGGTTATATTTGTAGTGATTTGTAAATTTTTATTGGCACAAATTACTAAAATATACCTACATTATATGAGATATTGAAAAATTTAACTTTCATTTTTGTTTTTGGAAAAAAACTACCGCAAATAACAATGATATGTTATAATAATGTCCCATTTGCAGTTAAATAAATAAAAATTGAAGTAGTTTAATTCAACTAAATTTGAAAAAAGACTTAGTGCATTTTACTTGTAGAGCTGTTATGGGAAATTTTAATTAAACACTTTTTTTTTCTCTAATATTTACTCCTCACCTCTTCGGGGGTGGAGTTTGGAGTTTTGGAGTTTGGAAATTATCATATCAAGTCTCTAGCTCAAAGCGTTCTTAAGTTTTCTTGGATACAGACAATTTTCCAAAAAGATACTATACCTACCTATTTTGCTAGTAGAAACTTTTGCGCTCTCATTTAATTTTCACCACAGAGGGATTTCGGTTTCCTGACCTAGCTGAAAAAGGAAGGGCATGAATTACCCAATCTAATCCAGGTGGTTAAATGTTAATGCTTACAATGCAATAATTATTAAACTCTTACAGGTAGAAGCTTTAAATTTTGTACAGGGTACTACCCTAGTAACATTAAACTTGGACAGGTTTCTTGACCAGAGTACTTGACAAAGTTCTTTGTAAAGAACTGGACAATTCTTGAGCAAGAGAATTAATCAGGATACTGTATCCAGACTTGGGCAAGACTTTAGCAAGATTCTGGAAGCAGAGCGTTTAGCAATACTTTGTCAAGTCTGTTCGTCAAGTCTGTAGCAAACAATTTGACAAGATTCTTGGTCAAGAATCTTGACCTACTCTAACAAGTACGATTTGATCATGATAAAGATCGCTTTTCGATTTCTTGTCAATTTTTATTGCTACATTCTTGCTCAAGACTTCTCCAAGAACCTTGACGAAGTATCTGTAGCAATTCTTTGACAATTCTTGAGCAAGAATCTGTCGACAGTATCTGGCGCCAGAATTGTCAAAATCTGGATGCAGTTACTTGATCAAGAACCTTGAGCCAGACTTGCTCAAGACTTGACAAAAATTGTTACTAGGGTAGTTAAATTCAATCCATTTGTCTACCAAATTTCAGCTAGTGTTGAATAGTTATCTACAACTTAATCATTCTGGATTTTTACGGTCATGCAGGATTTTCAGGTTGCCCTGGTAACAGGATTAATATGAATTTTGAATGTCATTTAAAGTGCAGGGGGCCAATGAGCTGCCCCCTGTAGGTATCCTAAATGTCTAGAGAAATTGTCAAACAAGTGTATAAAAATAGAAAAAAACAAAAACCAGGTGCGAACATTCGTTTAAAAGAACTTTTCGCGTATTTTTTTATTATGGGATCGCATAAACGACTTAGAGTCCCCCATTCTAAGTGGAACGGACGTGTGAGTGCAAGTGGTGGGGTCAGAGGTAGCCAGTTTCGTGGTCTCTTTGGAGCCCACTGGGTGGGCCATATTTTACACATATTCTTTGAATTAGATGTATTGTGCAGGAGAAGTAACGATTCTTAGTCTGTGAGGTCAGTGTTGTGGCGGGAAGACGGTTTCTTTAGCAGCCTCTTTGAGGCTGCTTCAGACTTTATATTTCCACAAAATATATAGATTTAATTATGGCATTGTCTTAAGAAAAACAAAAGTGGCCCAGAATGTGAAAATGTAGAAGAATGGCCCCAAATTCGACACATAATTCCCTAATTTTTAAGGAAAGTGCGATTCTTAGTAGAACGGTAGCCGGATTTTTTCGTAGCCTCTTCGGAGACGACTTTAGATCAGATTTAATAACCTCATTTTCTTAAGGAAACTAAAAGTGCTCCAGAGTGTGAGAAAAGTAGAAGCATCGTCCTAAATTTGACACGAATTGGTCCTAATATGCAAGAAAAGTGACGACTCTCAGTGGAACGGACGAGAGAGTGCAAGCGGTGAGGTCAGTGCTGTGGCGGACAGGCGATTTTTTTCGCGGCCTCTTCGGAGACGGCATCGGTAAGGAAACCGTGTCTCGGTGGCGGTGGCAGAGTGGACCGCGTTAGCCGCTACAGGAGATGTGTGGGCGTGGTAGAAGATCGCGCAGTCGCCACCTGGTTGGCACTTCGAAAACGTCGGTCCGCCCCGTCACGAATACGCGGCAAATCGGGCTCGGCGAGTCCCACAATACAACAACATTATATTCTATTTCTTGTCTACAAAATAACAAAATAAAATATCTTAGATGCTATGATGTACCGATGCTGCTGATGATGCTATCTTCTAGTTGCTGCCTGCTGGCTGCATCTTTTGCTAAGAGCGTGCGCGAGTTATATTCTGGACCAGCCCAATTCACAAGTCTAGGTGGTCAGACCAATACAATTGTACTGGTTCGAAGCTAAAGAAACAAATAAAACAACATTGAACACTTCTTATACCTAAAAACTTGCACCTCATACACAAAACGCCATCACATTATCCATTTAACAGACGACGGACTTCACCACCGTCTACTAAATGATTTATCTCAACATCCAACTGACCCATCTGCTAACTATCTAAAAATTACTTATGTTATCAGCCAGCCCACAAAACTAACTGATTTTGTCACAAATTGTAACTTACAATAACCGTATTATCCACCAAAGAATGAAATCCTATTCTCTTACAAACTTACAGGTAACAAATAGCAAGAACCTAGTGGCGCCCAACGTTTTTTAATAATAATACACAATAGGTCTTTACAGTTTTTAGGTTTTTGTTTAATATATACCTAATTGGTTTAAAATACGTAAGCTTTATTCAACCCTTTAATGATATTTATGTCCCTAACCAAGACTTGTCATGTTAACCTAGTCACCAATGCTTGATTTCTGAGCAGCAAGAAAAAAATCTTAATATTTTATCCTAAAGTGTTTTAAACATCACTATTCTTTTATAAGTGGGCGAAAATAAGAATACTACTTAGTAACTATTATGTAAAATAACATTGGTCACTTCTTAAAACTGAAAATTAGCTTATACAGGAAACGACATCACTTTATCCATTTAAGGGCAACTTGCACCAATGATGGTTTAACTTTAAACTTGGATTAAATTGACGGCCAACCAATCAGAACGCAGCATTTTTAAGTTAAACTCGGTTTAGCTAAGATAATCCCAGACCAAAATTTGGTGCAAGTGGCCCTAACAGACCCATCTTCTAACTATCTAAAAATTACTTATGTTATCAGCCAGCCCAAAAAACTTATTTATTATTATATTATTACTTTAAACCCTTTTAAAATATTTATGTTATTGAGCAACGCATAGCATGTTAACCTAGTCACCAATGTTTGATTGACTGAGCAGCAATTCAATTCAATATTTTTTATCCCAAAGTGTCTTAAACAGTACTATTCTTTCGTGACTGGATGAAAATAAGAATACCACTTACTAACTTTTATGTAAAAAAACATTGGCCACTTCTCAAAACTAAAAATTTGCTTCTTATACACAAACGCCATCAAACTGCCCATTTAAAAGAAGAGGGGCTATGCCACCATCTTTAAAATGATTTATTTATCTCAATAAGCAATTGACCCATCTACTAACTATCTAAAAATTACTTTTCTTATCAGCCAAACCACTAAATTAACTTATTTTTCCATAAACTGTAACGTACAACTGTATTATCCCTAAATGAATATACTCGTTTTGTTATTACGTTACAGTTACTGAACTAATTGGCGCACAACACTTTATGATATAATAAAATACAAATAATTTACCATAATTCTTCCATCTTATATATTTTATACAAATTTAAAGTTAAAAGTACGTAAACTTTACGCAAACCTTTTGTGATATTCATGTCCTTAACCAACCCTTAGCATATTAACCTAGTCGTGGATGACTTCTTGAGTATCAAGTTAAGTAAAATAATAGTTTTTAACAGTGTGAATAAAAATTAGGGTTCTACTTATTAACTTTTATGTAAAATAACACTGGCTACATTTTAAAATGCTCCTTATAGACAAAAAATTATTTATTAGACGATTGTATCACCACCTACAAAATAGTTTATCTCAACTAATAACAGAACTATGTAACATAGTAACAAGTTCTTTAAAAAGTAATTGGTGCCCAACGCTTGTTAATATAAACGAATTCAATAGTGATTTTTTAACATTTCCATTTAATTTACTTAAGTAGGTAATTACTTTAAAGTACGTAACTTTACTCAACTCTTTTATGATAGGTATTTATGTTCTTAACCAATCCATAACATGTTAACCTAGTGACCAACGCTTAGCCAATCAAGTCGCAAGTAAAAAATACTTAAATATGTATTATAATTTTAATTTCTGTATAGACTTAAGATTCATTTCCTTTATATAGAGCTCGAAAACTAAACCAATCATTTAACTATTTATTTTTGAGCCACGCTAATGGATATGGATGGGTGAAAATAAGGTGGTTTCCGAAGGGGAACGAAAATAAGGGAAATAAAAGTAAAAGAAAGGTATCTTGTGGCAATCCGTGATAAGGACGGAAGTGGTTGTATTTTACAATCGCCTATTCTCATCAGGAATCGGGAATTAGAAATTAGAATGCAAGGAGGCATTGATTCAGGTGGAACTTCCGCCGTGGAAACTCGTGGAAATAAAATTAAAGTCAGAGAACTTTACATTTTTATACCGAGACCAATAAAAAATATTTACCTACAAATAATTGAGAAGTGCACACGTAGAAAAATGTTTTAGCAATTGTTACCAAAAGTTTACCAACATTACTAAAAGTTAAGCAACATTACCAAAAGTTTATAAAATAAGAAACTCAGTCAACTTCTTTTAAACATATACTCACCAAACGATCCAAAGCAACTATTCGTCTTCAATATATCTTATCTATAGATATTTTATGTACCTATATGTACAATTAGAGACGTGTAACAGACGAGCAACACCTGTTATGGGGCAGCCAAACTTTGATAGATTTGCTTTCTTCATATAAAATTTACATTCACTACAAAGTTCTAATTTAAAAGAAGACTGTCGTAAAATAATTGCATTCGAGTAGTAAAGCAATAAATAATAAGATAAAGACATAAAAAGGGAATCGATTCAAGTACTTATCGATGGGTGTAAATGAAGCTGTGGTGATTTGTGGTGTCGTTTAATTGCAGAAAAGGTAGGAAAAACGTAAAGTAGTGAGTAGGGAGAGCGGAGAGTCAAAATAAAAAGAGGGTGATCTCAAGAAATTAAAGTAAAAACATAAATTAAGGAAAAAAACGCAATGAAAAGATCGGGATGAACCGTTTTACATTCATGGCAAGTCTTGAATGGGGTTTCACGCAATTATCAGAATCTTATTCGTACATAATGTCTTAAATTTTAAGACTGAAAATATTAAAATTACAAAAACAATGATGGTATCTTAAATCAAGACTTTCCCGTTTAATAAAATACAATTCTCTGAAAATGCTGATAGGAAAATGGTTAAACTGTCATAACTTACGACCGCATTAATACAGTACGATTTATAAATAGTTTAAACCTTTACTTCCAAGAAACATGGGTTTAAAAAATGTTGTTCTGATCCTAAGAAAGCTAAAAAAATTATTTTTTATTTTTTCCTAACTGAACTGAAAGAATTTTGGAGTTCTAGAAAAATCAATTGAATAAAAATTTTGGAAAACGAATCTGAAAGAAGTAGTAAAATATTACACTAGGCAACAAATCGCAACTTTTTTTTGCCCTGATCTGAAAGTAAATTTTTCTTACTAATTCAAGAGCGTAGAATCCGAATCTGTTCTTAGAAAAATTTCAGGACCTCACATTTTTGAGATTCTGAAGCCAGATTCGGTCTCAGCGACCCAAAAAGGAAACCGTGTTTCCTAACATTATTTAAATACTTTTTTTTAATATTCATGAGATTAAAAAGGCGATTTCTGTACAATTTGTTGATGATGATGTTATCTTTTTTATTTTAAAGACAAGAAAGCCAATTTATGCTAATCCGACCCTACGGTCCAGCCCGGTTCCTGGTCAGTGAGTGATATGCGTAAAAGATCATTTGCAGTGATCTGAGATAGTGAATGGCTTGACATAAGCAATATAAAGGAGCGTGTGGAAGAGTATAGGGGCGCTTTGATCAATTTGAAATTGTAAATAAGAGATTTAAGTTGGCCACATGATCACTCATTTATAGTCCAGTCGGTAACTACTAAATTTCTAGGTAAAGGTTTAAATGGGTTCATGCTTGTAGCCAGGGAGGGTTAAAGGGGAGCGAACCTGAATGGGTTATGCATGTTTTTTTATGTTGAGTAAAATAATTTATGTAAAATATGTCTTATCATCATAAAATCGTCAACATCAAGATTGTTCTGAGACGCTCTTCATTTCACCCTATCCATGGCCATATCTTTAATGTTTCTAAAATTTCTACTATTACATTCTTTGTTTGTTTTTTAAATGTTCAGATAAAGTTACAAACGAGAGCGTATTGGAAAACCGTATTTTGTGGAAAGGGCTAGTTAGGAGAAGGGATTAAATGGTGGGTCACTTACCAAGACAAGAGAGCTTACCTTAGGATATTTTGGAGAGCAATCTGGGAGTTAGAAGAAAGGTAGACAGGACTAGAATGGAATATTGCTTACAAATAAGAAAGGATTTAGGGTTTAGAAGTTTTAGTGAATCTAAAATGGAGTTAGCTAGAGATAGAGTGGATGGAGGTCTAATAACTTAATGACTATATATAATGTACCTACCGACTGCACCATTAAGCCGGTCACTTGATTTGGTCATCTAGGTTTCAGACAACGACGTCCGTCAATTGGGCAAGGCAAAAAGAATGGAAGAGAGAAAAGCGGAGAAAACCTTGAGATAATCAACTTTAGTCACTATTGTGAATGTTTTGAGAAATGGGGACTCTTTATTACAAGAACTGTTTGTATCTTGATAAGGTGATTGTGATTCCTATACCAGATTTATTTACACTACTTCACAATATTAAACCTCGAAAAAAGGAAAAAAGAAGGAAATTGCTTGTCTTTTTTGTAAAGAAGTCAAGGGGGAGAGTTTAAACTAATTGTTCAGCACTAAACTCTCTTTTACTAACTTTTTCCTTACTGTCCAGCTAAGATCTATTTAAAATTTATTAACTCACATTTTCATGCCTTAAAGCATAATTAAATATATGTAATTTTTCAAGTACAACTAAATTTTTCTGTGTACGAAACTATTGGACATCACAAAATGGTACCCAAATACCCTTGTATTTTGTGTTATAGGATATTATCATCCATTTCCCATGGCAGTTTTTTTTAACTATCATCCCCAAAAGCAAATTACTATGGTAAAATTGATGTAATGAAAAATACACTGTACAAAGATAAACATGTAAGTTTACATGTAGAGTCATAAGTTCAAATGTGTTGTCATGCGTGTACAAGTAAAATATCGAGATCGTGCATGTAATTTTACAACTGTATATAAATATTAGATGTAATTTAGATGTAATATTCATATAAAATCGTAAAATTACATGTTAAATCTCTTAAATTTTACTTGTACCTGCATGTCAACACATTACCTATGATTCTGCATGTAAATTTACATGTTTATTTTTAACAGTGTAGAGGCCTTTTCTCAAACTTGTATAAAGTGTTTTCTCAGACTTAGGTATATATTTAAAAACAATTCCTGCTGTAAAACTTAAATTGATTCAATCAAGTTGACTGAAGTAAGAACAAACATATTGCTGGTAAAGTAATTGTAACATTATGTAAAAATATAATGTGAATGGAGAAATTCTCGGTATAGAATTGTATATGCCTCAGCATTGTGATTAGATGAATAATTCAGTCGTATTGTGGCATAAATGATAGTTAATTATTAAATGTACACCGTTTTCATTTTTGTTCCAAGACAAAACATGGATATTGGAAGTAATTTACTAACTAGAAGGGTATATATTATTCATGGCAAACAAATGAATAGAAGCAGGCCCGAGTTTCAGGAGATTGGCTCAAGGCGAACTCCTTACTTCTTGCGAGGACCAACTCTCAAGAATGCACTGTGGCTCAAAATTTTGAATCTTTACATACTAAATTAAAAAAAAACTCTTGCTCTGATAAAACAATTTTGTTTCTTTCTGCACTGCAATAAAATGAGATGTCACTAGATTTTTGCATTAATTTAAAGCTAGGATTTTACGAGATTTGGAAAATATAGATTTCTCGTTTTTGTCGTCTTGATTTCGAGAAGAAATCAAGACGAGAGTCGTGTTTTCGTGAGTCAGGACTCTTGATCAATCTAAACTTCTCGACTTGCATGATTTTTTGTACTTACTTTTAGGTAAGTTCTCCACACACACGTTATGAAAATAAAGAATCATTGTCAGTAATAAAAACTTGCCTAGCCTACTGTGATACTAAGATCATACAAACCTGCAGAATGTCAAGTCTTGAAAATCAAGACTCTGGCGAGACGAGACAAGAAGGTTATCGTCCAAACATCGTCAAGACAAGATCAATTTATTTCTTGCCTCGAAAATCGAGTATCTCGACGATTGAGACAGGAATTTACGTTTCTCAACTCTCGTGAAACCCGTCTTAACTCTTGGATTTAGGCATGATCTTGGTCATTTGTTCTACTTTAAATATTTTTTTTATTAAAATTCAAATTTTAAATAAAAGTTGGTTTTTCTCATCCTGAAACCACAGTGCGTTGGCTCCTTTCTCTTTATTCAACCTTCTTCATACTCACCCGTATTACATTTTCGTCCTGTAATCAATATCAACTTATAAGGTTATTAGCCAACTTGACAAATCTAATCATTTTACACCCTAAAGTCCAAACCAAATAAATATACATACCGTACCTCCTTTGGCCTCTCAACCCGTACCGATAATTCCCGAGATTTTTGAGTAAGAAATCTTTGGAGAGTTTATCTCAAAACGTCTTCGAAATCGTGATAGATTAACATTTTTTTTTTCGAGGAAATGTGTACTCTTGCATGTAAAACTTCAAGAAACTCAAAAATCATTTTTTTAAAATATTTTTCAGAAAAAAACGGAGATATGACAGATTTAGCTTCTAAAAAATTGTTGAACAGTGTAATTATTTACGCCGGAAAAATAGGGAAATTTAAAATTATAATGCAATTAGAACTTGTTATAATGAGATAATAGAATAGATTTGAAAGTAATTTAAAATGGGATTGTGAGTGTCGATATAATATTAGGGTCCTTATAAACAGGCCATAATATAATATAAAATTGGCTTTTAAAAGGAACAGTTTGGGTGGAAAACATGCGAAAAATATTCGCTGTCGTACGAACAACATAGACCCCATCAAAACGTCGTGGGGGAGCAGAAAAATCTAAATTAGGGGATGATAGTATGATTATGATATTTTTTACTGAAAAATAACGCTAGCTTTCTGTAAAAATGTTGCCCCCGTGATTGGAATAAGTAAATAGTTTGTATACCCTATTATGTGTATTGATTTTAAGAAGAATATCAAATGAATTATTACCTCGATCATTCTTTAGTGTGATAACACAGAAATATGTAATGAATATTTTAGCATTTTTACACTCAATATTCTTTAAACAGCCGCGAAAAAAGTATTTTTCAAGAAAGAACTAAATTCTACATAGAGATTTTTTCGGTAAAAATTACTATCAATCGCAGGGCTCTCATATATTTTTCATTTCTTGACGATAAACATATTGTCTCGTCTGGCGAGAGCCTCCATGATTAGCGGGGGTCTTGATTTTCGTTTGGACTTTTTGCCGACATTCTGCAGTACTAAAATTCAATCAAGAGTCGAGAAGTCTTGATTCTTGGTCAAGAGTCTCGACTGTAGACGACGTGACTCTCGCCGTGTCTTGATTTTTTCTAGAAATCGAGACAAGAAATCTCGATTTCTCGATTCTCTCTCTCTAAACCGTAATTCTTTTGAGATAATGGTGCCAGAAATTCTCTTACATAATGCCTAAGTAGGTCGATTTAATTATTTATTTTGAAGCAATTAAAAATTAAAACGAAAGAAATACGAGAAAAGGTTCCTAGTTTTATATGACTTACTTAACAAAATCGATTGTATTTTTTTTTCTTAACTAATTAGTTATGAAAAATTATTATTTGAGGAAACACGATTAGTTATGTTTATTTTGTATATGTTTACGATTATTATTTTAACTTAATTATTGTTTAATATATCAATTTTCCGTCAAACAATCATTTTTCATAAAATAAGAATTTCCCATACAATTACTAAAATTAATTCTATAAAGAATTTTAATGTTTTGTATCAGAATGGGCTAAGAGTGTCAAAGGGGGTAATTTTTTTTTCTGTTTGAAAGCTTTTTTTTTGGAAAAAAAAATATTTTTTTGTTTTTTTTTTTATTTTTCAAAAAAAAAATTTTTAAAAAAAGAAAAAAAAAATATTCTTTTGTTAGTATTTTATCTGTGCAGTGTATTTTAATCGGTAATAATACACCTCAGAAGAAAAAGCAAGTGGCTTATACTATAGTCCAGTAGTAAGTGCGGAAGATAACTGGAACCTATTATACAGATTATCCCTTAAACGAAATAAATGACTGGGGATCCCCACACTTTCAGTGTTGCCACCTTATCAGTTTCCTTTAAATGTTTTATACTACACTGTCAAAAAAACTCCATTTTTACTTGGAATAAATACTATGCATAGTAATACTGAAGAGAATATTTTTCCAGAAAATTTTAATTTTTAATATTTATTCCTTTTATGTAAAATTGGTATTTGGGACTTGAGGAGGATTTGAAAATATTTTTACTTATGCACTAAAAAAACTGATTCTTTTATATTGGCTTTTTACTTTCTAATAATTGGCCAGCTCACAAAAAAAAAACAAAACACCACGTGGGGAAGACGAATCTTATATATATATATATGATGCCCCCCATGTTGCAAATCAATAAACATTCTTGAATAATATCAAAAACAATGTCCACACTAAGTTAAGAACAACCAAACCAACAAAATATATTGAATCCTGGACATATCAATGATAGCAATGTTGTTGCTGGTCAGCCTATTGGTTCCGACTAATCGGCCTTTTCGCGGTAAAAATTCATTTCATCCTTTCTTTGAGTAAAGTGCGGATTTATATTAAAATGAATTTAATTTGATCGAAGATCAAAAATGGCAAAGAAATCGAGTCTTTTGCCTCAAAGAGACCTCTTTGTGGCAATTTTTAACAGTGTATACGACACCATTTTAAATCCAAGTAAAAAATATGCAACCACGCTAATGGTTTTTAATTTTACCTTTTAATCTATCCGACCAGCATTTTATCATACTCAAACCCCTTTTTTGTTACAAATGTACATATCTTTTTGTACCATCACTTCTGGATAATTATTATTTAATCATTTACTCTTACACTTTTTTAACAATGTCGGGTTTAGATAAGCCTTATTTTATTATATCCCAAAATATTTAAAAGGAGCATTTAAAAAGTGTTATTTTCAACACCTAAAGGGGACGCTTGACATAATTGTTTTTTTAATTTTACATGTTTACTTATACCGTGTTATTCACTGATAGAAATGTTGTTGTAATATTAATCAAAAAATATGAAACTATAAACATACGCCCAAAAGCAGATCGTAATAGGCTCCAAAATGTCAATTTTTATAATAACCCTTTGACCTATAGCAACGAGGTTTTGCATGTGATCTAATCTTAATAAGCCCTATATTTTCTGTGACTTGTATACCCACCCCGGGGTGACTTATATACGCTTATGTTATTTTATGTTATGTTATGTTATTACTTTCGTGTAGTTATTTTAAACAGAGGCGTGCGAAACGGGGGGATTATTACTTGTTTGCCCTATTTTCTTATGGTACTTTAATTGATATACCGTTTTTAAGAAAAACGCATTTAAACGTAAAATTTAACGTTTCAAGAACATAAAAACCAAACACTACTAGTAAATTACTAGCCGTGAAGTCCGTCAATTTTAACGTTATGAATTAAACACGAATTAAATTTAAATGACGAATGGGAAGGCCTTTTTATCTTTCCCGTGTATAATAAATATGTATTATTAAATTTGATTTATAGAAATATATCTCGGTATATATTATATATAGGATAAGCTGACCTAATAATCGTAAAAACTAAGAGGATAAGTATTCCAAATGGCCGTAAGGACGTTTATCCTAAATGGACGACTGTCCTGAGAGCGATAAAATCAAGGTGTCTTCGCCCATCGGGACTTTTCGATTCATGCGTGTTACATTTTATTTCTTTTATTCTCTGCCATCCATACTTTTATAACGAGATCGCACCCTACACTGTTAAAAATTGTTTGAATGCTGCTGTATATTTACAAAAAAAAGAACCAAAAAATGCAAAAAACAAAAAATCAAAAAGAAAAATAAAAAATAAGTATATTTTGTACAATTTTTTTCAAAAATATTTAAAAAAAAAAAATTAAAAATGTTTTTCTATTTTTTCTTCGCTCTAGAGTATTTTAATTTGGCCAATATTAGGGGGATTATCGTCAAAATTGAAAGTTTTTACTCCTTTGATTTTTCCGATAAGGAAAGTAAAGTCTGTAGATCAAAGCGTTCTCGAGTAATCGTAATTTTTCCAGGCAGACGGACAGACAAACACAAATGTATCTGAATATTCAGGTCAATTTTAACAGTGTACCTACAAGACCGAAACTAACAAATTGACCACAAACAAATAATACCTACCACCTCATTATTTCTAATCGTTTTTACAAGCAGAAAAATGTTGGAACCCCTCGCAACTTTAGTTAGTTTAGTTGAAAATACGTTACAATAACATTAACAACGTTATGTTTTACTGTAACAAATTATATTCGAGAAGGCAAGCAATCTTAAGCATAAATTCAATTAAAAGCGTTCACCGGCCAAAAATTAACACTTTAACTGCCGTGTGATGTGGTTTAGACGCACTGACTCGGCCGAAATGGCAAAATATCATAAAAATCGCGCGGCAGTTAAAGTGTTTTTTTTCAGTGTATATATAGTATCAAAAATCTGTTATTTATGTTGGACGAATTTACAATTTGACGTAAATTTGTTTTTACAGAATGATGGAATTATGGATCAAGATATAGATGGGGATGGTGCTATCAACCTTTCTACCTCACAAAGGCCTTCTGCTGCGACTACCCCAACCACTGCCAGCGATTTTCTAAGTCAGGAAGATGTTGAAGGGGTGAGTTTTATTTCTAATATATTAGCCAAATAATTAAATTTTGAGTCAAAATAGCTTATTTCAGGGGCGGATCAACGGGGGGGGGGGTAATGGGGGTAAGTACCCCCCCACGGTAGAACGTAAGAGTGAAATTCGTAAAAATGCTCGCCTGCGGCGCTAGGGCTTTCATACGTTATTTCTTAATTTAAGCATATAAAAGTTTATAACTCATCCCGTTTAAAAGTTACAGTGGGTGTACCATTTAAAAGAATAACCCTGTATACATCCAGAGTAGGTAAGGTAGTACAAGCGTCGTAAAAAGTAGTGCTTCAAGTCAGCTAAGCAGAAAAGAAAGAGCAGGGCTATTTTTTGTAAATATTTCTTTTATTTGACATCCAGCTTGTTGAGTTAAACGTCATCTGCCTAAGACTTTTTAATCTTGAAAGATTTTAATTATTTCTTTAAAAAAGAAAAAGCATTGTTGTTGTTAAATTGTGTTGATATATTTAAGACTTGGAGAGGTGAAATTTTTAATCGCGTACAATTACCAACGCCCCTCTTATCGCGCCGGTTTAGAGAGAAAAAGAATTTTATCCTACTTCATATTGGAGACATCTGGCTCAAACTCTTTCAATTAAGATGAAATATCCGAATGCATTAGTTCGAGGGCGTAAAAGAATGAGAGGGACCGCGAGGGGGGTCGGGGAGACAGCCCGCAGGTCTTGATTAGAAAGGACAGCTATCGTGTCTCTACAATAAATGGGGCCTTTCCAGAAATACGCTTCACTCCACTTTTATCAGTAGCCAGAATTCGAAGTTTAACGATTTTGAACGACTAAGAAAATGAACTAAAATCGAAATATTACATTGGGAGGCATAGCGTAATGGCTAGCGCGTATGTATAGCAAGTCTACTGTCGTGAGTTCGATTCTCACTGTCGCCGATTTGCCTTTTTCAGTTAATTAATAATTTAAATTTGGCGAAGGCGCTAAGTGAAACGGACATTCCCTAGAAACTGGTTCGAAAGTCAGTATAAGCCGGTGGTTCCCTCTACTACTAGCCCACACAAGTCCTGGACTTAGGGGATTCTTGATTAAGTAGAATAGTACGAGGTTAAACAAACAAACAAACAAACAAACATTCCCCATCACTACATACAAAAAGTGTAAAAGTCTTGTGCAAGGACGGGCCCAAGTGGTGGAGGGCAAGGGGGCAGCTGCCCCCTCAATAATTTTCCGAGTTGGCAAATTTAGCGACAAGCAAAATATTAAATTTGTTTAATAAATTTCCTCAGTTGAAAAATTTTAGACGAATTTTGTCAAATTTTTAAAAAGTGAATTTAATTTTAGAAAAAAAAATTGTGGCTGTTGACAAATTTTAAAGACGAGTTGGCAAAATTTGGTGTCTTGCCACCAATACTTTTTGCTCGGACCGTCCCTGGTCTTTTGTTAGTAAAACTTTAAAAAAATGTAATGTAGGGGTAGTTTTTAATGATTTTAAAAAATTTAAAATCCTCGTAATCCTCGATTTTACCTCAGATTTTATTTTATTTAAAACTATATGTATTTCTCAGCGAGAATACAGAGCCCGTATTTTTTGACTGACCCCAACGGTTTTGTCCGCAGATCGTTGTACGGATTTTTAATATTCAAAACTTGTGAACACTGAAAAATTCTCTGTGTTTTATGTTTTTTGCCGACAACTGCTAAATGCTTGAATGGATCAACGGATATACGGATGTTCACTTTGTCATCGGCTCTTTGCTCAACTTGTTATACTCATCACAGCTCTATGCTAGAAGAGCACAGGATAATCCAAGTTAGATACTTGGAGGCTCTAAATAATTTATGCACTCTAAGGGAACGTTCCCATAACCCCAACCCCCCTGTAACACTCTTTTCCTATACCATTAACATGGGCGTAACACTCCAACCCCCCCGCCTAGGAGCGTTACATAATACTTGAACGTTCCCTAAGTAAGAACAGTTCTATGATAAAAGTGTACAGGCTGATCGGACTACTCAACTTACTATAACTTAGAGCAGATCTAGGCTAGAAGAGTACAGGCTGGTCAAAATTTGAGTACATTAAGAGAATATTAAAGTACACTACTAAGTGAGCAGCTCTAAACTAGAATAGTATAGCCTGATAAAAATTTGAGTAATTAGAAGAATAGTCTAAGCTCTAAATACTTAAGTTTCGAGCTTGTACATCATTCTCCAGGTCTTCTCTGATTACTTAAGTTTAAATAATCTTATATCTATAATTATAAGTTAACAAGAAAAAGTTGACGTTCCAAATCCAAATGTGATGTCCAGATTTTCCTATTATCATATTTTTTAGATATTTAGATTTCCTGGAAGCCAATTTTGCAAAGAAGTTTTTTCATAGTGAAAAATCTAAAAAAATATATCACTTTTTCTAAGAAAATTATAAAAGAGCGCTTCTTTACAAAATAATTTTTCACAAGAACAGGCTTAATCCTTTTTAAAATGTATTCCCTGTGAAGCGGAGCAATACATATCTTTATGACTTGTTTTCATTTATACTCCCTTGTCGACGTCTAATCATCCACACAAAAGGTGCGGTGAAAAAATTATTTCGCTCCCGTCTCTTCATTTACAAGAACGTTTTTATATTTCAAGCATACTTAGTTATATTTCTTTATATTCGATTTATCTTATTTACTTTTTATTATTCATTTCTTATTCAATTCCGAGAGTTCGCGCGAAACCTGACAGAATAATAAAACGCGTTCGTGTAGAATTAGGCATGTTTGTTACTCTAACTGACAATTTTATTTTGGAAAAGCCTTCGTTTAATAAAAAAAATCGAAAATTCTTATTTATTTTTACTTTCCGTTTCCTGTACTCTGTGCGGCCCTTTTAAATCTCTTCTAAAATTGACATTATGAATGTAAATCATAAAATATTTGTATCTTGGAAGCCATAGTAGTAGCTATTCTATCAGTGATTGGAACGAGTTTAGGAATATGTTGACGCTTAGTGATATTTTTTAGGGCAGCGTGTCAGCAGCCTTTTTGAATTCCAGAGAAGTTGCCACTAATACCTTTGTTAACTCTTATCCTTTTTCTTCTTCTAAAACTAGTTTCTCAGTGTAAAGATCGTAAAGAAGGAGAGAAATTTATTTAATTCCAGTGTTGTTTGTTGTTAATTAATTAATAATAAAGGTCGTAATATTTCCACATCATATGATGTCTCATTCTATGAGTGATTGAGATGGGGTTAGAAATCTGTTAAAGTTTAGCGATATAGTATGTAACTAAGTTAAAAAAATCACCAGCCTTTTTAAAGTCCAAAAAAGTTGCCGTTAATAATTAGATAACTCTCCTTTTCTACTTCCAAAACTGGTCTCTCAGTGTAAAGACCGTAAAGAGGGAGAGATATTTATTTAATTCCAGTGTTGTTTGTTGTTGATTAATTGATGAGAAAGGTCCGAGTTGACTTAATATCTCCACATCTGATGATGTCTCATTCTATGAGTGATTGGGATGAGGTTAGGAATGTGTTGACGTTTCGCGATATAGTATATTCTGTAATACCGCGTGCAAAGACTAAATTGAATTTGGGACTGACCGGCCTGTTTGGATTCCAGAATGGTTGTTTAGTTTGGCGAAACAAAGAAAACAGCCATGTGTTTATTCTGCTTGAAATAGCAAGCCACTCCCAGGACTAGCCGAGAGCCACCGTGGCCGATGTAAACACCTCGTTGAGATATGAGGGTGGACGGTACATATACTAACTTCACAGATGCTTACTTATATGGTCACTTTATAAAAAGTCGATCAACATAAATAAGTAGTATTCTAACAGCTATGAAAGAGTATTTACTCAGCAAGGGTCATAATACTTTTGACAGTTTGACAGATCAATGACAAGTCAATTTTATTGAATTTTCGTAGGCTTTATCAAAACATAAACTAAGGTAGACTATGTGTTTCAAATGTTATCAAAATATATCAGGTTTTTTACCAGTCATAGCTGTTTTAAAATTAAACTTGACAGTTTGACAGATAAATGAATTATGGTCTTCACTCACTTTTAATAGAGCTCATATACTTATAGTCTAGATTATATCGACCCCTATCTCACGTTACGACGTAACTGACAGTACCGTTAATGTCAGTTACGTCGTTATGTGAGATAGGGGATGATATGTACAAAATTTCATCAAAATACCTATATAAAATTTGACATTTTAACAGAAAAATGGCTGCTCAAATTTACTTATATTCAATTCAATTTTCAGTAAAAAGGTATTAAAAATTTGTGTTTGTGTAATTTTGAATTGTTTAATTATAATAAGTATTCTCTAGGTATTTTAAAGTTTACTTCATCTATGTAGTGTGTAAAGTTTCTTTTACGGCTTCGAGTATAACTGATGAGGGCGACGGTGGTAATAAATTAAAAATAGGGGTGCACTGGAAGCAGGAAATTATGCAGGCGTAATGACAAATATTGAATCCGATTTATACAGGACTCGAACTCATTGAAATGAGAAAATTAAGAAAACTCAGGATATTTGAAACAAAAATGTTCAGTCTATGAAAATTACAATAAAAAAATAAGTCGTAAAGATTATTGTGCTTTATATTACATAGAAAACTCTTTGCATTTTACAATTTACACTGTTACACTAAAACAATGATCTGATTGTGGAAACCGGATCATTAGCTATATACTTACCAACAATTTTTCTGGTTGACACAACCAGAAATCTGGTAAGGGCTACAATACAACTTGTTGTGGTCACCAGAAACAAAAATTAGATTTAAAGAATGTGGTAAGCTCAACAATTGGACGGGTTACAACTTACAGCATAGGTATACAATTTATACCTTCCTTCAGAATTTAGTTATTTTGGTGCAAAAAGTTTTATTCTCACATTATTAAGGATTTGAAAATTTGAAGGTGAATCTATAATACACTTCTAACTGTAAAGGGTAATAAAATGAGAAAGTTGCAGCTGACCTGGCTGCCAATCTAAATCAAGTTTATGGATGAATGTAAACGATCATATTCCATATCAGTATTATATAATATAAGTTTACTTATGTCAGAAAAGTGCCTTTTTTTCGAGTTGAAATTCATACATTATTGGAAAAACTTAAAATTCTTAGTTATAAAAAATCAATTTCGAAAAATTTGTGTTAAGAATGTATTCAATAAGCTTGTAACTTATACGGGGTGTCCCACCAGGTCCTTGACGAGCTTTATTTCCGTTATTTGAAAAGATAGAAATTTTTGCAAAAAATAGCATTAAATGGGAGCCAAAGAAGATTTTATTGACATATCCAAAACCACCCCATGCTTCCCCACCCCCCCCCCCCTTGAAACCACTCTCAACTTCTGTTTTTCAAAGAATATAAAGTACATTTCATTCCTAATTCAACCATTTATTAAAAAAGTCGTATCTTATTTCCTAAAGGGGCTCCAAATAACAACTATTATTTATTAATAATATTGTCCAACCAGGTTTTAGACGGGCTATCACCGTTATTTAAAAAGATAAAATAATTGAAAAAAAAAACAATATGAAATGCGAGTCAAAGTAGAATTTACTGACTTATGCAAAACTTTTTTATGTGCTTTTATAACCTTTTTTTTTTTGACGAAGATCCTTTTTGGGTTGAGTACACAGAACTCAGAGGGTGCACCCGAGTGGTGGCCAGTACGAAGGTGACATCCAATATTGCAATAAGGGTCCGTGCGTCCGAAAGTGTGTAACATATGCATGGCAGACGTAGAATCTACGTCGTAGATCATATATTACAGTAATATTCACGATTCACTGGATCAACAAATAATCGACACCAGTGTCAACTGAGAAATAAAAGCAATTTTCTAGATACAATCTTTTCATTTTTCTTTAGACTTTTCTTCGGAAGCTGTTCGATCAGATATGTGCGGATACGGACTTTAGAGTCTAAGAGCTGGTGAACATTTTCAGCAAGTTATTTTCTCCTGACTGGATTTTTTATTGGACTGCAATAATAGTATAATAAAACTAGTATTTTCTACATTTGTTTCTATTTGAGTGGTTTTTACAAAAAAAGACAAGAATATGCATTTAAGGAAAATTTGATTTTTTTGTAAAAACGATTGGCAAAACTGAAATAAAAGTGACTTTTTATAGTTTTTTGAATAAATTTATTAAATAAAATAAGCGATGTTCGTTTGTCCTGTTGCTAACCCAAGAAAAAACTAATAGACATGTGATTATGAGCTTATAATGCAACAGAAATAAAGAAGTACATTACAACTTTGGACTTCTAGCACCCAAAGGAACCTAATCCAGAACCTAGCAATTTGGATATAAATTAATTAGAATGTAATTTAAAACATATGTAAAATTCAGCCGGGAGAAAATAAATTGTTGTTCACCAGCGTTTCGACTATTATAGAAATTTTGTGCGCTATATCGAGCATCAGTCGAAAATAGTCAGGTACGAAATACTGGCCTTAATCTAAACTTAACAAATCGACTTTTTATGCGAATAGAAATAAGAGAAAAAAAAATATGGGACATTTTGACTCGGAACTAAGAACGAATAGGAACGAAAACGATAAATAACATTTATACACGGGTAAAAGTAATTACTTTAACTGTTAAAAATCCCACAGAGCACACAAAGTCTTAAATGCGTCGTTGTTAGGTCTTCAAACTTTAATAAAGGTTGATTTTACCAATGAAATAAAATGGGTTAAATAATTCTCATATTTCGTTGGTGAAATTCTTAGTTAGTTTAGTCTTAATGACTGGGTTAACCATCCATTTAGAATATTTTTTCTCTGTATGTGGAGAGCCCCAAATAAGCATGGGCTGTTCTTTTGACAAAAAGTACCGGGATCTGCAAATGCCTGTAACGGAAGAATGATCCTAATGCGAAAAAAAATAAGACAAAAAAACATGCGACCGCAAATTTTCTATATTCGGTTGTAAATAGGCAATTAATTGGATTTTAGGTTTGGGGCTTGTCTGTCTTATCGAATTTAAATACACCGGTGATGGCATTTAAATTATTTTCCATTAGGAAGGACGCTGACGATTCTTTGCAATATCGGCATTTGGTTTGTCTTTTTGCCGTTTTTGCCGTCCTTAACAATTTAGTCGGGCTCGTATAAGTGGCACCCGCTGAGCCATTAGTCGAGAACGCTGTCCATTTGGCTCGGACTGTGCCACGTCAGCACTAAGTCTTATGTGTGTGTGTGCTCTTCTTTGCTTTTAGTCCGGGTAACGAAAATGTAATACATTCCCCTAAGGGACATCCTTGTGTTAACAGAAATAAATACTACTGCCAACAAAACAATATTTTACCCATATTTTTCAGAACACATATATATATATATATATATATATATATATATATATATATATATATATAAAAGAAAACAGAAAATATTTTGTTTATATGATTTTTTTTTCAAAAAAATTAATAACTAAAAAAAAATCGATAAAGTTTTAATCCCACTTTGACCTCCATACCCCCTTACAAAATAATAAAAATACGAAATAATAAAAATTTCAACTGAATAGCTTTGATAAGGCGTTCTTGAGTTTTCGTGGTCAAAAATTTTATGGAACAGACCGACAGACAATTTTTTTAGAAAAAATAGATATTTTATATAAGAAAACGTTAAAAAAGGAAAAAAAATGCTAATAAACCTAAGTCTTATCTCTTGGTGGAAGTAACACTATAAATTTAATTTAATAACATATAAATAAATAGTAGTTTTGGATCTAAATTCGTCAATATCTTTCAAATTAAATCTAAAGATATAGATATCAAGTGTTTTTATTCAAATTTACAAAAAAAGTAGTAAATATTATGAGTCATCCCCGCAACGACGCGTCCTACGTTTCAACTGGATATTTAGTTTGAAATTTCTCTTTGTGCGCGTACGTACGTTTAGGTACCTAATATTCTACTAAAATAAGTTATCCGGATTCGCGCAAAACTGTTCAAAAATGGATAAAATCTCATTGGAAATGGAAATGTATATGTAAGTAAATATTTTTTAATAATAATTAGGTACACTAGTTTACAGGGTTTTTGCTTTTTCTTTTTAACATTTTCTCACGTATTTTTTCCCGCTAAATCCAAATCCGTCGAGACATTTTTTTTAGTTTAGCCGTTTTGAAAATAAGCGCCCTTAAAGCCTTACCATAAAACATACTAAAACATAGCAGGTAGTTGATTTAATTAAAAGTTTTGACATAACAGGGATATTCTACATAAAAACAAAGAAAGAAAAATGTTTCTATAAACATATGTCTGTAAATGCAGCACATATCTCTAAAAAAATACATTTTTGAAAACAGGAATTTTGTAATTTGGAATCTTATTTTTCCCCGGACTTTTTCCGCTTTTCTCCGGTCACTTATTCTCCCTCGTGAACACGGGACGATTCTCGATTGCCGATTGCGGTCACATTTGCCGTCCGCCAATCCGCCCTTCATTATCATATCACTACTCTCTTCTAAATCCAGACTAATCTACTATCCATTGTCATTGTCTATATCACTTCTTCTCGTCTTCTAAGTTGACATACTCAGTCATAATATGACTGAAATAAAATTGGAACCATTATAATTTAGTTCAAAATTAATCCAGTGTTAAAAATTAATCGAGAGCCTCTAGCACAAGCTTTAAGCTTATTTGGGGCGCTCCATAACGGTATAGATGCTAGATTTTAAATAAATTATAGATATAATTAAGAAATATCTGAAAGGAAAAGCGTTTGAAAACTTTTCTATTTTAGACGAGCAGAATAAACAACTCTTCATCCAGAACACTTCTGCGCATTCGTATGTATTATTAAACACATCTGCGCATAAATATATTTTACCAAACCCTTCTGCGCATGATATATTTGTATATCAGAACACTTTTGCGCATTTAAATAAAAGAATAGGTATATTTTATAAAATAGCGTAAGTTTTACGGGATTTTTAATTCATTTTTGGATATTTGAGCGACTTCCTTTCATAAATAAACGATTCGATTGTCAACGTCGCCTATTCCTAATATTCAAAAATACTTTTTATCGATCTGGCGACGGATAGAAAATGAATTTTGACTCGCGAGAGACAACAGAGCGATTCGATGTGCGAGAATGAAATTTTAATATTATGGGCGGTTGGAGCGGTGCTTCGCGGTTTCGTGCTTACAACTGCATACGTAACTAGAAAGAAGCGACGCACTATGTGTTACATGGATTGACTGAGTATCCAAAGTAATTTTTCCTACGAACCCCCAAAAAAATAGTGTACCAAACTCGCTGAAAAGGTGTAATTTTATCGCTGGTTTGCCATACACTTTCCTTTCCAGCTCGTGACCTCATTATCTTACAAATTTTACAAATTTATCCTGCATATCTCGGTTATTCGTTGATTTATTTAAAATTTAAGGGATAGCCCGTTAGTGCTAATATCTGATGAATAATAAAATTTTACAGGCGGGATAATAGGGGCCATGGGGTACATTGGTTGTCCAGGGTCCCCTTTGAACGGCATGACCCCTTCTATGGATGGTCAAGCCCCACCTCGATATTCGATATGACCGCCCCTGCTATACGTACAGATAAAATTTTATTTAAGAAAAGCGATCGTGGGTAAAAGACCTTTACCCACGTATTCATTTTTCCTAAGAGTAGTGATTTTTTTACAAAATGCGAGTACTCTACAGGGGTTTTCGATTCAAATGAGAACTCAGATTATACTCAGTTAACTGTAAAATCTAACCAGTCAGGGAGTCTGAAACTGACAGTTGGCTGAGAATAATCTAAGTACTCAGTTAAATTGAAAACCCCTTACCTATTACCAGTTTAAGCATTTTTACAAGTTTTTAGTGTTTTGCGACACAGTGCGGGGAAATCAGAACCAGGGGGGTAGGCAATGAGACGCTACTTTGTTATGTGAGGGTAAAGGTATATAAACAGTAGTTATGATAAATATGCACGACGAAGCATGTAGTGGCTGTGGCAGCGGTAGCACGGTAAAATAAGAGGCGGCTCGGCGGCGGCATTATCGCGGAAGACAAATATTTGGACTTGGTCGCGTTGGGAACCGCCATTGTCATAACATAAGACAATACGAATGCTGTATCTCATTTTTCATCTGGCCGATCTTTATAATCTGTATTTGCATCAGCTTGTAGCGATCTAATAATAACTCTGGGGAGCGCGGCGGTAGCACGGGTGCACGGTTACGCTGTTTGAAGCGTACAGTACAAGAGTGGCCCAAAAGAGCTTTTTTTAGCCAATAAAAAATATGAGGAGTGATAATTCTATCCAATAAACTTTCCAAAAAATCTTATTTTAAATTAATATAAAGTATATTTGTTGGATTCCCCAAAAGGCTCTTGATCGAAGAACTCCTTCTGCCTTCTTATTTTAATTTATTCGACAAGTACATATTAAATATTTAATTTTAATTTTTTTGTGGGGTTACTATCCCGAGATAACAAATTTTAGAAAAATACCACAAAAACAAAATCCACAATTTTTAAACACAGTAACCCCACAAACCCCTATAGTAACCCCCTATATTATCCAATACATGCAATATCTGCATAACCTTTGGTTTGGACTTGAAACTTTATAATAATAATAATAATAATATACTTGATTGTCTTGGGCTTTGTTTACATAGACATCGTCAAATACTGATTTCAGGATCCGAAGTTATCGTGTCCCCAAACAGACAGACCGACAAACTGAATTATAGGGTGATATCAAAACTGCTGTTGACAAAAAAATGCTACACCCTAAGTACATAACAGAAATTAATAAAAGTTTTTTAAAAAAAATAAAAAAAAAATAAAAAATCAAAAAAAAAATTAAAACACGAAAATTAAAATCAGGACTTTTACAAGAAAACGTAAAAAAGTCGATGGGCCACTCTTGCAACGAACGCTTCATTTCTGGCTCCTATCCGGCCGCAAAACGCTGCTGTTACGCCGTCCACATCGCTCGGAGATACAACGAGATTCTTCAATTAAAACTTGTGTTTATTTAGTATTCGTGAAGCGGGTGGACGAATGGGGTGGCTCCGGGCGTCCCGCGCCCGCCGCCAGGACCAAGGCAAACGAACAAAACGCAACGAGATATATTAACTCGAAATAATGAGACACTGACCGAAAGAAAATGAATTACACTATCCGGAAACATTTGACACTATTTTGAGGAAAGTTAATAAAAAAGGGTCATAACTTATGAACGCTGTTATGATTTTTTTTTTGTATATATATATATATAGCTCATATAATATCATTACTTTAAAGTATTAAACAAAGGCATTCATGAATTATGGCAATTTTCTTGCCTATTACTTTTCTTCATTCGCTCTGGGTAAGCTGGAAAGAAAGCTCACCTAATGTTGAATCCTGTTCAAAACAAAATCTTAAATGTTCCTAAACTTGACTACATGAAACGCTTTACTTGACTGAAGAAACATCGGGAGCCAACAAATAATGATGATAATAGTTAAAACTAAGTATTTGTATTTATGACAGTGTAAAATTTCCTCAGTGTAGTTCCAAATCCACGCCGCCGTTTAAAATGCATCTTTTTAAAAGTTTTGTTTACTTGAAGCGAACGGGTAAACGAGAGCGTAAATTTACGAACGAGCCATAGAACACTCAACTCTTTCCCCCTGATCGAGCACTATACATAGTGATCCAAATAACATACCAACCATTAAAGGCTCTAATTATAGAAATAACACCCAAAAATGCTATCTGAAAAAAAATATATTTTTTTAATTTTTTACCCCCTTTGGAGACCTGCCCCAAAAAATCCCAGTCTAGAACATTGGATAAGGAACCTATGATCCAAATTTCAAGCTCATAGCACACTTATTTCTTCTGTTTCATTCATTATCCAACTATACATGGGATACCAACTTTGTATTGTTGAATAATCAATGAAAAAAGGAATTATGGATGAATGTATGTTGGTACAACTGGTGAAGTCAAACACGCGAAATAATCGTATCGTAACAAATGAAATTATACATATACGGATCACCGTGTACATAAGCGGAGATCGGCTGATAGACAGATTGGCAGGGTGGCTCTTTCAATATTTAAAATCCCCCCAATGACCATATGAAATCCCAGTGCTAAATCACGTCACTGTGCCAAAACACATCACATGTTATCGATTCCATTTGGATCATTAAAAGTCTACGTTGCAAATAAGGGTAGATGGTAGATGCCTCTTAACTAAGAAAAAGAATAGAGCATCCAGAAAATAGTGATTTAGCAACGTATAGCACCAAATACATTTCTTAACAATTCAAAAAGTCCAGATCTACTCTTGAAAAAAAAATTGAAATAAATTGTGTAATTTCACCTTTAATTTTTGGTAATAATTATGACAATCTTCTGCGTGTAGATAGATGCCTCTTAGGCAATAAAAAGAATAGAGGTTCCTAATAGATGTCGATATCACGGGTTGAGCCGGGTGGTGTGAACTAAGCGCCGGTCAGCGTCGGTGTTTAGCGGTCGACGGACGGCCGTTAACGTTGATTGCCGTCCTTCGTCAGCCGTCACCACCTAAGATTACCGCCGTCTTACCATAACACAACTCTCCACTGTGAAAAAAAGATAAAGAAAAAGTACGCCAATAAAACAAGAGGGTTAGCTTAGCTTAGCTTAGCTTTTCGATTTCACACAACTTCGAACTAAGAACGGAACAAAAGAATTACGGAAAATAATTATGAAAAAATAAAAAAAAAAACATAAAAAAAAAAGATTTTTTTAATATTTGACTTTACAGTACCTACTACATTGTATAAAATAAATTTCTATGAAATGAAGAACCTTGTTGTTAGAAAAAGATCCTTAAAAATAAAAAATTTATAGGTGGGCAACTTTTAAAAATATTCAGAAAGTAGAAGGAAAAATCCAAAAAACTTTTCAGAGAATCTTACATTATAAATATTCATATCAATTTTAAAGAAAAAAATATTCATAAATCAAAAAGTTATAGGGGCGCCACTTTTTATATTTATTTATTATTATTTTCATTTTCATTTTTTTCGTTCTTAGTCTGTTTCCAAAACCAAAGATCTCTTTGCTCTTTTACTCTGGTTTTCCCATAAAAAGCGATACGATTTTCATCTGATTAATACGTGACACTGACTGAGACATCAATAAGCATGTGCATTAATCTTTCTCTGCTGCCGTGCCCCATCGGCACACACCTGTCCAACGCTTATCTATCACATACACACAATCTCTAATCACATGCCAATCTTTACTCATGCAATATTTTTTTTTTGTTTAATTTTACTTTTTTCTTGGATTTTTCAAAAAACTTTATTTTTTTTTAATTTTTTGCTTTTTTAAGCATAGGATTTTATGTCGAAAATCTCGAAAGCCATACAAAAATCTCGGGTCCGCGTACAAATATTTTTTTGGGGGATTTTTTTTTCATATTTTATTTATTTTTCTTAAAAAAAATTTTTCGGTACTTTCTATTTTTTTTCTTTTTTTTTCTATATTTTTCTTATATTTTATATAATATATTTTAGATATTTAGCTAATTTCATTGGATAGAATACAGAACTAAAAGAAAAATACAAAATATTTATGTCAATATTTTGGGGGACATTTATGTTAGGCTCAAATTTAAAGTGAGACACTGTTTGAATCCCCCCCATTTAAACAGGAAAAATATATTCGTTAGGGCAGCAGCGTAAAAAAATAATTTGTATTTTTTTTAATGAAAGCTGACAAGAAAATTGACCAGAAAAGCTTTTCAGCGATGTGATTCAATATTTTATAATATTTTCAATTAATAATATTTCCAATTAATATGATAAAAAAGGAAAACAATGTCGAGTGGATAAGGGATGAATTTATTATTTTGAGTCATCTCATACATGGTTTTTTGAAAAATATTATTAATCGACCTACGAATGGTACGAATAAATAAAAATGTGTAAAAGCATTAAAACAAGATGAGAAGATATAATGCTTTGTATTCCGCGGAATGTTCTTCGCGGTTGATATTTTCCCTTAGGAAAGATCTGCATTAATAAAAAAATATTGCTTTTTGCTATTTTTAGACCCCCGTAAAAAATTGGATTGTTTTTTTAACTTGGTTAACTGTTTTTCATAATTTCTTTTCATTCTTTTGCAATTCTTAAACAAAAGCATATTGTTCTAATTTGGGCTAAACTCACATTTAAAACGATATCCTTCATAGGAAAAACGGATTCCTTAAACCAAGGACACGTGTCTTTGGATATGTTCAAAGCCTATTCTCTTGTTTCAAGGATGGCATTTTCTTGAACCAAAGTCAATGTCCTTGAATGAAGAGCACGGGTTTTGGAATAAAAATCCGCGCTCTTTACTTCATCCCAAGGACTTTGCTGGATTTTCTGCTGTTATCTGTTATATCTGCTCTCCTAGCCATTTTGAAGAGTAAAAAAATGTGTAAAAGCAATTGTCATTAAAAATAAGAGTAAGTAAGGGCGGTAGAGTGAGTGAGCGATGAAAAACATAAAACATTGGCTAAAAAAACAAATGATCGAATCGAATATTTTTTGCGGATACGAAACGATAAACGAATTAAGCTTTTGTTTAGTGGAGGCGAATTAAAATGGCTGCTTTCTCCACCGTGGTTTACTATACTCTTGACAACGCGAGAACTGGAAGAGTATTATAAGACGGTTTTAAAATCTTCAAAATCCGTAAATATCGGTTTCAATCAAAAATTCCTGTAAATACTTTACTAAATTCCAATTTTAAACAACATCATCAAACAAAAGATTGGTTTCGGATAGCTATCCATCTCATTGGCTATCCCTAGCTAATTCTTTGATTTTCCTAAAATGTATACACCCTACATCCTTTGTGTTTTGTGAGCAGTATTCCATTCTAGGCCTCCCTACTTTTGTTCTTACTTCCAGCTTCGCTTTTCAAAATATTTTTTAACATCCAGACAAGATTTTGTCTTGATTTTGTACTTTTTATTTAAAAATTTAAAATTTCTTCACAAGTTATGGAACTAAAAAATCATTATTAGTAATAAAAACTTACCTGGCCTACTGTAGGTATGTTTCGACGCGTGATACTAAGGTCAACCAACAGACAGTCGAAGGTGTTGAAAATCAAGACGTTCACAAGACGAGATAAGAATTGAATCGTCAATAAATGGTCAAGACAAGATTTTTTTTCTCTTGAAATTTGAGACTCTCGACTATCGAAACAAGAAGTTCTGTTTCTTGACTCTCGTGAAACTCTGGGAATACTGCTCCCAGATAATAAAAGATGTAGGGTGTAGCAATTTGAGGAAAATAAAAGTCTTGGTTAGGAAAAGAATGGAATGTCGATTAAGATCAACAGCGCGCCCTAGCGGTTCAAATTTTCAAAAGGACATCGAGAAAAAACGCAATAAACTGTTCACTGTGAAGAGTATATAGTGGAATGCCAAGCATTAAATATCTTCACGGCTTGTTTCTATAACAAAAAGACAATAAGAGTGCCGACTGACAGCAGTATTTGTTTTACAGATGGATCTCGAAACCCAAACACAAACAAACCGGGCGGTGTTGGGAGCTGCGCGGCTTGGGAAATGTGGCTAATCCGTTTGTGAGAAATAAATGCTACGCTACGTCACGCTGTACTAAGCCTAGCGACGATCACTCATTAACAGCGGACCGCCAGATATTCTTTCGACTCTCTAGTCCGGGAAACATGTTTTTTTCAAAGATAAAAAAATCATGACGTAAAAAATAAATAAAATCATAGGTAATGTGTTGCCATGCAGGTACAAGTAAAATTTACGAGATTTTACATGTAAATTTACAATTTTATATGAAAAGGACATGTAATTTAGATGTAATATTCATATAAAATCGTAAAATTACATGTAACTTTTACTTGTCTCTGCATGGCAACCGATTACCTATAATTCTGCATGTAAATTTACATATTTATTTTTTACAGTGAACTCTGTAAAATTTACTAGATTTTTCCATTAATTTTTTTTAATTCGGTAGGCAAAATATATAATCAGAATCAAAATTTTTGTACGATTTCCGAGATTTTCGACATAAAAATCTATGATTTTTAAGATTTTCGGTAGGGTTTCTTAAAAGTCTTCGAAATCTTGTTGAAAATTACCGAGATTTTTTTTTAGACTTTCAAAAAGTACACGGACTTCTCTCGATCAGAATCAAAGCCAGAATAATTAAACCGTATTTTTCCGGACTATTAAAAGCGGGCCACTAGATACTTTTTCGCCTCTTCTGCTCGCTTCTTTCGGCCCTCGTCCGATCCCATATTTTTTATTTTTCCAATTTTCAACTTTGCCACTTAGCCGCCCATCCCTCATTACCCGCCCATACCCCATTAGCCGTCCATCCCCCCATTACCCACCCACAAAAACAAGCGAATTTTTCAATTTTACGTCTATTTTCTTTACTTCTTTTCAAAATATTTATATTTAAAAGAATTAAATAATTCAATTACTTAGCCACTTTAAATCAAAAACGATCAAAACTTTTAATATATTCGCACTTTTTTTAATTCGCACATTTTTACAGTAGGGATGTCCAATGCTATGGTTCCTGAGGGACGCATAAATATAATTTTTTGTGTAAAAACTCAATTTTTATATAAAAAAGCTTAAGTAACAATTCGTAGAAATGTTATTTTATTGTAAAACAATGTTCACTTCTATAACTATAATAGTTCTCCACACGGGTCAGTAGCTAGGACGAAAGGGGGAGGTATCACTCGCGCTCTCTTCGTTACATCATAAGCGTCATAAAATTTAAGTTTTAATATTTTTTTTAATACAATACAAATTAGACTTATGTTACTTTTTAAAATACACCTAAATATTGTCATACACCTTGATTCGAGGTATGTATAAAGGTTGAAGTAAAATCATACATGGGAAAGGTGGATCAAAAATGCTTAAAAAATTTCTTACGTTATTTGTGCACAGTCCCTTACTGTGGGTCCACTTTGGTTTCCAAAGTTTCGTAGACCTACGTTTTCGTCAATGCCTGTATAGCCGATATTGAAGATGGCCAGTCCGATCCTGCTTTTAGCTTTTAATTAAAACATTAATAAGTTGTGTTTTTTTCTAAATTGTTTACTCACTTTACTTTCAGAGGCTCAGTATTTTAAGCCAATAAAATGTGATGTTATTTTAGGACTTAATAAAAACATGCTAGCTAAATAAATAATTATTTGCAGAAAACTGACAAGAATAATTATTTATTTTGCTTTAGTTGTTCAAATACAAACAGTCTTTATACATTTATAGAATGAAATTGCATTTAAAAAAAAAACAGCACGTACGCGAAATAATAATAGTCGAAAAGCTGGTGACCATTTTTATTAAGCTATTTTCTTCCGGTATATTTTATATATGTCATAAGTACATTCAAATTAAGCCCCGAATTACTAGATTTTGGATCTGGTTTTTTTGGGTGCTAGAAGCTCCAAAAGCTGTGGAAATGAGGTACTCTAAAAATCTATTTTAACTTGCCAAGTTACATTACATTTATTAACTTCGGATTAAGCTATTTTCATAGTTATACAAATAAAAAGTGCCATATGTCATATTAAATTTTTTAAAGAAATGAGAATTTATGAAATGACTTTTTAATTAAAATGTTTTTTCAAAGTGACTATAACTACGCAGTAACGCGTCGACATGAAAGTCCAGTTAGTAAAGTATAGTTTAAAGTGTCTATTTACTTTA
Source organism: Brachypterus glaber (assembly GCA_958510825.1). NCBI lineage: Eukaryota > Metazoa > Arthropoda > Insecta > Coleoptera > Kateretidae > Brachypterus > Brachypterus glaber. Next base: position 25,501,252 of record OY294054.1, on the reverse strand, counting down.
AAAATTACTTTTTTTTACACCTAATTCAATTTTTTTGGAAGTCCCGGGTAAAGGAATACCTCGATCCAACTTCTAATTATGATTCTCATTTTGAAAATCTGTGTCATTAGTTGCAAATAGTTACAATTATTTGAAATTTTGGTGAAGGCGCATTAATAAATAATTTGAATTTTTTATTTTTCTTTGTGTATGAAAAAAATAAAATAAAACTGTTTAATTCGGAGTTCATTTCATGCATTCTGAAAAGTTTAATATTGTAGTGAAAGTGTAGAAAATTGGCAGGATATCGAGAAAAGGTTTTTCTTTTTTTTTACCCTCTAAAGGCAGCTGCAAGATTTCTGCATGACCGAACCAAGTGTGTCAATTCTTAATGCTTAGAAAATATATGATCATAGCGTTGTGTGTAGCGAGAAAAGCCATCATCGAATGACAAGAGATTTTCATCGATAAGAAAAAAATACTAATACTAACATGGGATTTATCTACCCAAAAAACGCATATCCAGCTATTTTTTAAAGGATTTTCCATCATGACGTACATCAAATTATACTTATGACACTTTAAAATTTATAAATGTATCCGACTAAATTTAACATTTAATTGTTTCGTTTTCTTAAGAATAAGCTTCGCAAAATATTAACTTATACCTAAAGGTTTTTTTAGTCAAAACACAAAAATGTTTTATATTTATTATTCCATCAATCTATTTTCTAATCATCGTACAGAGTGATATTGGTAGACTGACAGTTTCGGGCTGCTGGCCCTCTTCAGTACCAAGAGTCATCTCTGCACGCTGATTAAGAAAACAGTCCGTGACCTTACTCGCAAAGGAAGTAATGTCATCAGATTAATGTATACTTGTGCTCCATCTATTGTTAGATGTAGACAACTACTCATACTTCTCTTAGTCTGGAGAGTTTGAATGGTAGAAGTATAAGTAGTTGTCTACATCTAGCAATAGATGGCGCACAAGTATACATCAATCTGATCTTCTTTTGCGAGTAAGGTCAGGGGCTGCTTTCTTAATCAGTGTGCAGAGATGACTCTTGCTACTGAAGAGGGCCAGCAGCCCAAAACCGTCACTCTACCAATATCACTCTATACTATGATTAGAAAATAGATTGATGGAATAATAAATTAATATTTTTATAATTTTGTTTAAAATTAAAAATTTCTGTCTGTGTTATATTTAATTTACCAATATCGCATTAAATTAATAGTTAATTAATTAGTTAATTTGACCCCTGGGGGCAAGTACAGTGGTGGGATCTTCTTCTGTCTCTTGAAATGGCGTTAAAACAAGAGCATCGTTTAAGGAGATTTAAAATAAAAAAAGACTTTTAAAAATTGGTTTTATCGTTACTGAGATACAGCTCTGGGTACTCAAGTACTGTTAAAAATAACGAAAATCTTTGATGGTCATGATCCCTTTTTAGTAATATTCAACACCATTTTTACAAAAATATATTTTTGTAAAAAAATGATATTATCTTTGTATCTAAGGGCCACTTGCACCAACCTTTGGTACGGGATTATCTCAGCTAAACCGAGTTTAAGTTAAAAATGCTGCGTTCTGATTGGTCAGCCGTCAATTTAATCCAAGTTTAAAGTTAAACCATCATTGGTGCAAGTGGCCCTAAGAAAAAGTGGAAAATTCGTGAAAATTTATTCAGTTTGGTTTATTTGTAGATATCTGATAATATTTAAAAATGTAAATGAGAGTAGGCCAGTTGTATCGTCCCTTTTTCCTTTCCTTTTGCCCCGGACGAGGATCCGCAGAGGAAAACGTCGCATATCAAATATTCCAGCCGCACTTTTGGTAAACAATGCCCCATTTAATTGCTTTTACAGTCTCCTGCACTCTTTTGCCTAAGTACACTCCAGCTTTTCACTTCAACTGTAAACAAGCTCAATCAGCAATAACTGTGTTTACTTCAATATCTGCTCACGCTTATTTATTATAACACTCTTCGTCCACAAAATGCTGGAAAGATAAGTTTAACACCGCTTCCTTTCCCTGAGCGTATTCTCTTATTTCCCTAAAATTTCTACACCCTGCATCCTTCGTTATTTGTGAGCATTATTCCATTCTAGGCCTGTCTACGTTACTTCTAACTCGTTCTGTGGCCCACAATTTTATTAATTCCTTCCTTTCCTATCAATACACTCATAAAAAGGTTTATTCAAGTTAAAATAGTTATATTCATATATTCGAAAATATATGTTATATTAATTTTAATAATTGTATACTCAAAACAAGCCGTGAAAGTAGCTTACGCGCTGTGAATAACGTACTTACACTTTAAGACTTAAAGTAAAATTTTCTTTCAAATGTAAAATATTGGAAAAAATATTATATTTTTTTTCAAAAGTCATGTTTTGAAACTTATGGCCGCTATTGTAAATCAGAACCCAAAGTTTAGGTAAAATATTGCATAAAAGTTTCTGTTTTTAATTTAAATGTAGCGCGACAGTTTAAAAGAAGGACGGGAAGTTCACAGAATTCACATTCAATTATATTTAAAACCGCTTTTTAATTTCGACATTAAGAAGTATAGTCGAGAGGTGTGAAATGAACAGGAGGCACCTGGCATTTGTTAAAAGTCTTTAATTAAAGTACGATGCTGAAAACAAAGAATGCAAAATTAGCTTCATTTCTAATTATCCTGAGCAAATATCTTCATTTTCAGCGAACGAAAAACTTTATCGAACACATCTATCAAGCAAAAAACCGGTAATTTATGCCCCTGTCGATTTTCCGCGACTTCAAATACTGGCTTCATTTAAATCGTAAGGGAAAGAGGGGCAACTTGGGACGAGGGGGGGCACTTTCTTACTACTCCAATATCCAATTTCTAAATAATTAGAGGAATGTAAATTTAAACAAATAACTAAAAATTACATATTTTACCTTTAAAATAACTAATACTTTCAAAAACTTTCGGACTTTTCCTTCTATTTCTTATAATTTTTTAAAAAGTAGCAGATTTTGTTTAATGGATTTAAAAAAATACATATTAAAGATATTTTGTAAAAATTATAGGACTTTTTCTTTACTTATAATATTTTTTTATGATTATTTAAAAAAATTGCACCTCTTTTGCAACTTTTTCGGGATTTTCTTTAAAAATAAAATTATTTTCCCTAAATAACTGGACTTTTTCCTTAAATTTTCATAATAATTTGACATTTAGTTCTTATCGCGTGCAAAAAATTTTTATACATAAGGACAATCGTCAGACAGACGAACGGACAGTCTGACAGACGGACTTTTTGTTGTAGGTTATTTTAGACGATTTTGGAAATTTAGGATGTAAAAATTTTTTGCGATCGTTAGAAAATAGTAAAAATTGTTAAATTAAAATTGTTGACAATATTTTGCTGAGTTGTTCTCTAGAAAGTTAAAGTACACCACCTTAACTCTAAAAAAAGTTTTGAACTTTTAGGTAAACACTTTGAAAAAGTGATAAATATCATAATATTTAATAAAAAAATAAATTTTGAATAAAAACGTGTCCTCTATCCGTTTCAACTCCTCTCTCTTTCTCTCTCTCGACCTTTTATCTTTCCGTAATCCACTTTAAATGAAAAGTAAGCAAATACTTTTGAACACGTTGCATTTTTGACCCTTTCTGTTTTCTTTTCTCTCCTCGATTTAAAGAAAAACCCCCGTCCCTATGTCGCGCTATAGTTTATTATAGTCCCGGATATTTTAATAATATTTTAATAGAATATATTGGATATTGAAACATATGTGTACTTACCCAAAAAAGGGCCTTATTTATTAGATGAAGTTATACAGGAAATACATCGATTTAGTATACACTTGGCAGTAGAATTTGAATCCCTTGCACACCCCTGAATACCGTTTACTCAACTAAATTATACAAATTCTACTTTGGAGTATATACTAAACGGATGAATGATCTGTATACAGAATGAAAAAATTACTGTGCTCATCAAACACAAATTCGACTAATAGGAAAAGGCTCTTAAAAACCTTCGGCAGGACTACTGCTCGTGGGGGGAGAAGGTCAAAAATTTCAACTTTTTTTGGCCTAAAAATGCAAAAACAAAAAGTTAATGACTAAAAAAAAGGTCCCACCCTTTTGTGAAATATGCAACTTTTTTTATTTGAATCCATAAAATATGCAACTTTTTTCTCGTGAAATATGCAAGTTTTGAATTTGAATCTATGAAATATGCGACTTTTTAAATTTCAAGATAGGTGGGGGGGCTCCCCCCATCCCTCCCATAGCTACGGCCCTGAGTACTATTGTCACAATGGGGATTCCTGATAGAAAAAAAATTGAGTCCTTAAAAATGCGGTGCTATAGGGAAATATTTCAGCTAAAATGGTCAGATAGACTTACAAACTAGAGCGTATTGAACAGAATTGAGAAAAAGCGTACCTTATGGAACGTTAGGGTGACATACCAGGATGTGAGAGCTTACTTAAAATATACCTAATTGTACCCAAAACGGTAAATTACAACTATTACTGCTATTACTATAACTAGTTTTGAAATTGATATCTATAGATGATTATTCAAAACCACATATGAAACTTTATATGACTGTAACCGACAACAAAGCCCCTTTTCTGAACATGATAAACATATGGTCAATTTGCCAGAGGCGGTAAGACTTTGTTTATCCTCATAGGAAAGAATAAGGATAAGTGGGACTTTGGTCAAGCTGGTCGTTTTTCTTTAATTTTATCAGTCTGTTTTCCATTTTTTATGAAAATATAAGGTCCAGAAAATATATGGAAAATTGAGAATATTTTTTTAAATTAAAACTATTTAAAAAAAACTGTAGTTGTCATTTTTTATTTTTAATTGTAAAAAAAACATATTTTTATATTTTCAAAATTCTCCCAGCCATCACAGACTTTTTAATCAGCGGCGTATGATCGAGACGACTTTCTCCTAAAAAAAATAAAAAATATTATCAAAAAATAAAAGAAAACCTTTAAACACCCAAATACTATTTTTAATGAAATACTTCTGTATACAAACGAGATGTGGTAAAGATTTAAACCTTTCAGGTTCCAAGGGTCGAAAATTATTGTGTCCACAGACAGACAGACAGACCGACAGACGGGAAAATGTTTAGATATTTGTTTGTATTCCTCGGCGAATTATTAAAAAATAAGACTATTTTAGCAAAAAAATGTAAGCTTTAGGTCAATTACAATATTATCCAAAATAAAACAAAAACTATTATTGGCCACTCTAATATATAATTATTTTCTTAAAAAATATACTATCGGTGCAAGATATGAAGATTTTGTACAAAATAAAAATTGTTGTCACAAAAAAATTTAAGAGATTTGAGGTAGTGAGTCAAATACTGTATTAGAAATTCAGAAATGTTTTTCACTTGATACGTTAAATAAATATTGTCGGATTTCGTTAAAACTGATACACTCCGCATCCATTTATCTAGATAAGGCGAAATCCAGTGCACGCATTAATAGTGCCAGTATCTGAACGGCATTACATCTCACTTAGACCGAGTTCTGTTACACTATCGCACAAATCCTTAAGCTCCTCAATGCTCGGAACACTTCAAGGAACCCTCCTACACAAACAGAAAAACACATCCTTAAAGTAGGACAGACTAATTTTTTATTATTGGAAATGACCGACCGACCCAAAATATAAGTAAAAATCTCTTGTGTTTGTTTGTTTGCTTTTTTTTATTTAAATCCATTTTATACCCAGAAAGTTTGGTACAATAACATATTTTCTATCACAATACAATAATAAATTATTGGTATCAATAATTAAAAAATTATTATTATTACTTATTTTAATAAAACTTTTTAATCTAGGTACTTACTTCAAATTTTGGCGAAGGCGCGTATATAGTTCGGTTTACTAACAATTTTTTATCAAAAATGAAAAAAATATATATAGTAAAATAGGCTTATATTACTAAAAAAAAAATAAGTCTTCATATACATGTCCTTATAAAACGCTGAATATGTTTACTTAATTTAGGATAACATTTTTCTGTGTGAAACCATTTTCTTTCACTCTATACTATCCTATCGTATCTGTGTTAATATAATCGCAGGGTGTCATGGAACGCGATCACATGATATTTTAGAGGGAACAACCCAAAAACCTTCTTTCGTTCGTTTACTTACAATATACAGGGTGGTTCAGAAAATAATGTCCCTATAAAGTTATTAATTTTATATGGCGAAAAAAGACTATATGTTTTCAGATTTTGTACCCTTTCCCAGATTTCTGCATTTAGGTAAACAATTTGATAGATATGTTGAGGTTTAATTGGAGATATACAATTGGAAGCTATGATGAGACGGTGAGGCTGGGACACTTTGGGGAAGGTTGTCAAATATGTTTAATTTATTTTCTTTTAGAATTTTCACATTAGGCCATTATATTCCATGAAAGATTTATATGTTTCATTTGTTTTCGCCTTTAAGTAAACATATCATTGATCTAGTCCTTCTGTAGTTTATTTTGCAATTCGTAACTTATTACTAAGTAGATTAAAAATTTGACGGATATTAAAGAAGTTGTTTAGGGAGGACATACAAGCAAATATGAGACGGTGAGGCGGGAGTCTCTCGCGGAGGTGGTCAAAAATGTATTATTTGTCTTTTTTATGGAGTTTTTTGACATTATGACATTATGACATTATAGTCTCAGAATGATTTATATGTTTCATAAGTCTTCGCCATTAGGTAAACATAATATTGATCAAAAGTCCTTCTTAGATAACACATTGCAATCCTTGGCTTATAACTAAGAATAAGTCTATAGATTTAGATAAACAATTTGATGGATATGAAACAATTTGTTTAGGGAGGAGGATGTTGAGATTTAATTGGTGGCATGTTTAGTGTTAATAGAAGAGGAGAGAATTTGCGGAAGGACAACAGCAGATGCAGAATTGCAAGCAAGGATGAGACGGTGAGGCTGCAGGACTCTCGGGAGGTGGTCGTTGTTGCGCGGTGAGCGTCTCTGGGCGTCTGAAAACGGCCGCCGCCGCTATACATATACACACACAAACAACACAAACTGCAGCGAAAAGCATAAGCGGCAGGAGCAAACCGAGGCGCAGCGGAGGCGCGCGGAGGACCCGCCCCCGAGTCGTCCTAGCATCTCAGCGACTTCAATGACCCTTTTTGCGCAACAACACAACTAACTCTTGTTCTTTCTAGCGAAAAAGAAATAATTAATAGACGCTGTTACCGTTTATGTGTTTAGTTGTGTTTTGGTGTTGTGCTGTGAGTGCTTGCTGTCTGTGTTTACCAGTGTACAACACACAACACATCAGATGAAGTACTGCGAAACGCGAATGCTGGCTTCTTTTGCTCAGGTAACATCCTACCACGACCTTCCACATATCATCCAATCCCACATTTATTTATTTATATTTATTATTTATTTGCCACTTAATATCTAGTAACCATCCTATATTATAATACCATATCATCTTAAATCAATTCTATCATTATTTATTTACTTATTTACGTTTTTATTTATAAATAAACAATCATAAATGTCCTTTAAAAATACTTTTTTTTTCGAATAATACTCAAAAATTAATTTTGTTTTAATTTTTAAAGCATATTTACAATTTTTTTTTCAATGCAAACATTAAATTGTTGAATTAAATTTTTCCTTCACCTTAGATACTTGTCTACTTATTTTAATAAGCATGCACGTAGTATATAAATAATTTAAACAATATTTTGATATAGGTAAAATAAATTAAAAAAAATAAACAAAAATAAATTATTTTAAATCATTAATATATAGGAAAATCATTTACTTAAATTTAAAAATAAATAATTAAAGGAAATATTTAAGAATTTGATAAAAAACTTCAAGGATAAAAAACGTTCCTGTCTAAAAGAAATAATAATATTTCTAGAGAGATTGTTATGTCAGAAACTATTGATCAACACTATAACAACAAAATTATTGAATGATGATTAAAAATTAATATTTTAAAATCATATTTTACCTTTTTTTCTTTGCATGCCTGTATCTCCGAAATATTTTCTCCTATTTGCCCCGATCCGATTTTTAGTAAAAATAATCTTAGCCTAGGTAAAAAAGCTACTTTTCAAATTTTAAGAATGTATGTTTAAGAGTTTTTGACTTATCGTCGTTTTTTGTGAAATTATTTGTTTTTTATTGCCAAAAATTATTTTAATTTTTTTAAATAGATTTTTTATAATACAAAAATAAAAAAGTTTTAATAAAATATATAGAAATAATTAAATTTGTGGGGATGTTTGCGTGTTTGTTTTGGGAAATAGAAATATGCGTCCCGACGCTAGCTGTTCAACAACCGACGCTCAACTGAATGAACGTCCACGACCAACCCTCACAGAAAGTTTTGTACACAACACGGTTATGTAGTATCGTAGTATATATAAAGCAAAGCAGGAAAAGCAGGCGAGAGCAAAACAGGCATCACAACAACACGTAAACATCGGCCCAATTTTCATTTGAACTGCGTGCGGTCTAGTCGGGATCATGCCGCCTCCCGCCGCTTGATTGTCCCGTCGCATTTCCCACATATTTTCACCTCATATTACCGGAAAAACTTTATTCTCCCTTTCAATCACAAATTTGACGCTTATCATAACGACACTTAATTTACTACGTTCATTCATACACATTTATTTCGTTCCCCCAACCGAGCGATTTTTTACGAGAGGCTAATTTATCGAAAAAGTGCGTACAAAGATTTTTAAATATTGGCCAAGATTGGTTTACTGTCAAGTTTGTCAAGATTATTTGGACAATCTTTTAAAATACTGCTAAGATTGTCAAAGCTTGTCCGACAAGTTGACAAGCTTTCTTCTACGAAGATAATCCAACAAATAACTTCAAAACATATGTCAATATTAATTCAGTTTGTATGTGGTCTAGTCAGGATCATGCCGCCTCCCGCCGCTTGATTGTCCCGTCGCATTTTTCACATATTTTAAGCTCATATTTATTTCGCTTATATCGGTAATACCGAAAAAAACTTAATTCTTCCTTTCAATCACAAATTTGACATGATAAACGTCAAATTTGTGATCGACACTTAATTTACTATGTTCATTCAGTAAATTTTAATACAGATTTATTTCGTTCCCCTAAAAGAGCGATTTTTGAGGGGCCAATTTGTCAGTTTATTGAGACTTTTTTTTGGATATTTTAAATCTTTCCAGGATTTTCAAACTTAGTCGGAAAAGTCTAGATTGTAGACTCTACAAGCCTTGTACTACAAGGATTGTCCGATAAATTGAGCTTTTATATTTAAAAACTTTTTTTTTTGTTAATTTTGGAAACGTAATAACTTCAGAACGCATAAAAATACTTAAACTGCATGAGGTCTAGTTAGGCTCCCGCTAGCTTCCGACGCTGGATATTGTATATCCCACATTTTTACCACTATTACTGGAAAACACTCCTCACTCTCCCTTTACACGCTTCAATCACAAATTTGACGCTTATCATAACGACACTTAATTCACTACGTTCATTCAATAAATTTCTATACACATTTAGTTAGTTCCCCTAACCAAGCGATTTTTTACAAGGGGCTAATTTGTCGAAAATTATGTACAAAGATTTCTTAAATATTGCTTAAGATTATTTATGATTGCCAAGTTCGTCAAGATTATTTCGGCAATATGTTAAATTACAGCTGAGATTGTCAAAGTTTCTTATACAAGTCGACAAGCCTTTTACTACAAATATAATCCGATAAATAACTTCAAAATACTGTCAATATTAGTTCAATTTTTATTTGAACTACGTGCGGTCTAGTTAGGTTCCTGCCGGCCCCCGCCGTTAGACATTGCATATCTCAAATTTTCGCCTTTCGCTATTACTGGAAAATCTTGATCCTCACTTTTACGTTTCAGTCACAAATGTGACGCTTATTATAACGAATAACGATATTGACAAGAATTTTGATTCAAAATCTTAGTTATTATCAGATAATCTTGTGTAAAAGTCCAAACCAAGCCGGCTAACATGAGTTCGATTCTCACTGGCGCCGATTTGCCTTTTTCAGTTAATTAATAATTGAAATTTGGCGAATGCGATAAGTGAAGCGGACACTCCCTATAAACCAGTTCAAAAGTCAGTTAAAGCCGGTGGTTCCCTCTACTACTAGCCCACACAAGTTCTGGACTTGGGGGATGCTTAATTAAGTAGAATAGTGCGATGTTAAACAAACAAACAATCTTTTAATAGCCTGCTAAGATTGTCGAAGTTTCTCAGACAAGTTGACAAACCTTCTACTAGAGAATAAAATTCGATAACTAACTTCAAAATACATGTCAATATTGGTTTTATTTGAACTGCGTGCGGTCTAGTTAGGATCATGCCACCTCCCGCCGCTTGAATTTCCGGTCGCTTTTCCCATTTTTTGCCTCATATTACCGGAAAAACTTCATTCTTATTTTTCACGTTCACACGCTTATGATAAAAACACTTAATTCTCTACATTCATTCAATAAATTTCTATGCAGGGATCAAATTTATCAGAAATAGTTTATTCGACATAACGGTGGTTTTTATTTTTGCAGCATAGATCGAGAAAATAAAAATGTAAATTATTTATTTTAAGGATTTAATTATTTAGAAATCTTTACTTCTGTAAAACATAATGTTCCTATATTACATACATATGGTTGGTTACTATGTTAATGAAAAACATAAGAAAATAAATAAAAATCGATAACAGTTAACTTTCTCTTGAATTTCTCCCATTTTTTTTTTCTAAAAATAAAAAGATATTAACTATGGAACTATTTAAATCAATTTTTGGGGAATAATTTATCACTATCAATGATGTCTGATATTAGGTCAACATTTCGATGGATATTGTCGAGGATATTCTGCAATTTTATGCCCAGATCGAACTATTAATAAACACCTAACTTTAAATTTGAAGCAAACTATTTTTTATATCGTTCGTTTCTTTAAAAGCAATCGGATGGAATTAACAAGCATTTTCTAGAATACTTCTCGCAGCTGCAGTAGATTTTCTGGTGAAGTTTTAAGTTCAACTTAATTAAATTTTTGGGATATTTTTAATTTTTAAGTGGCGTCCCTTTTTTGTTTTTTGTTAATTTGGTACGATTGGTCTTTTTAATAAAAGTATTTTTTTTTAGAAAAAATTAAGTTGATCGGAGATTTTCTTCCACTATTTTCGATTTCGATATTACCGAATACCCGCATCAATAATAGTTTACTAGATTTTTCCTACGGCCTAGTTAGTAGTTAGTGCTTATTTCCCAACGGTTGCATCAGCAGTCAGCTGATTTTACATATCTGCTCTCAGAAAATTGGTAAACGTCAAATTGAAAAACTAATTTTAAGATAATTTTTTTGATGTTTAGGTGTTAGGTCGTAGGAAAAATAGTGTACGCACCTCGACGCAAACCACTGAGTGCACTGTAAAAATATATCCTTACAGATCGTTCTAATATTTCATCTTTATTGAGGGATAGATACTTGCCTTTTAAAATTTTCGAAAGGGAAGGAAAACAAATGAGGGTTGTTAATAAATAAGCAACGTGTTCAGTAAATTGGACATAACGCCCGGAGACAAAAAATGGGCCCACTTAAAGTAGGAAAGCTATGGTGGTCATTTGTAATAAATACAAGTGGCGAGCAAAGGCGGGGGAGGGCGCGAAAAGGGCGCTGGGGTTGCCGATAGATGGATGGAAGAGAATGGAAAGTGAATGACGGGATAACGACGTCAATTAATAAGTCGGGTATGGAGAGTAAGAGAAAGGTAATCGCATAATCGCAATCGGGATATTAATATTTAGCAGGCCCTGTTTAGTGGAGTGTTGGAGTGGCAGTAAAGTGGCCTTTAGCAGAGAGAAGAGAATAGAGTCGGCTCAATCCGTGTGAGGAGTTACAAATGACGGCTGTCGGTGGCAGTCGCTGCCCAGTTTAGCCGGCCGCTGGGCCGCTCTAAATGCTTAACATATGGTGCATCGACTCTTTTCCTGGACGCTCATAAATAAGAGCCACTGTTAAGTACACCGCCGGTCTCATAAAGTGTGAAATTCAGCAGTCATGGCCGTTATTGAGAATGAACTATTGTAAATTATGAGCCTTTCCCGGCCTCCTTTAAAACCCAGCATTCGTCAGCATATACACTGAAAAGAAAAACTTTTAAACAGAAAAGCTCATATTTAACCTTTTCAATACCAAGTTTGCCATATGTGGCAAAAAGGATTTTTTCAGTGTACAGTGGAGAAAATTTTTATTATCAGATTGAGTTTCATCGACACCAAAAACCCCATATATAACAATTTTCAAGAAAACAATGTAAACAATTAAAATTAACTACCCCCCGCCCCCGGGAGTGGAGTTAGATTTTTTTTATTATCAGAAGTGACCTCAAAAACCCCTATATGGCAATTTTTATGAAAATATTGTAAAAAAAAAGTTATAAATCCTTTTTTTTTGCCAGACCTGAGTCTGAAGAGATTAAACCCGTGCAGTTTTCAATTTTTCCAGCTTCGCTATATTCGGGAAGTGTAAAATCTGCCCTAAATAGAGCTGGGTAGAAGAAATAATAGTTTTTTCAGTTTCTATAAAAGTAGGAAATCCTTCAAAATTGCATGAGAAGGACCACTTTAGAACAAAATTGTATCTGTGAAAATTTAGATCTCCAAAACTAATCGGACAGGGTGCTATTTTGATCTCAAGTACTGATTCAGCGCCTCAAAATACGTAGAAAATGCCGGACGTGTTTCTCTTTTTGTGAGGCTGTAAAATAATAAAATAACATTGTTGTTGAATAGTTTTTTTTCTGTGTAAACCTCTAACGTTAAGCATGTTTTATTGGCTAATATTAAATGGACAGCCGCTGCCTCGCGCAAAACGATTCCCTGTCCACCCCTATGCTTTCCCCATGCTCTCTTCGCTGCTCCTTCTTCTTCTCCTTATGTGCCCTCTCTGGTGGACCCCTGCTGCCGCATTTCCCTCCCGTCTGGACAATGGAATTATTCTAATTTATTAACGCTCTAACCTGTACCTATTTATGCCCATATAAACCCTATATCTAAATTATATCCATAAATATGACATTAGCTATTATTTTTTAGTGCCACGTTTAAATCATTCGAAAATTATAACATAAATATAGGTATAAGAAAACGACCAAGAATATTGTTGGTATCCTGCTTTCCCCCACCCACCGCCCGTTCTGGATAATAGATTTTTTTTATTAAAGCTTTAACCTGTAACTAATAGTTACTAACTATTTATGCCCACATAAACCGTATACCTATTTAAATTATGTCCATAAATATATAATATTTTTTAGTGCCACGTTTAGATCATTTGCAAATTATAAAACATAATAGAATTATAAATTATAACACTATTTTTATCCATAAAAGGATGATCTTCCTGCCATTTTACGCTTTAACCTGACCTATTTATGCCTATACAGTGATAAAGACGATTTCTTTAGGCCATGGTTCCTTATACAAAGTTCTCGGTTGGACTTTTTTTTTCAGTATAATTCAAGATGGGATAAGGGGGTTAATGGGGATAGAGTTTCATGACAGTCGAGAAACGAGACGTCTCGTCTCCATTGTCGAGAGTCTTAGATTATTGACGATTCTTTCCATAAGTTGTATGATCTTTTTTTAATTACACTCTTGCCTTGATTTTTTTCGAAATAAAAATAAGACTTTTTTTTTAATTTTTTTGTATTTTCGTATTTTTTTATAAAACTTTTTTCTTTTTTTGTGTATCTGTTGTTTCTTCCGTACCTTATGTATCTCCTTCCTCCTAAATCCCTACTTCTGTTCCCTACCGTCTGGACAATAGAATTATTCCAATTTATTAACACTTTAACCTGTATTTATATCGCTACTATTTCATTATGCCCGTATTTAAAAGGTTTATAAACCTAAAACCCAAATTATTTTAACCTCCCTAATCCATAAATACAACGAGTTACTACCCTTTTTTAATCTAAAGTAAATTCAACCTGTTTTTCAATTTTTCTTATTGAAAATAGATACGATTTGATCAAGAAATGTTTTATTCATAAACACCATATTCACTCCAACAAAAATAAAATTATTTTATTTAAAATATTATTTTCTGTTAATAAAAATAAATAAAAATATAATTATTAAAAATTATTAGATTAATTTAAATTAACTATTAAGTAATTATTAAAAAGAAAAACAGTACTTCACAGGAAAATAAATAGTTTGCTGCAGTTTTGCTAAAATTCTCGAATTTGCATGTGTCAGCCTTGATAAATCAATTCAAGTTTACCTTGGTCCCTTTCGTTTGTTTCTTTTTTAAATTAGACTTTGATAGTTACAATTTGATAGGTTTTGTTCATTTAACCCTTTGAGACCCAGTGCGACATATATGTCCCACCATATTTCAAGTTCACTGCATGTCCCATTTTACGTTGTTAAATTATTTAACGATTTATTTTAAATACTTGCGCAATATGACACTTTTTTACTCTCCAAATCTTGTGAAATTTGTAGTTTTCATAGGTGGTCGTAGGGAAACATACTTTTTTTGACAGCAGTATTTTAATTATGCACAGTGGTTAACTAATCCTTTTCATTAATACTTTCATTTAAAATGTATGATTGTTTTTTGTCTGATACTTTTTCTTCTCCTAATCTAACCCTCTCTCGTGGACCCTCACAGGTTCCTGCCGCTTTTCCCGCCTCAATTTAATTATCCTAATTTATTAACGCTTTAACCTATATTTATATGACTAAAGTATTTTATAATGCTTATATTAACCCTAAATCTAAATAATTTACTTACCTAATCTACTAATATGACATCCTATATGACTATATATATATTTTTTTTAATTTAAACACTTTGTGAGAAGGGGAAGGGGGTCAAAATGACAAAAAGAAGCGTGACAGACTTTCTGAACACAATTCAGTAATCACTACTTACAGTTTAGGAGTTGTCTGACATTTTTTACATCATCTGTATATCTAATTTTAATAACATCCACGCTTTGAATGAAAGCATTTGACTGTCAGCGAAAAACTGAATTAAGAAAACTTCAGAAATGAGATAAAATCAAGTAAATTTATACATTTTCTTGTTAATTTGTCAATTTTCCTTAATAAAGTAAATAAGGTGGTGTATAAGAAAAATTGCCTGCAATAAAACAGATGGAACGGCACAGCTATAATTTTTGAGGGATGCGAAAAAAGCGAAATAAGAAAAATGTGACTTTTGAAATGTCATCGGAAAAAGTTGCCGTCTTATTAGAATGATGAGACATAAAAAAACGCCAAAGAAATATGGGAAAAGCTAGTGGGTACTGCGGGGGTCTATAGACTATAAGTAGGGTGAAGGAACAATGAAATTAGAAGTGCGAGGGGTAGGTTAAGGGATGCAAAGTAAAAAAGTTCATCCGAATAATTCGAAAGAAGAAAAATACACTTGAGTAAATATCTGTTTCGACTGTTTAACTTCTGACTCCTACACACGGAAAACTGTTTAAGTGTGGGTTTACTCCGATTTAACGGAACTAATTATAAAAATTAATTAATTATAATTAGCACATGGTGTGGGTTTATTATACCATTTAACAGCTATGCCAGTCCGACGCCATTAAACGGAATTAACTAGGAAAATTCATTATTGCTCCAGCGCGCATGTACGTGTGTATAATTCAAACCAGTCTAGGAACTGATAACTCGACGAGGCAATTTTAGGCACTTTTAACAACTTACTCCTGTCTCCCACATTTCATTTGTTTAAGTAAATGGCAAATATGCATATATGTATGAGTAAATAAAGAAAATGTTTACAAATTTGTTTCGAAAACAGGCATTAATTTTATACAAAATAAACAGAACATTAAATGAGAGATATTCTTTTGATGCTAAATGTTTGAAAAAAATATACCCTCTATGAAATATAAAAAATAAAACAAGCTGTGAATATAAGTAATGCTTCGCTTTCCATAACATACTTTTTATTAAAAACAACATGAAATTTTCTCTTTGATTGCAACTTTCTCGAGAACGGTTGGACCTACGGTATTACATAAAGAATACTTTTTTGATGTATTTTTAACCAAAGAATTATATTTTTTTAAGAAAATGTCAAAACATCTACAGATAAAAAAAATTAAGGCAAAAAAATGACATCGCCTTCCTATTTTGCACGTCGCTGGTTAAAATTACCAAATAAAAATTACATAAAATAATAGCCTTTATTAATTTTAAGCCCTGTATAAAAATTCGTTACTGTGGTATATAGGGTTCCAGAGATATTAAATAAACTACTTTTTAGAGGTATCCTTAGGAGGGTCGTAGCTCCCTTAGGGCTCATTTCCGGACCAACCTGTATAGGAACTTTTTATTATATTTTTTAATGTAGAAATATCCTTTAAAATTCTCGAACTTATTTCTGAATGACCCTGTATAGAATATGAAGTTTTATCTTTCGCAAGCCGACGGTGAATGGATACTAAAAGTCCGGAGTCTGATAATAATACAGTGAAGAGTGTAAAAATGTGTATTCAAATTTGATATCATAATTTGCGAATTGTTGAGATTTGCGCATATTTATTAGTTCGAAAAATGAAAAGGGTCCGAGAAAATATGTTTATTCAAAAGATACTAGTTGAAAATTTTAATTAAAACCCCCGTAAAGGACAGTTGAATTTTTAAAATATTCCTTCAGCAGCATTTCCCGAAAATATACTCAAAAGACATTTGAATTTACATTCGAAAATATCGCCGTTGACTTTTTTCACTTTTAATAAATGCTCCAATTAATATTTACAGATTCCTTTAATTAAATTATCAAATCAGCATTCATTTTTCCCCCATCATTCATTAAAACTCTTAAATTACCTCAATAATATATTCAACGGCTTAAATTAATTTCCATATTTCCGATACAACATAAGTGTTACTTCCATATTTACACAATTTCTACTACTAACTTAATAAAAGGATTTTATATCTTAGTTTTTGACCCACCATTTAACCCCTTCTTCTAACTAGCCTCTTCCATATTTAATGAGGATACATGTAAAATTTACTAGGTTTTACATGTAATTTTGCATTTTTTTCATTTAATTTTACAATTTTATAAGAATATTACGTGTAATTACATGTTAAATTGTAAAATTACATGTAAAATCTAGCAAATTTTACATGTTGCAGCAACCAGAAAAACAGTTGATCTATATTATATATCTATTGATCTGATTTGGTTGAGGTCAACGAAATCGTTATTTCAGATATATAAAAAAAATGAAAAAGTGTTTTATGTTTTATTATTTTTATTTTTTATTTTCATTTGTTGATAAATTTTTTTCATTTAGGAGAAAGTGCTCTTTCTCTTTGGCAATAATACTTTCCTGGTTATTAATTGTCGTTAATTTTCTGCCATTATTCATTAAAACTCTCAAATTGCCTCCATAATATATTCAATGGCTCAAATCAATTTCCATATTATGGCCAACATAAGTACCAATTCAATACTTGCACAAATATTGGCAAATAGATTTAGAGCTTAATACATCGTTTTTATGCTTAAAAGGTAAACTATTTTAAATGGATTTCGACCCCACTAAAATATAAAATATGCATTAGATCTATAGATAGTATTAAAAACAAGCTTCGAAGATATGTATTGCTTAGTCGCTTTTGGTATACTACCTATTTAAAGTCATGCTTTTTTTAAATGATAATTATCATATTATAATATATCAAGCCGTGAAGATATGTAATGCTACGCATTGCATTATATACTATGGTATGCGTAAACTGCGTTTGACTGTAAAATTAAAACATTTTTTTGTTATTTTTTACGGATTTAACATGGTGTAAATACCCAGTGTGTATTAAACTTATCAGCCTAGTTTTTTAGTAAGATTATCAAGTTGTTTTTGAGGTATGTATTTATACTAATAATATTTTAAAGCAGTCGAGCATGTCCAACGTTATAGTATAGTAACCTAAAGCCTGCAGTCCCATGGGACTGTGTGACCCCCGAATATTAATTTCATGTGGCTTTCAACGTGTTAAATAAAAAAAAAGTTTTAAAACGATATCCCTCTTTGAATTAAATTAGTCTGCTCTTCTGGCTGTAAAATAACTAAGAGTATAATAACATCATCTTTTTTCTATGGTTATGTTATTACTTGAAAAGAAGTGGAGAATGGAAGATTTAGGCTGAAAGTTATTTATTGTTATTGTAATAAAAGATGCGGGAAAGTAAATAATGAGTATAATAAAAATAACCCTATATGATTTAGGGTGTTTAGAATTTTAATTTGAATATGGCATATTTGGCTTTAAAACATGGTACACCTAAAGCCATTGGTATTCACTACGAAAGTTCGTGAAAAAAAAAGTTTGCAAAAAACTCCTTACACCAGATCACATATTTCATATTCAGAGAGCTGTTTTGCTTGCTAGAGTAATAATATTTCCATATTTTTCACATAATGCGCCACTGTATATGGCTTTTATTTCATGTGACATGATGGTAATGCATTTTAACGTCTTATCATTCATTGCTGCGTCTTCACAACTCTTTAAAACGACCCGAGCCCGGTAAATATTTGTCAGGGGCTGCTCCTTGCCCTCCTGATGCAAATTTATAACGTTACATCTATCCTTCATCATATTTTCGATTCCGTTAAATCTAACTTTATGTTGTTGTGCCTCGCGGTTTTACATATTTTATCTATTGTGTTACCACCAACTATTCAAAAACGAAGTTGTTTATGATACGTTTTACATATTTTTCCAGTAAAATTACAAGACAGTCAAAATGTCATCATCATTATCAGTCCCAATACAGATTTGAGGCAGCTCTTCATCTCATCATATCACCAATGTTTTCATTTCCCTAACAATTATACACGCTACATTCTTTGTTATTTGAGAACAGTAATCCATTCCATATAACGATGAAACTATGAGGTATGTGAGGTGGATAACCTTTCTTTTTCATCGACTTTTTTTTGCTGTCCCTAAAAAATCAAAACGTACGTGCCTGTGTGGATATTTAGATTCCTAAGAACAAAAAAAAATAAAAATATTTATTCAAGAAAATTAATATTGCTGCTGCAGAATTTTAAACGCTACAGCCTTGCTATGATAATCTTGCTTATAATGTGAATTTTGCAAAAGTAAATATTATTGTTTTTTGATGAGAAATTTTAATTGGAGAAGAAATGCTGATTCTTAATCATACTGAACGTCAGGCCTTTGAGAAAGAAAGCCAGAATAAGGAATTGGCTTAGTCCAAGCGGCCACTGCAAGATTACTTGCATCATTGAATACAAGAAAATATTGTTTTTTTGTACTACAAACTTTACTGCACTCCTTCTTAACAGTTTATAAAAATAATTTATATCCAAACGATTTAAAAATTTATACATATAATAATAAATATTTTGTACTTACTAGTCATAAAATTAATAGAAATATATAGTTAGTTCGTTAATTATCCCAAGAATGCGCGGTATTGACCTCAAATTGCTTATATTTTATGTTGGCTTCGTTAATTTTTGCATAAACTAACCTAAGTTGATACTTACTTCATTTATTTGAACGATTGCGTCTGTGCTGCCCTACTTTAACCTAAAAATTTGAAGATTTCTTAAGGAAGTTCGACGTTTACATGCAAAATCCATTAATCCGTTTTGTTATTATGTAAAATCAGAAATGTTTGTAGAGGTAGGTATGGTATCCACTGTTCCTTTTAACACTTAATCTTAGGTCATCTTAGAAAAAAACCTAACTTCAATCTCACCTTACTTTCAATGGCAAGTCCCTATAATATTAACTGGAAAATATATCTATGTAGAGATTATCCAGTGTAATCTTGCAACCGTCGTTTGGACTAAGGAATTGTTAACCATTAAACTAGACCTTCTTATTCTTTGGGTATTGTCTATGCACGCAAAGCAGCCTGCTAATATAATAATAAACCTCCCCTTCACAGATTTAGATTACAAACAGAGGGGGCTGAAACAGTGCTCTGTTTTCTGCGTATTAATGATTCAATATCAATTAGCGGTATACTGAATTATATAAACTTAATCTTGTTTCCGAAGAAAAAAAAAATACGCGCAATGTGTTTCCTTTCCAAAATTATAACTCGACTTTAATTATTAACAAGCCGTTAGGATACGCAATGCTTCGCATTCCAAAGTATACTCTTCAAATTGGATAGTATATTGCGTTTTCTATCGATTTACTTCCCAAAATATAACTTATATTAAAAAATGGCGTCTTCTTTAACTTTTTGTTTAGCAATGGATTTGTTGTCAAAATTGGTATAGGCCTTAGTAAAAATGATTTAAATTTAATTTTTTTTAGTGGCAATGATTTAATGTGCTGTAGCAGGTGAATAGAATACTGCTCAAAAATTACAAAGAATGTAGGATAGCAATTTTGGAGAAATGCAAGAATTGGCTGGGGATAGGATGGGATAGAGATATGTCGGAGCCATTCTTGGCACTGATGACTATGTTGATGATAGCTAATAATTACCACTCGCAGATCAAAATAATCTTCAAAATATGATACAGACAAATTAAATAAAAATCGATTTATTATGAAAAATGATGTAAATTCTTTGCTGTGTAATGGTATTATCATTAATATCAAAAATTCTTGCGTGTGTATGAAAAATAGTTTTCGCCACGAAGCTCCAAGGGAATAACAAAAAAAATAATCACAAAATGTCTTGTAAGTTAAAATATATTAAGCCTTAAAGACTACTGCGAAAAATTGCGATTTGGGTAAAAGCAGTGGTTATAAATGGTTAGTTTTTTATCATGTCCCAATTTTTTGTAAATCCAAATATACACCTCATTTTTGCAATTTTGGCGAAGGCGCCAGCATTAGGGAATAAAAAAATTACTAAATCACAAAAATCATCAAAATTTAATGCGAATCTTCTACGATTTTACTAATTTTTAGTCGCTGTGTCCAAAAATAATAATAGTTTTAATACATCACTTAAAAATTATTTGTAAATGTAAATTTACATGCAGAATCATAGGTAACGTGTTGCCATGCAGAAACAAGTAAAATTTACTAGATTTTACATATAATATTATGTGAATATTTATATAAAATTGTAAAATTACATGTAACATCTCGCAAATTTTACCTGCATGGCAACACATTACCTATGATTCTATTTATTTTTTACAGTGTGGAACCGTCCTCTTTATTATTCATTAAGCTTAAAAACGTATAATTTTATTAGCTAATTATTTCGTTTTGCCTTCAAGTCACACAAGTATTTTATTAGCAAGATTCCTTAGGAATATTGAATCAATCATAATAAGCTTCTTTGAAATAGATATATCCCAAGATGTATATGAAGGGGAAAGATACTCCTCGTGTTTACATTTGAACAGGTCTACTAAGAACTTCACTACTGACCAAGGCGGTGTACTTAAGGGCCCAAAGACCCTTTTGCTACACAAACATCTTGTTTACCTCCCTTTCGAGTGTTTATTTCGATATCCCTAACACGTTTATTAATAACAACATTACGGCCCAATCAATACGAAAATCTTTGAGAAGAGATCCAACGGCTCAACAAATCAGACAATGTTTAAGACTATTTTTTTCAACTATCATAATATCGGTTTCAACCAATAAAAAACCGAAATTTTCACGAAGCGAAAATATACCTCTCTGTCGGTGTATTACATATGAAAAGTTACTTTCACAAAATGAGAATAAAATAAAATGCAAAAAAAATATGTAATATTCACAAAACTGTTTGTCAATTCGCACATGTTAGACATTACCATAAAGGCTTAAAAATTGGAATTAATTTAGAATTTATAGAAAAATCGTTTTTATTTGTTTATTTCCGACTACGAATAAAAGAAAATTCCTATTCAGAAAAGTTGAAGCGAAAATTTAAATCGGTCTTAATGTTCTTAACTTCTCTTTACCTTTTTCTGTAAATATAAATTAGGTTTAAAGTGTGTCCCATTTCTGTAAGTAGATCGTATTTAAGGAGGTAGATCAATTTAAGGGAATAAATAAAGGGCTATAATAAGGCATCTTAATGGAATAGCGAATATAACAAAATAAAAAGAATGGGCTTGAAATGAATGAAGAAATGGAGGGCGACAAGAATTGAAAGAAACGCCATTGTTGCTTGCATTGCATCGATAATTGAGAATGGCCAGACCTACCCTAGGTAATTTAAAGGCCACAATTGTAAAAAAATAATTTTTTTATCACTAACTTTGTAAATGCTTGTTTCTGCCCTACTTTTTGTTTTTTAAGCAAGTGATTCTAGAAATATTTTTTATTATATTCTTATTTTTTCCATTTTTTTGGTTAAAAAACTTAAAAAAAAACTTTTTTTATTTTTTTTGTCATTTACTATCTATAATACTTTAAATTTTGTTTAATATCACATATTTTTGACAATTTTATTTTATCCAGTCTCTGCTTTTAGCAGTAGATGTCGCTAGCTGTTTTTGCTTTTCCTTACAACGATTTTTAAACTCTATATAGAGATATATGGAAAGGATTTGATTTTCTTAGTTGTCCCTACTACCGATATGTGGCACTGAAGAGTGCTAAAAAGCACGAAATCGATCAGTCACTTCGGAGGGACGACTGCGTTAATCAAACAAAAGTCGTTTTAAGGAATAGTAAAATGTTTTATATAAATTTTTTAAATTTGTAAATATCAAACAATTTAATTTAGTTTATTAATTATTTTTTGGACTGTCGATAGGTTTATCCAGTCTCTGCTTTTAGCAGTAGATGTCGCTAACTGTTTTTGCTTTTCCTTACAACGACTTTTAAACTCCATATAGAGATATATGGAAAGGATTTGATTTTCGTAGTTGTCCCTACTACCGATATGTGGCTCTGAAGAGTGCTAAAAAGCACGAAATCGATCAGTCACTTCGGAGGGACGACTGCGTTAATCAAACAAAAGTCGTTTTAAGGAATAGTAAAATGTTTTATATTAATTTTATTTTATAAAGCGAAAACGACGACTAATACATCACCAGAGTAGTTGAACAGGCCAAATTTACCACAGAAATTATGTTGCTATACATTTCTGCTAAACGGTACGACGTACCATAAACACATGCGTGCGTAATTTATCATTTACAACTCTTGTTATGTGATATAGTATAATAAACTGCGGCCTTTGTTCTGCGTGCGGCACTAATAGACCCAACAGACCCCCCAAAATAATCCACCCATGCTTTTTGCAAAAATTCAATGACAAAACAAATTTCCAGATATCCAAATCACTCTGAATTAACACTTTCCTGAAAGAATTTTTCTTTTTACCGCTTTAATTCCAGGTCAAAGAACATGGGTACTTCACATTTTTTGCTTATTACACCATTATAGCATTTTGTAAAAAATAAATTACATAATACATCTTGGGCCAAGATTCTCCGGATATTTTATTACTATAAAAAAACTATCGTTTATACTATACTTTAATTTTATACTTTAGTATACTTTAATTTTACAATTAAATTAAGGTCCATTTTATTTTACAGTTCTTTTATAATTTTTTAATAAAAAATTCATGTAAGATTAAAAGATTCTGCTAAATTAATAAAATACGATAATACTTGCCTTAATTATAACCAAAAAACGCTAAAACTAGGAGTTTTACCCCATTCTTATCCCCTTACCCCCAAAATCTAATCGACTCTTCGAAATTCGATAAGAAACAATATGCAAAAAACCGCTTGTCGAGATATCTTATTTAGAAATGTAGTTATCGAGTGCCGATGTAAAACTGTACAAATTATAGCATGTCAACTGCCCCTTTATGCAATTCTTCAGTTTTATGCGCTTGAATGAAACGACTATAGAAATAAAGCTCTCTCTGGAGATGGTATTTGGATGTCCTGGTGCACATTAGGAATATTATAGTGAGTTGAGAATATAGAAGTTTAGAGGCAGCCAGAATAGAAGCAATATATTTAAACAAGGTGTACAGGTATTATGATCGGACCATTGAACGAAGACACATGGCTTCCTGGATACTAATGCCACCATTCGTAACCTCACGAGCCACCGAAAATCAATCACCTTTATTACATGCACGAACTACTACCAACAACAAGCACATTTTATTCTTTTCTCTAACTTCCTACCTAATAATATTACAATATAGTTGTATTGTAGTATATAAATTTAAACTACAATGTACTGTGGTTTATCAAAAAGTTACTGCTCAAGTTCTGCATCAGTAAAAAAAAAATTATTGCTTAACGTTACTTGGCGTTTTATATTAAAAAAAAAGTGTTCTGTCGGTCTGTCGGTCTCTCTTTCTGTCCAATACCATCATAATTTTCGAACCCTGTGCCTTAAAAACTTCAAATACCATTAAAAAAAAATTTTTCTTTGAAAAACTTTTTTTTAACAAAATATATAGTGGTTGCCCCTTTAGCCCACCTTGATTTTTACCAAAAAATAATCCCAACCGATAAATTTGGATAAACAAACTATGTTCCAAGTTTAAAGTCTTTAGCTCAAAGCGTTCTCGAGTTATCGTTGTCACAAATTTCCCCAGATAGACCGACCGACAGAAAGACCGACAGATCATCTTTTAACATTAAGAGATCTTAAAAAAAGCAGCAAAAATGTTTCAAGTGTTTTTACTAACTTTCCTTGGGGAAAATAAAACTATAAATATTTTAGAAAAACAGTTGTTGTGAAAAAAGTGTCGTTTAAAACCGAAACATTTTAAAGCCATCCTAAACAACTATAGTTTCCTCTTCTCGGAATAACTGCTACATAAATAACAAAATTAAATTTTTCTGCTACATAAATTTTGAACAAACTCGTTCATCTGTTATCCCTTATCAAAATATCAGGAAGAACCTTCTAGCTTAAAACATTTGTATTATTATCTTACTCTAAATGAATTTATTTTGAACATTTTCATAATAAACAGAAATCAAATATACAGAGTGTTACGAAAATGTAAATTTTAGTATTTTTTTAATACGAAAAATACCTTTAAAGTAAAACGGTGCTCTAAATCTACACTAAAACAACAGGCTATGGCTATATATAGCCAGCCCACCTTTTTTGTTACACCCTGTATAGCGCATTTTGGCACAATTTTTCCCAACAAATATATAATAAGAACCGTAACGAAATTTTGTAAGAAGACTGACATATTTTCTTAATTTCAGCAAGCCGCATCCTTAGAAAAAGTATTAAAAGAACAGCAGCACCAACAACAACTAGAACTGGAACGAAGTTGGGAACAGGAACGAGACAGCAAAGGAAATGGCAGCACCAGTCCCATATCGGAACACCGGGTCCAGGACCATTCACCCCCACCATCGGCCGACGCGCAGAAAAATCTCAGCGCCACCATCCCCCCAATTTCACAGGTTTGTACCTTCAAAAATATTATCTTTATTTCGAAAATTGGTTGAAATAACATTTTTAAAACATTATATGTCAAAAATAAGTGGTTTTTGTTACTTCTAAAATCTCAATCTTTAGTTGGAAAATTTTTGTTTCTCCCCACCAAAAAATCTAGTGGCATCACGTAAAACTAAAGTTAAATCAAGTCGTTTTTAAGTTTTTAAGTTACTTTATAGTAGAATTTAGTTTGTACAAATATTACGTCTGTTACGCTAGAATTGCCCTTGCGTAAAATGACGCGCCTTCGCCAAAATTGTAAAATAAGGTAAACATTTTCAACCCTTTTAAATCCGTTTTAGTGGCTCTTATTATGTAAAGGAAATTCCCTCCAGCTTTATGTCGCCAAATTTAAAAATCGTGATTATCTCCCTTAGTAATCATTTTATGAAGGAGAAAAAAGGGGTTGAAGGGATCAGAAGCTTTAAATTTCATTCCAAACTCTTAACACATATTTAAATGATTTGTGACTTTTCATGTGGTATATCTGGAAATCCAGATGTGCTGACCAAAATCATAAGAATACATTTTTTTATTTGTAAATTCCTGGTAAAGTTTCTTGCGGACTTTTCCTCCTCCATTTTTTCGCCTAAAAACGATAAATTGGAAAATTGTAAATTACATATTATTTTTTTAAATTTTCTTGACAAAATTTTGACTAAAACCAAATTGAAATTTTGAAATATATTTTATTTGGTATTTCAGCCACAAACAGTTGGATCACAAATGATACCATCACCCGCAAGTAATTTACATCACATGCAGCAACTATTACAGCAACACGTACTAAGTCCGACACAACTACAGACTCTCTTGAAACAGCATTCGTTATTACAACAGCAACAGCATCAGGTAAGTTAAAAAAAACGAAAAAAAAAAACGTGTACACGCTTTTAAGTTTTAAATAAACAAAATACTTAACGCAAATACCCGCTATGTGCTATGCGGATTGTAGAAAATTCATTTAATATACATTCATACTTTCAAAGTAAGTTAATATAAATTATTTTAAATTTTCGAATATATTATTGATTTTATTTTAAATTTCATGTTTAGGCGCAAAGGTAAAATATTTATCGATTTATTATTCCGTTTATAAATTTAAAAAAAAGTACAATGGGGACGTCTGGTCCGGACCTGAAAAAAATTTTGTGAAGTCCATATTGATAAAGTACGAAAAAGTTCCTTTAAAACGGTGGCTCACAGAGAATCAAATTAAAAGTGTGATACACCGTTAGAAAGAAAATTTTACGTATTTTTTTTATTATGAGCACCACGGAAGTTAGCCCAGTAACTGTCGTAAATTGCGGAACAGATAATTGACACGGTTGAATTTTTTAAGGAGGAAATTCGTGAATTTCAGCAACACCAGTTAGCAGAAATCGGCAAAAAACAAATAGAACAAACGATGCAACAGCTTCAAGAACAGTTGCAACTGAATCTCATTCAACAAACGCATATCCTACAATCTGCCGATAAGAAAAAAGCATCAGGGTCCTTACATCAGCTTGGTCTTCAGCAACAGCAAATAATACAGCAGCTGCAGCTGATACAGCGGCAGTATGTTGTGCACCAGGGAATGGGCATGCAGCCGTTAATGATAACACCAGGACAAGGTATGAACTTTTAACTAAGAGCGCAAGGTGTTAGAGTAACGGAAATAACGGAAATTACGGAAATACTGAAAATACTGAAAATAATGAAAAGGCGGGAATCAAGATTTCATCTTCAATCATTCATCCAATTAGTATTTTTCTTTTAATGAGGCTTTTTATCAATCTTAATAATAAATTAATTAATTGAATTAGAAAGTTTTTGAAAAGTTAATGAGAAAATTAACGAGTTAATTGATTTTTAAAACAGGAGTCATGCATGCATTAAAGAAATTTAAAAATTCGATAAGTAGTTTTTGAGTCGGTAAATAGTCGTGCAAAATGAAAACAAATGAAGATTGGACGGATAGACGGCGGCAGACATGTCAACGGCGACATTCAGCATAGAGGTATGTAGATCCCGATCCCGCCGCGTCTGTCACCCGAGCCGTAAAAATTTTTCTAACCGATTTGAAACTTGAAACAACTCCTATAGGCAGGTGAATATTTATAGTTTATTAATCGAATATCATTGATAATTTGATAATTCAAATTACTAATAGTTAATAATTTTAATGACGTAGATTTCAAATTATGTAAAAAAGTAATGAAAAAACAACGGTGATGGGTATAAATGTATATCTTTAAAGATCGTAGGTAGAGATTTTTTATATGGGTGAAATATCCTAGATTTAGGAAATGTATTCTAATGATTGGAATATAGTTACTGAATATATATGTATGTTAGGTAATACATATTCATATAATGCAATAACCTTTTAGTGATACTCCAGGGTAATCCAATTTTTTTTGACCAAAAAACTATGAGGCATTTATTCAAAAATATAGAAAAACATGCTCCAGTGTTTGTGAAGCACCATTCATCAATTTATTAGCCCAATTTTGTCTTTTTTGCCCCTTTCTCTTACCTAGTCAAACTTTGTAGTGTATTACGTTCTTAAGGACATCGCTAGAAA
This sequence comes from Brachypterus glaber, assembly GCA_958510825.1. Taxonomy (NCBI): domain Eukaryota; kingdom Metazoa; phylum Arthropoda; class Insecta; order Coleoptera; family Kateretidae; genus Brachypterus; species Brachypterus glaber. The sequence continues at coordinate 25,473,218 of OY294054.1, read as the reverse complement.
TAAAAAATCCTTCGTTTATGGAAAAAATTGTACAAGTTTCAAATCGATTGAGAAAAATGTGCGGCTAGGATGATAGTCCCTTTCCCGCCTGTCCATTTACCCTCGTTTAGAATTCGACCCTTTAAAATTGGGCAATGCCATTTAAAATAATTAATACCAATACAGTATTGATGAAGGTTTTCTTCTGTCATCAGAATGAATTTTCCAGCCTAAATCAAAACCATAAAAACCAAACATCTATAGACATTCTATAGATATCTGTAGAATATTCTCCGCTTATGGACGGACCTTCACGTGCGGTTAAAAACTACTGGCACTTGCCCATTCAAATTTCGGGTCCGCGCCAATTTTTTGGCCGGATATGGATACAAATACGGACACTATAAAATAAAAAAAAATGCATTGTCTTAATTTTTAGGCAATGAGCAGGTTATTTTTGTTTTTTTTATGTTTTGCAGCATACTGTAAGCTAAATCAGTTTTTTAATAAAATTGTATTTTATGCCTATAGCTAAGGATGGCGTTAGGAAGTTACTGTGAAAACCATTGAGAACCTGAGGCTCATATTATGAGCCTTTTCTGAAATCCTGTATTTTTTCTGACAGTAGGCTTTATTTTGGCCTAAAAATAAGAAACGATTTATCGGTAAGAATCGGGGGTACTACATCTATTAATTTATTGAAGGTGAAGCCTAGTCAGAATAATAAGATAATTAAAAATCGATATCGGCTTAATTTTGATATATAGTTGTATTTGCCTACCTAAAAACTGTTTTTGTTTGTTATAATGTACAAAATATATTTTTTTCTGAAAAAAAAAACAAAAAATTACTTCCTCAGGTCCTGTTAATTTTGATTAATTTTTACATATTTTTTTTAACTGGACATATTTTTAACGTTTTTGGTTTCCTTCAATCCTATTTTTGCAAAAGTCCAAATAATTTCCAAAAAATTATTTTCCGTCTAAAATTAATAAAATTATTATTGCTAGATAATTTAATTCTCTCAAAATATACTTTGTTTTTATTTTGTTGGGGTTTTAATTAAAAGTAAATTTAAAGAAAATGAATAATATAGTAAAAAAAAAACAGAAATAATGTTTTGATACCTAATTTCTTAAATATTGGTGGATCTTTGGTAACAATCCTGAATACAACTCTGTAATTGCTAGCAACATTCCGCCCCCTGGTCATAATACATTTAAGATTTTTATCAAAGAACAAAGAAATTATAAAATCCGGCCGTAAAAAAGATTATGATTTTCCGCCTCTGATTTTCCGTATATCCATAAATTTTACCCAGTTTTTATTTTTTTCCAAACCAAACACCTTCAATACTATACGTCCAATATCCGGAAAATCACCCTACATTTCCTTTGCCCTCTGTTTGTATATCTCGATGCTGAATGAATCAAACGACAAATCGCCCGTCGTCCGTCTGTCTGACCAATTTTTAAACGCACGTGAAGCCGTCAATGCACTACACTGAAAAAATGGTCTACATTGAAATATCATATTTTAGTAAGGTGAACATATTAAATAAAAAATGTAATTTTAAATTATTATATGGTATTTTATAATGGATATGTCAAATTTCTGGGGCCATGATAAAATACTATAACAATTTGCTGCAACTTCGGTTTTGTTTTATTGTTGCAGTATCTACATAATTTAGTTTAAACCTCGGATATGTACAGTAACATATATAAACCGGAAATTTAAGGGATTTATTTTTTCAGTGTGGTTTTTATTCAATTTTTAATTTTTCGAAACAATGGTTTTTATTTAAACAGGTTTAAACTCAAGAGACGTTATGAGTCCATGGAAAGAACTGAATGATCACGCCGTTAACAACAAATCCTTACCCGAATATAAATCAGGTAAGTTAATTTTTTGATAGGTACTAGATATGCAAAAAGGAATCATCTGATAAAAATAAAGTTTAAATTTTGAACCATTAGTACTTGAAGAAACCCTAAGTAAAAAAGTAAACAAATGAACGCGCAAAATTCCTCTAAATTAGTGTTTGCAAACCATGTTGTTTATTTAAAATAGAATGAAATTGATCTGTAGTAACAGATGCTGCAACAAAGTAATCATTTTTAGAATACATTGAATAGTTTTATTAAAAAGTTGCAATATGAGGCAAAATATTTATGTAACTATTGACATTACTGTATGATAAACAAGCGGTGGAGGCACACCGACTTGGCCATTGCCTCAAATGTTGTGACTAGTAATAATAAAATGTCAGCAAAAAAATAACGGGAATTACGAATATACATTTCGTATTATGCATGAAGATCGCACAAGAATAACGATGTAAGTCCATTTCTTTTACAAAAGCTAATTTAAAATTAAAAATTTAAAAAGTGTGGACAGTTTTCCACATACAGAGAAAGAATATTCTAATATGTACACTTGTGTTAAATAATTGTTGCAAGTGTCAAAATACTTGATAAAAACATATTTAAATAACTTTAAATAATTCATTAATTTGTTTCAAGTCCAGTTGGTACTTAATTTTAGTATTTTACTTAATATTAATGGCCAGTTTTAGATGCTATTTAGTATAAAATTTGTCTATATATTCAAATTATTTTTAACACTGAGGAGTCATTAAAAATTACACCCTGTAGTTCGTTGTTCCCGTGTATCTTTATTTCGTAGCTATTATGCATCTGAAATGAGGGAAAACAATCTTCTAACCTTAACACTATAGAAATTTCATCTTAAAATAGGAAATATTGCCAAAAAAAATCTATAAAACACACTTGTCGAAGAATTTACACGTGCTTTATTGATATTTTCCCTGCTTATCAAAACACAATATATTTTACACATTCGAACAAAAAAGTTTTGTAACATTAAAACTAAAAGTGCTTAAAACTTTTTAAGTATTAGTTTAAATATATGTCGCGTTTGACATATTTTAAAATACAAGATGGTTGCAGAATACTGAAATATAATAATACACGGAGAAAGTTTTTCAGTAATAGTATAATAATTTCTTAGGAGCAAGTACTAACTGAACTTAAAATAAATTATTGTTTTTTTAATTAATTAAATTTGTCAAGTATTTTTGCTTTTGCTTGTATCTAACAGTATCATAAATACTTTATACTAGAATTTTTTTCTCTGTGTGTAGGTACGGTTATTATTAAGTAATAGTTTTTTCTTTCTTTTCTTTTTAAAAGTAAGTATAAAAAACTTTTACAATACATTTTATACAATGTTTCATATCTTTTTTGGCGTAGTTTATTTTTATGAATACTAAGAAGCAGTAAAAATACTAGTAAAATATATTCAGTCAAATACTAATAAAATAACTATAGAAACCCCAGCATATTTCCTATACGTTCTCTAATGATGCTGAATATACAAAAAATTATTTATTTTATGTCATATAACAAACAAATTAATAAAATGCATACATACAGTATACAATTTCTTAAACTGCCGTCTCTCAGGAAAAATCTGCACATGCAATAATTATAATTTTTTTACTAACGGAAAAACTTAGCCAAACTTTTGTGATATTTGAGAAAGTCGAGCCAAAAATGTTCTTGATTTTCAATTTTTTCGATCGTTTTTAATTTAAAAAGAAAAAATCTTAATCCGTTAAGTTGATATATTTTAACTGTGTTTTGCAATAACGAGTTAACCCACATTGTGGGTTTGCAGGTTGTTGAATATTTTACATAACTCTTTTGTTACCACACATTCTTAATTTTTAAGTGGTTTAGTCAAAACCAGGAAAAAGTTTAGCAACTTACAGCCATCACATAATGTGGGTTAACATATTATTGCATAACACAATTTACTTAAGACACTACCTTTTCAAAAAACAACATCTTAAATATTTTTTAAACCTTTAAAATCACGTATTGTCTTTTTCTCAGGGACGGCATTATAGTAAATTGACCTACACTTGTATAAACCTCGAAAGTATTGTATAAACCAGGTTATTCAACCTCTTTTTTTGTTAGTATGGTTCCTAATTTTTTTATAGAAAGCCCGCCCGGACTGCTGGGGATGGTTCCCAAAAGAGAAGAAACCCCTTCGGACGATTTAAAATTAGATAGATCAACAACACCGCACCATTTGTATGGACATGGAGTCTGCAAGTGGCCTGGGTGTGAAATTATTTGTGAAGACCTTCAAGCATTTGTAAAGTAAGTAATAATAATAAATTATAATCCAAATATAAAAAATTGTGATCTGTAGAAAGTATTTAAAGATGTTTGATCTTCTAGCTTCTATAGTCGCAATGTGAAGCCCAGTCCTACGTCCAGTACTTTTCAGTTCACGTCTCAAACAATTCTCGAAGAGATCTTTACGTTTTTCAGAAATCTTGAGACTTCCTCAGGAGTATTAACTACGTTAAATCGTCCACGTACTCTTAGCTACCTCCTAATCTCAACGATGTATTGGAAAAAGTTTTTCTCGTATTTTATTATTTTTTATGGCAAGGCAATAAACTAGTAGATTTTGTCAAAAAACGAAGCTTACCATTTTAATCTACTTTCTTATACCTAGTTCTGCTCAAATATTCCAGGAGATATAAGTTTAATATAGGGTGATATCTTGGATTCGAATATATATGTATATTATTTAAGGGTGTTTTTATTGGTTAGGCGTTAAATATTGCATGAGACTTCGATTGAAGAGTGTTTAGTTTTTGAAAAGGAATAAAGAAAAGCGCCGAGTTTGAAGGAAGTAATAAAGTCATGGCAGGGAGATTAACATTAAAACCCTGCGATGCTGTGATCAAACGCCTTGCATATTAATTAAACATAGCGTAATTAGAGTTTTTAAAACCGCCAAAGTCTGCTTTAATTTATTCCAGGTCGTCTTTTTTCTTTTGTCGCGAAGGAGACAAAATATTGTAATTTGATGGTTTACTTTATCCCCTTTTCTTTTACATATTAATCACCTCATAAAATGCTAAATATAAACCAAAATGAATGCTGAATGTTGACTCCGCTGACATTATATTAATGATTTTATGGCCCGGACTCTAATCGTTTCTACTATTGTAAAATTACAATTAGCCTCAATCGATTCGTCCTTTTTCATTCCTAACTTCATTCTACAACCAGAAAATTCTCACTACACTGCCAAAAAAGAAGGCGGGACGACGGCCCTAGCAAAAAAGATTGGGCAGGGAAAGATACATTTTTCATTTGCAAAAATAAATAAAAAACAATTTAAATATTCCATCAATCTATTTTCTAATCATCGTACAGAGTGATATTGGTAGACTGACAGTTTCGGGCTACTGGCCCTCTTCAGTACCAAGAGTCAACCCTGTACGCTGATTAAGAAAACATTCTTTGATTTTATTCACTAAATAAATAATGTCATGAGATTGATGTACTCTTGCGCGCCATCTATTGCTAGATGTAGACAGCTACTCACTTATTCTCCTAATCCTGGAGAGTTTAAATGGTATCACTCTGTACGATGATTAGAAAATAGATTGATGAAATATTTACATAAATAATATTTTTATGATTTTGTTTAAAATTAAAAATTTCTGTTCCTTAAAATAAAAAACTGCTATTGTTGACCTGCTACTTACAGTTTCTTATTTTGGAATTCCGTTCTGTAAGTTGATAAAATATTAAGGGGTCCCTCCCCTTTCCCCTATTTTCTTACTGTGCTTCCGAGAAATTTATTATGTTTGTTTTTGGGTAAATTGCCTATTGATCGTCTTATTGTTTGATTAAAAATTCTCATGGCGTAAAATTACTAATGAATTTCTTAACTTCCACCAATTTATAAAATTTGACGATGCAAAAAATAAATAATAAGTCTTTGTACCTAGTATTTCTTGGTTGAATTATTCAGCTTGAATAATATTTATTTGAAAATGATTGATGAATACAGGGTGAAATTATTGATAAAATGTTTTTTTTTCACTACTAGCTTTAGAACATACCATTATTTATCATGTTTTCAGACTGTGAAATCAATTTTCTTCACCTATAGCAATAACTCCTAGTAGGAGTAAATTTTTACTAATCAAAAACAAAAGAAAATAGCTTTAAATAACTTTTTATTTATTAAATATAATTAATTATAATTATTACCATTTAATACAATCAATAATTAGATAAATATTATGAAAAAAATTAAAAAAAAAAACTAAATTTTTAACCATCAGTTCAAAGTATTTATTTGAGCAAATGTCATTGATCAAGACTACTTGATTTTTATGAAAATTTCAAGAAATATCATTTCTGTTGCTGCGCCTCCTAGACAAAAGCACTGTGCACAGTTGTGCGATTTACCTTTGTAGAAGAAATTTTGTACATTACCCTGAGAAAAGTGTTTTTTACGCTTGTTGAAACACTACGAAAAACTTAATTTTCCTCTCTAGTTTTGTAATATACTATCGGTCCGTCCCTGTAAAAAGTATCTGTAAAACGTCCTTAATCATTTTTGTTTGTCTCACCCAGAAAACAACTATTTGCTATTCTTTTAAACAAAACAAAGCAATTACGCAATTTTATAGCACCTTTTTAACAATAAATCATGCTATAGCAAACAAGTTTTCTTATTTAATGGCAATTTTATAATATACTTCAAAATTTTTATTTAGTTTGTTTTCGAAAAACTTTTTTATTGATCATTAAACCCCCTTTTCTTCGATACTTTAATGCCGATATAAATCATCTTTTAACTCTAAACATCTACATATTACATACATATTACTTTATTTTCTTCTGAAAACATATACCGAGGGTTTTATTACACCGTGCCACAAAAAATATTGCAGAAAACAAAAGAATACTTTCCCCTATATCTCATTCTCAAAAGAATTAGAGAAAAGTTAACAAAAAACCAGAATGAAAAAAAAACATCTTTTTGGGACAATGAATTAAATTTGGTTGTGATTACCAGAAACAAAACTTTAAAGATCTGGTAAGCACACTGATTTGCCTTATAGCCCTACCAGATTTCTGGTGGCAGCAACCAGAAAAATAGTTATTCCATATTTAACTATTGATCTGATTACCCCAACCAGATCTTTTTTGCAGTGTACTATATATTTTAGCAACTGATATAAAACTGTTTAGCAATTATTACCAAAAAAAAAAGATTTTACTAATTCTACTTGATCTAAATTGGAGCTCCACTTTTGAGGAGCTTTCCAAACCCACTTCATGACACTACTATATGGTTTATGGTAAACCGTTTATCACAAACCGTGATAAAGCAGTTGAAGTATAGAAAACGGGCACAAACGCATACGGGAGGGTGTCTCCAAAAACCTGAACATTTGTTGACTATTAATCAAAATTTTAATTTGGTTATATGCAATTATTAATTAACTGTTTAAAAAATAGGTAAGTCCATCAGAAACGTTATTTACTTGTCGTAGTCCGGGAAAAGTAAGATTTAATTCTGCATTAATAAGTTCTTCGTTTAACCTTGACATTTTTAAACCTGTCTTTCTCAAAACGTTTTTCATATTTTGTTATCTCAAATCACCTAGTACAAATCTGTATCTGTAAAGTTATTAGAATAGAATTAAAGTTAAAAGCTTAAATAAAATTCTGTATATTGGCCTAAATTTTTTTTAGTTCTAAAGCTGCAAACAGGAAGCCTCTATTGAGCTACTTCATGATTTATGAACGACTGTTTTAAGCTTTTAGGGTCAGGCTTTCGCATGAACTGAACTGTTTAAATCTCACAAATTTCGGGTTACAAGCTTCTTTGGAACAACAGACTGGAGATATTTTATGAACAAGATTTTTTAAAGATACAAAAATTGTTTCATATTAAAGGTTTTTTTAGCTTACAAAAGCTGTTTTGTCAGTAGCAACTGACTTGAGATTCTTCTTTATCTTTTACGTATGTAAAAAAACTTTTAAAATCCTATTTTTTGCTCACATAAACGAATGGAGCTGTTTCTTCCGGACCTATATATTGTAAACCATAATTGCGTATAGGGGTGTTTATGTATTGTTGGAATCTCGACAAAATTTAATTTATTATTTGTTTTTATAAAATACGCATCCACAATAAATGTTATTTATTTAATACATTAAATTTTAATTAATATTATTTATATTCGTTATTTCATATGTTAATATTTTTAACATGTATAGAAAATACTGTATACAAATATTGATTTAAAATTAAATAATAACAAAACAATATACACAATTTAATTTATAAAGCAAACATTTTATTGAAATTAACCTTGTCTACAATAAAAACATTTTCTAGATATTGTATTATAGATACATCTCACTGAATTAAATATAATTACACAGTTTAAATTTTTATTTTAATAAAAAAAAACAAAATTTTGCACTCCGCCCTACACGGTTTGGTCCATACACTGCAAAAAATTATGTAAAAATAGTTTAGTTTACCAAGTAATTTTCGTATACTTGCAAACAAAGAAAAACGCTTTTTTCGCAAAAAAAAAATAAAATAAACAGTAAAAGAAGTTAATTTGCAATTTTGGCGAAGGCGCACTAATGCAAATTTAAACTTCAAACACAGCCACACAAAAAAAAGTGTAATTATTTCGCCAAAATTATTATTGTCTTTTTTTTGACCGCAATAATTTCGGTTATTGTTTTTGCCCAAACTTTTTCTTTGGCAATTATTTTTTTATCCAAGTCAGGGCCTGCCTGAGTAGGCAGGCCCTAACCAAATCATTCTTTCCAGGCATTTAAACACAGAACACACGTTAGACGATAGGTCGACGGCCCAAGCGAGGGTCCAGATGCAGGTAGTATCACAATTAGAACTGCAACTACAAAAAGAGAGAGATAGATTACAAGCAATGATGCACCATTTGCATTTATCGAAGCAACTTGGATCTCCGGACTCGCACAAAGGTACAGATATGTAAATTCCAATAAACGGTACTAATTTTCATAAACTCTGTAATTTTACATAAACTGTAAATTTAAACAGTCAATTTCCTTTAAAACGGTATCTTACACTGTAAATCAGATGCTCTGTTACATTTCGTCAACCTGAAGAAGTCATTTTAAATAACTGTATTTTTGAATTGATATATCCCGGCTCAAAACGCACCAAATTTAAAGTGTGAGACACCATTTTAAAGGAAATTTCACATATTTTTTTAATATCAATAAGGATTTCATTTTTGTTATTATTTAGACTCTTCCGGGGCCGTTTCCGGCAAGTTGCCGAGCAGCGCTGCGCTGCCCCAGCCTCCAGTTTCAATGGGACCCATGGTTTCGTCTGTCAGGTCACCTGTTCTCCATTCGCCCGCTTCGAATATGGGAGGACCCATAAGACGAAGACTAAGTGACAAATCAGCATTATCTCTGGCAGGCGGTAAGTGATCATTTTACAAATATCTCTCTTAATAATAAATCAAGTTTTAAAAGAAAAAACACTAGAATTGAATCGTTCCATGCCAACTGTTTAAAAAAATAAATCAATCAATATAATTTACTGATTTCATAATTTAATTGTTTTAAAATTAATTTTAAAAAATTCAATTATTATTGAAAATGCAAATTTTATTATTATTATTATTTCCACATGCTGCTAGGCTTACCATATATGCTTGAAAGAGCTGGACTCGATGTACAACAAGGTATAATATTTAAGTTACAAGCAAAAATGTAACTTAATTTTTAATAGTAGCTTAAGTTGCATTTTAAGGGCCACTTACTTTGGCTATAATATAAGATTGTTTAACTTACTTTCACTTGAGGCTTTTCAGTTACTTATAGTAACATTGTCTTATGGGCTGACGTCTAGAGACGTAAGGCTGATATTAACTTTGGCTCCGTGGCATCTGTGTGACCCACTATCAGCAACAAGCGCAGCTCGATATTGGGCAAAATATCTCGCCAGTATCAACTATTATATTCTTAATAAGAGTTCCTAGGCCCAGACTCCAGGGGGGGCGGTGGTCATGGCCCCCCTGGACTCACGTAACTAGGTAATTTAAACTTAAAATGTTAGGGTAAGGTATCGATAATTATTAGATTAATTATATTATGGCCAACTGAAAGTGGTCCAAGAATGTCTTTATACTAAATTAAAATGTTACTATTTTAAGTAGAATTTTACCAATATTTTACAGAAATTCAAAGAAATAGGGAATTTTACAAAAATGCTGATGTTCGGCCGCCATTTACTTATGCCTCTCTTATTCGACAGGTAAGAAAAAAAAATCAAAAATTTCTAAAATCAAAATCACAGCTCAATTTTTTAATTTAACTATTAAAAAGTATTGGAATCCCTGTTACTAAATGGTTAGGAAACACACATGGTAAAAACTTTTAGAAACCCATTAAAAAAATCTTTTCTAAATAGAAAATTCTTGTTTTTGACAGGCCGATTCAGAAATACTAAACACTTTTTAGTATTTCCAGCTGGTTTTGCATGATTTGGAAAAACGAGGTTTATAAAACTATTTTTGAAATAAGTTATAGTGAAACTACTGTATAGTAAAGTGTGACACACGGATCTTTGACAGTCAAAGGAATGCGTCAGACAATTGAAATCGGATATACGAGTTATATATTGGATAAATAATAATTATATGTTTAATAAGCATGCCAAGTTATTTTATTAAACATACGAAATTTCTTTTTTGACCAAACAGACAGAACTATTTTTTAACGCGGCATGCTTAAAATTCAGCTCACTAGGTAAAATAATTGAATTAAGCACCACTGCTTGAATTTTACTTTCGTTCATATTCTCATCATATCTTTGTTATCATATTTATTAATTAAATAAAATTAATAATTTAATTTAAGCATTTTACCCGTAGTGGGTTGGGTTTTAAGCATGCTTGACTAACACTTTATTCTATCTGTGTAGCTATGTTTTTTTCTCAAAATTAATGGAGAACATATACCGGGTGTTCCATTTAAAACAAACCGCTCTAAATAACTTTTAGGATATTAATTTAAAAACAAAAAGTCCAAAACAAAACAAAATATCGACCTATCTAGGCGTTTAAAAAATATATTTTAAGAGTAATTTAGGGTCTCTTTTTAGATGAGACATCCGGTATATTTTATCATGAGTGATACTGGAATACTTACCACCTATGCAAAATAAAAAGTATTTTATTGTTTGTATTTTGAGACCTGGTGTATTAGTTATTTTTTCCCGGCAGTATATTATATATGTTTTAAAGTGCAAATTTTAGCTATTTCCAACTGTTAGATAAACCTTTTACCAAACTGCCTATTGCTCTAATATCAAACAGTAAAACTTATATTTTTCCATAGCTCGTACTGCAGTATCATCAAGGATATCCTATACACTCCAAATAAGCCTATAGGCTTATTTGGGGCACAAAGTATAAATATTTATTTTAATTTGTATTATATATAATCATTTAGCAACAGGGATGTTTCAATTGATTTGAGCAGTGTATAATTTTTTTTAACAATTATTTACAACATTTCAGGCAATAATTGAATCCCCCGATAAACAGTTGACACTAAATGAAATTTACAATTGGTTTCAAAACACATTCTGTTATTTTAGAAGAAATGCCGCTACATGGAAGGTATTGTGACTTTTTATTTATTTTATTTTAAAATTTAATACTAACCCCCCTGAAAATTTTATAAAATTTATTAATTTTAATATACATGACATCCGAAGTTTGGGTATACGTTCATACAGACTTGAGGTAAAAAAAAATACTTTTGGCGTTGTCAAGTTGACATATCGTTAGTTGGGTACCTATGTTAGGGTTTTAACTCTTAAAGATAAAGGTTGACCATATTTTAAACTGAAGACATATCAAATAAAAAATTATTTTAAATATTTTAGATGCGTTTAAAAAAGAATATATGTAGTATATTTATTTATAAACGTCATTTCACAGTCATGGAGTAAGTAGCGGACCTCATGTAACTTTTCTAAAAGGCAACACTAGATAGACTTTAAAATATGTTTAATTTTCTATTACTTCATAATATTCGTGTCATAAAGAGACCAATTAAAATAAATTATAAGTTGCAGCTGTCTACTTTAACTACAGTAGATAAAAAGCATTTTTCCCCAAATTTCGTTTCGACCCGGGGTCCCCTACAATAATTTTCTCCAGTAATAATACATTAAACTTTAATTTTGTTTCAATTCCTTTAAATATTTTGATTAATTTTGCCATGTATTTTTTAACATTAAAGGCCAAACTTCGGAACAGTCAAAAAAAAAGATGTTTAAATGTTTTTTATAGTGAAGGCGTTGAACATATTTTTAATAACATGCAAGTTTTAAAATATATAGAATAGAAAATACTTTATTTAAATAATTTAAATTTTAATTTAAACTGAATTTAAATAACCCTAAGGACAGTTTGTTCTAAAATTATTTTTAAAACGAACATTTCTAGAATTTTCTTATAATAATTATAATTTACTGTCTTTAAATAGACTATTTGAGAAAAATCCTGATAATATCTTTTCATGGAATGATATTTTTTTATCATTGAAAGTAATCGTTGCCCAAAATTATGAAATCTTAGGATTTGATATATTTAAACCACTTTATATAAATAAATAAAATACGTTTATTTTATTTTTTTTGTGTAAACTATAAATTATTTACGGTTATTTTAAATGTAAATTTAAATTATACCAAATATAAATGATGCTGTAAAAAAAATCAGTATGTATTTTTAGTAAAAGTATTTTTTGTGTTTTAATAATTCATTTTCAGGATAATACTGGCTTTTAGTGTGCATGTCTGTATTTTTATAATTTATTTATTTTTGCTATTCGTTTAATATTAAAAATTAGATTTTTAAACGTCACTTCAATTAAATAATTAGGATTTTTTATTGATTAATAATATAAATTTTTAATAGAATATTTTTATTAATTTTATTATTTTTAAAACAAACAGTTTTTAACGAACCACACATACCCTGCTTTGATTAAAAAAGAAACACTTGTACCTTTAAGCTTTAAATGTTTCATCATAAATTTCCTAGACTGGTTTGAGGCACCTCTTCATCTCAACCTATTCCTAGCCAATTTTTTCATTGCCCTAAAATATCTACACCCTACGTTCTTAGTTATTTGTGAGCAGTATTTTATTCTAGACCTGTATAACTTTCCTCTAATTGCTAGCTAGCTCTTTAAAATACCTTTGAGTATACTGTCACAAAAATCATTAAAATCTTCCAATTTAGTAAAAAATATACCAAGCGATTCGCTATTCAAATTCTTTTAGGTGTGCTTCCTAAAAGTAAATGATCTTTAAAATTTTTAAAATAAATTTAAAAAAACAAAGCATGGTGTGATGTGTACGTTGAGGCGTTCCTTCCGATGCCGTTCTCAGCGCATTTGTTTATTTTCCGGTATTTAATTTGTTGTTAGAATGCAGTGCGACACAACCTGTCACTCCACAAATGTTTCATGCGCGTGGAAAATGTAAAGGGGGCCGTTTGGACCGTGGATGAAGTGGAGTTCTACAAGAGAAGGCCTCAAAGGTGCTCCTCGGGCCCCTTGGCCCAACCAGTCGTCGGGTACGTCACCGAGGGTCTTCATTTTTTTATTCACTTTTTAAATTTTTTGTATATTGTGTGTTTTGTGATTTTTTACCTTTTTAAATCTCTTTTTCGATCTCTTTTTATATCTATTTGGATCGGGAAATACTAAAACATTACACGGCACCTTCCTAATATTTATAAGCAAGTCCAAATTATATTTGAAAGACTTGACAGATCATTGCATTATCATCTAGAACTCTATAATTTTCATATTAAGAAATAGAATCAAGAAGCACTTGATCTAAGAGTTAGTCTGGTATTAATTCTTAAGATCTAGTCCATCTAAACTAACCATTCACAACCATTTTCATTTTTCATACGAAAGATGTTCATTACGACAAATAAAATATTTTATTTTTAGACAAAATCGTTTGGGATTTTGATCCAGTCTACAGTTTTCCTAAGAAAATGACACTATTATATTTCTAAATTGAATAAAGGGGGTATAATAAGTCCAATCAATTTTGTCAAGAAATTAAGTTGACCATCCTTTTATTAATATTTGTTGTCTTTTATGATCCAGTGTTAGTTAGGCTGAAAACCTAGCAACAAGATCTTCATCAACCATTAATATACCATTACATAAACTTCTAAAACTTAGCACTTAGTGCTAGAATGTTTTGATGGGTTTTTAAAGGTTAGGGTTAGATGACTTGGAATGTTTTAGTATTTTTCGATTTGATTTTAAATATTAACACTGTGTGGCTTGTGTGGCGAGAGTAAGAGTATGTTTTGGTGTTTGTTTGGTCGGTTCAGTATTCAGTAACAGTAACAGTAACAGCATGTCCATTGCCTTGGACTGGAGGAGACCAACCACGGAGGTATCCCACAAAAGCAACTTAGTACCAGGTGTTGGCTCGGCCATGTGCATTAACTAACCTTGACCTTACTTGATTATTATCTTTCTCTTTCTTGGGTCTGGGTGTGTGTAGAATGCGATACGCACCAATCTGTCTCTCCACAAGTGTTTTGTGCGTTACGAAGACGACTTTGGGTCATTTTGGATGGTGGACGATGCCGAATTCGTGAAGCGCCGCCACTTGTCACGTGGCCGCCCACGGAAATATGAACCCACCCCATCACCCACTCCACCCCACTGCGCACAGTAAGCACCCTATATTAAAAAAAAGCGTCCCGTTAAGTTGACGCCGTGCAGTGTGCTGCTGTCTGCTCGGCTCTGCTCTGCTCAGCTCGTTAGCGTGCTCGCTCCATATCACACACTCTAGTCCAGCGGCATAGCATCAGGGCTGGCAAAAACCCATCTTTTTTAGTAATTAACCACTGGATTTTTTAAATAAAGCGTTAAATCCACTGTTTTTTTTTTTTTTCGAGTTTTTGCAAAACTTTGCCAGCCCTGCTTGGCATTCTTTATTTCATGTAAAACGTTATGAAATTTGACATGATAATAAGGATCGTTATTCATTGGGCCAAAACAAAATCTACTCAGGTGCTCCAAAATTCAAGATTGTGTAAAAACTTTTAATTTAGGGGCCTTAAATCACTGTCAGTTTTGATTATTTTTTAGTTTTGGAATTTTTAAAACAGCTATTTAAAGAACTAAAATATGTGGATCCAGATATATTTGGAGATCCTTATTTTAAATATTTAGAATCTAAAGGCACATGTACTGAAGATGCCCCGTATCTACAAATGATCCTTATCATGATATCCAACATTCATCATATAAAATTTTTACATAAAATAAACGATTATTCTACTGGAATAGAACTCTACAACGCTTTGCCTGATCTTTTTTTTTTTCAAACCTTGCTCGTCGTAACTAAATTAATTACTTACTTTCAAAATAATAATTAATCTTCAGGGCTTACCATAAGAAATAGAGAAATTTCAAAAAGGTTTATATTTAACTAATTTTTGAATTAAAAATTAAAATATACAGATGCATCAGATATTGCAATCGGCGTTGTATTTTGCCAGGGTAAAATTTAATTTTGTTAGGTTTGTCCGCCAATATTGAAGTTTTCAGTTAATTTTTTTATCGTTGCTATAATTGAGTATTATAGCAACATAGACTAAAAGAATTATTACCAAAATTTTTTTGAAAAGAACATTTAAAAAATATGAATATAGAGCGTGTTTAATTTAAAAATTAAAAATGACAATTCTGGCGCAAATGGAAAATGAAATATGAAATTTATGTATTAAAACTTACATTTCTTGTTTATTTCGAGCAATATAAAAATAAAACTTTTGTTCTTTTTTCGTAAAAACAATTATAATATACATAGTAAATTTCATGTTCAGATTTGAAGAAGGCCTTTCCAAAAAACAACATAACTTGATACTATGAGCAAGGATTGCAAAAACATGCTTTTTAAATAGAATTTTATTTTACAAATAAAGAACAGTTTGAAAGTCCCATAGTATGCTTTAGTTTATTAATTTATTTAGGAAAATAAATAAATTCAATATGGGCTAATAAAATGTGATTAATGCTTAAATTTTGGCAAAAATTGGATTTATTTATTCCTCATACCCGCTATTTACTATCGTTTTGTTTTTTTAGTTTTAAAACGAAACATTTTATTATATACAAGCATACCAACATAAGACAGAGTTTAGTAGCAAGACACGCACACACATGTACATTATAGCTTTGCCTAGCATGCACCCTCTCTCCTTAACCCTCACAAAATCGTCATATTTAATAAAGGGAATAAAAATTTCAGAAGAAAATTATCATTTTAAAGATCGGGAAATGTTACAAGAAACTAAATAAAATTAGTATAATCTCAAAAGAAGCGAGAATTGTTTAAAGAAAGTATTTACGCAATTTTAATTTAATTTTTAATAATTTTTTGCAAATTTCCTACTTTTTTGTTTTTTTTGTCTTTTTTGTCTTTTAGGTCAAAATTAAATTATATTTTTTTGCTAGTATTCATCACGAAAAGTATGGTGTGAATTTTCTACTGTTATTCTCGGTATAATGTGAAATCTGAAAATTTGGAAATAACCCGGGAAAAAATAGATTTAATTTTTCATTGTGATGAGACTGATATATTTAAAAAATTTAATTATTCAAAAAAATCGTTAAAAAAATTAAATCTTTAGAGCAAAACAAAACAAAAATCCCATTAAATAGAGAATGTTTAAACCTACAAAAATATTTATCATATGAGGCTCATATTATGAGCTAACTTTTCCCCATTGGGGGGGGGGCAAACATAAAATATGAATTTTACATAAAAGAAGCGGAATTTAAAAGTTTGAAATAATATATCAAAAAGTTTGCAGTAAAAAAAAATACCTTTTTCCAGTATACTTCAGCCGTGCGTAATATGTTGTACATTACAAAAAAATAAATTTAGATATTTAAAAAAGAAAAATGTCTTGTTGAAAATTTCGCAGTCAAAAATGCACCTTCTTTTCCCGGTCTAAAATTCTACACGGCTATATAAGCCGTGCATAGTTGAAATTCCATACACTGCATTTTTAAATATGACGAACGAACGAAATTTAATTAGATGACAAAAATAAACAGAAAAATTTGCCACCCGAAAAAATGTATATCCTATACGTAGACGTGTGACACCTGTGTCCTTCGGAAAATCCTCGGAAAAAACAAAACATCCTATGTGGGTCCCACGACCGATATTTTATACACTCAACGGAAAAACTTTTCATCGGCGACTTTTTTTATTATTGAAGGGGAATTTCTGACAGATTTTCTGTTTGAATTTAAATTTTTTACATATTTTACGTGTTACTTGATTATTTTTTCTACTTTATCTCAATTTATTAACTTTTTTAATCAATTTCGATATTTTTATAGCTTTATTTTAAGAGTTTTCTATAATGGGTTTCAAATTTTTAAAAATAACCCCAGATCAAAAATATTTCCAGAGATTTTTTAGTAAAATCACCGTTCAATTTCAGTGCTTTTTT
This sequence comes from Brachypterus glaber, assembly GCA_958510825.1. Taxonomy (NCBI): domain Eukaryota; kingdom Metazoa; phylum Arthropoda; class Insecta; order Coleoptera; family Kateretidae; genus Brachypterus; species Brachypterus glaber. The sequence goes on along the minus strand of OY294054.1, from coordinate 25,455,781 downwards.
GCCCTGGATGCAATTTTTAAACTTCAACTTCAAACACTCAGCTACATACAATTATGACGTACATTTTTGTACTTTTCATTCATCTACCACTACCAAAAAGTTTAAAGTAAAGTAAATTCTATATGCACGCTTTTTTTATTATGGGCACCACATTACAGTAAAAAAATTACTGGATTTTGGCGAATTTTTATCGTGTTACACAGTAAAAAAATTAAACGGTAATTTTAACTAAAAATTTTTTTCCGTGTAATTTTTTTTAGCGAATTTGAAACAATTTTCAAAAATAGACTTGTCGTTATGTCTGTTTTTCTGTCTGTTCCTCATCACATTTTTTTTTGTATAAACGATGACTCAAGAAAAGAAAGTCCGATCGATTTAAAATTTTCAAAAAAAAATCATGTTAATTTAAACATTCTTCGAGGCTAAATATATTTTATTTTTTCGGAAAAACAATAAATGTTTCGATACAATATTTTTTCAACGAGTGTATAAAATATTTCTCCCCCTTTGTGCACGATTTGTATACAATTCCCTGAGCGGCTGTGGAGCAAATTTAGATCATAGAAACAAAAAACAACCTAGTTCTACCGGCTTTGGAATGTATTGAATGTTTGATATAGCCAGATAAAATACATGTGGTTAAATAAATATTTCACGAAAAAACAACCTATAGTTGCCTGAATCAGAAAAATAATAAAATACGACACGAATTTTTCTGATTAGGGCTCGTCCATAAAATACGTCACACAAATTGACCAAAATTCATACACTTCATATTCCGTTTCTCGCTTTATTAAAGGCTGTAGAGATTTTATAATTTAGCTACCCCCTCTAACACATCCCCTATTGGTTTGGACCCCCTATTGGGGGGTAGCCAAAATATGAAATCTCTACATCCTTAAATAACGCGATAAACGGGGTATGAAGTGTACGAATTTTGGTCAACTTCATACCCCGTTTCTCGCGTTATTAAAGGTTGTAGAGATTTTATATTTTGGCTACCCCCCTAACACCGAGGGATGAACCGCTGACAAAATGTTGCCGTAATTTGACTTGCTAATCTGCCGAAAAGAATCATTTATGAGAATTTTTAGAAAACATCTTTCCCTTAACTCAAAAGTAAAGTTTTTGGGTATTTTATTTTAAATATTTAAAAATTTTCATTACAATTATTTTGTTTTAAAATGAATTTAAATACTACATGTATTTTACCTACTTTTTGTAAATTGCACTTAATCGTTTTGGATGAATGTGAGTTAAATAAAAACAAAAATATTTTTTGACGATCTACTATATTAAATTTAAAAAAAATCTTTTTCAAGTTAAAATGGAAAATTAAAAAATATTTTTGTTTTTGATTTATAGAATAGAGTAAACGGGAATATTGGTTTCGTCTGCCATCGTTAAAATCTACAGTAAGTAAAAACTAACCTTCAGGTACCCATTTATTAACTAATAATATAATAATAACTTTGAAACTTTTTTTATTATAATTGTTAGTGTATAAGATAAAATAATTCCATTCTTGAGAAGGAAAATGGTCCACATAGCCATGTGGTCGTTTTTTTTCTTTAAATTTAAGTATGCAGTGTCTCCCAGCCGTCCGTCTGATAAAAATACTTTAGCATCAAGGGCATTCCATGAACTTTCATCAGATTTCATGTTCTGGAAATACAGATGCGCTGACGAAAACCATTTTTTTATAAGAATACATTGTTTTTTAAATTTGTAAGTTCCTGATGAAGTTTCATATAGACTTCCTCATCAAGTAACTTAAGATTTCAACAGATTTCATAAGGTTTTATAAGATTTCACAAGCTTTCATAAGATTTCATGTGGTTTTTGGAATTTCCATATGAAAATTCATATTTTGATAGTTTTAAAATGTGTATTAAAACCGGGTTTCATCAGCTTAGGCTTTTGCTATCCTAGGTAGCAGGGATTATATTTGCAGTAAAAATATATCGGCTTTGAGGGGTCTTTCACTTTTAAATTTTATACATAAAGGAAAAAATATATCATTGTGAAATTTTGTAGGTATATTTATTTATATTCAAAGAATACAAAAAAATACATCCGGAATCATGGCGACCACCGTTTTTGGATGTTTTTTTAATTTTTTTTTATGGCAAATGACACTAAAAATCTATTTTTTTTGCAGTCTTTAAATATAATCATACCTACAATATTGAAAAAAGATATTTATCTTTTGCAGAAATATGGCTGTGGATTGTATTAATTCTTAAGTATGGATTTTATTTAAAGCTAGTCCCATTATAAAATTTTTGCGATATTAAAGTTTGTAACAAAATAAAACTATTTAATTTAAGCGCATTTGATTGGTCAATTTCATCTTGCTACAAGCTTGCATATCACTAAAATTGGATAATGTAAGAATGGCTTTAAGCGTGCAAGTTTTTACGTTACTTTTAAGCTTATTTAGTAGCAAAGTTCCTGTATATTTTTTTCTCTTTTTACTCTCTTTTTTAAATTTTTATACAAGTCTGTTCAAAAAATCTCGGTCGGTCAGAATTTACAACTCTGGACATCCTTTGATTGGTAAGTGAATACAGGAACTATAGATTTTTTTTTATATTTTTTTAGCAAATATATGTGTTTATTTATTAAAGCTTTTTAAAATTATGGCTCGCTCTATATACAGCTGTGTTAGTATTAAAAAGACGTATTTAAAATTTTATTTGGTTTTTATCTTACATTTTATAAATTTATACATGATCGTCATTGGTTTTCATTTCTGGTCGTGGTTTGAGGCAGCTTTTCATCTTTTACTTTGGCCATTCTTTAATTTTATTATCTTACCAACCTCATAAAATATCGACTGGTCTCTTTTATAAAGTCGTATCTCATATTTTTTTTAGTATTTTTTTAATTTTATACGCATTATTATTGTCATAAAGCTTTCATTTTAAATTCTTAATTTAAACCAAATATAATTCTAAATATGCATTTTTAGTACTAACGTGGTAGTATAATCCAAAAATCAACAAGGTCTCATTAAAAAAATCTGGGTACGTTTTTTAATTTTTACTCTAAGTGTTTTTAACTATTTGCTTATATTCTTAATGTTCGTTTAATTTTTACTGTTTTTCGAAATATCTGGTTTATATGACTAAAAAATTGATTAATTATTTTTCTACAATTAGAGGTACGCCGTCAAAGAGTCCTACAATGAATCACAGTCCTACGTTATATGGAGACCATATTTCTGCCAACGTTCAGGTAAATTAATCATTAAACAAAAATTGTTTGAAATTTTAACGAAAATTCCCACTTTTAACATTATTTTAACCCCCTTAAAACAATTAAAAAAAAATATATTTCAATTGAAAAAATTCCCCCAGTCCCCCTGCCTCCATTGTGCCTTCTAAACATATCAAATACCTACCAAAAAAATATTTGGGCCATGTGTTCCAACTTTATAGTTGATATCTTAAGCCGTTCAAAAATTAAAGGGCGGACTTTCGACATGCACGGTATCAAAAAATAGTACCGTAGCTGCGATTTGTAGACACGAAAATCTCATCTTTCCTGCCGGTTAAGGTAAAGGTCAGTATATACTTTATATACTTACTGCTCTTTACCTTAACACGGCAGTATAGCACTATCAGGCTCTGTACGAATTTTGTACTGTTCTATTTACCGTAAAGCTTTTATACACGTTCCATAATAATCGAAATCGAAAACAAGTTTAAATTTTTTCTATCGCTTTACGGTTTTTTGTAAATTCAATCTTAGAACTTGTAGTTTTTGCAACTTTGGCGAGAGCGCCAACACTACAAAATACAAAATTGACCAAATTACAAAAAATCTTGCAGATTTGTTTTCAGGGGTGCCGAAGGATATCGCGTATGAAGGAGGGGGTTCTGGAAATCCAGTGTATTTTTTAGAAGTATTACTTAGACTACATTTTAAAATAAATATTTTACAGTTTATGCAACCATTAATGGACGAAAACATGGCATTTTTAACAAATACCTCATTGATGGCCAGACATAGGGACCGGTCAGAATCTCCACAACATGATCATCATCATATACGGTAAGATGTTATAATAAAACAACTCTTGTCCCAGAGTTTTGACATAACAAACCTGTTTTTCAAGTTTGAAATCCCTAAGTTATCGTACTCGCAAAAATCTTTTAGTTTCTCTTATTATTAAATATTTTATCAGAAAATTAGAGTGTAACCGTTTTCTTAAAAAATGCGTACGAAATATAACACTGAATATGCCGCCATTCCTTGAAAGCAACCGTAACATTCCAGATCGCCCCCAATGAACGGTAATCTCCACATCAAACGAGAACAAGAAGCTTTAATGAACCAGGAACATCTTGTCCGGGAACAAGAACAGATGCATCACGTGATTAAGCGAGAACTGCAGTCCGAGTACGACGACTTGGACCCCGAACAACATTCGGATAACATGGCCGAAGATCTAACAATAGGATCCGATCACACGGATTCGAACATTTTAGACGCATAGTGTGTGTTCAAAAAGTGTTCAATGAACACGGGAGATCGTTAGATATTATTATATTGTGTCGCGTCGCCACCTGTTATGTTTCCCTATTGCAAAAAACGGTTTTTTCATATTTTGGTTTAAATAAATCTGGAAATTTGGATTGTACAGGGTGTTTTGTAAGGTATTCTTAAACTTCTACATTAAAAATATGAAAGTTGATATATTATCCAATGCAAACATAATGTCAAAGAAAAGTGTTCTAAAACCGCATAAACAAGAAAAACTCGTAACAAAAACGTATACATTTTTTAAACTGGATTTGATTTTTTACAGGGTATGTATTTCTAATTCCCATTTTTTTATTCTATATTTCGATTTTTTCTTTAAAGTTTACGGATACTTTAAATTTTTTAATAGGATATACTTTTAACCTGTAAAGTACTTAGATAAAATATTAACATTGTGAAAGGGAATCGCTTATTCTTTAACTCACATAAAAAATGTGTATCCTAGTAAAAAATACTTTGTAGGTTTTTAAAACAGGGACACCTTTCGTCAAAGTAATACCGAAGGTCTCCGGCTATATAGTAAAATAACGAAAAAAAAAATCTCAGTATGCCACCCTAATTACATTAAGCAACAAAATTTTAACTCGTCTCAAAAAAAAATATCGCGATTAAAAAATATATTTATTTTGCCACCCTACCCTACTAAGAGAATAATTCTTATATAGGGTGGCCAAAATTAATTTTATTTCGTGAATGAAAAATCACTATGGTGGCAGATTTCGTGGTCATTTTTTTTCGTTCATTTACTTGAGGGTATCATGGGGAGCATAATATGGGACAAAACGGCCACAAATAATAGACCATACTTGGAGATGTTTTGATTGGTGTAGAAAATTTTTAGCGACCGGCATATCTGTCTAATAGACAGTGTCTATAAGACACATAGTTATTAAGTTATATATATATAAAAAAAAATGTGAACATTTGGACTGAAAGTGATTTTGTACAGATGTGTGTAAATATAGAAAAATGTTACAAAAGTACGAATGTGTTAAATAATGTACTGTTATTTGTTTTAGTGGCCCTATTTCTTATAGGGCTGACGAATGTTGTATAATCAGTATGCGTTTAGATATTTTCTTAATTAAAACAGGGTTATTTGTTACTTGGTGAAAAATTGGCAAGATTACGGTATTGGACACCCCATAATTTGGTTTTTAAAAAATAAAAAGTCACTAATTGACCGTTTTTAGCAACATTTTTAAAGGTGGTAAAATATGAAGAAATCAAGACCCTTGTTATTTATTATATTAAGCAAAATATTTTTATTTCTATAACTTTTTTGTTTCGGATCGATCGTTTTTGGATTATTTGGGGTGCGGCATAATGATGCAACCGTATTTTTGCCAAATTGGCGCTGACTCACCCAGTGCTATTTTATTTTTATTTTTTAAGTATCGTTGCGCCCACATAGTGATGTAAAAATAAGCAATAAGAAATCTTGTAAATTATTATCGTTAAGCGTTGGGGTGATACTTATTTTTCAACTTATACTTGAATCATTTTTTATTTAAATAAATAAGTATATTTTATTCAATTTTTTTGGGCATACATCCCAAAACGCCTCCTAAGGGAGCTTCAGTACTCTGAATATAGCACTTGCAGGTCTGTGGCAAAAAGGGCCATAATGGCCTAGTTGCCTGGCTTGTAGCCTCCCCACCCTTACTTACTACTACTGCAGGTCTGTGAATCTTATTTTTAGAGCGCTGTGCTTCCATTTGGGAGCATTTTCGTACTTATGTCCATAAAACCTCTACTATTTTTTAATTAAGATCTAGATTCGAATATCCGTGTAGTACCAAAAATTGTGTCACTCAAAAATGGTATACGGGGCATAAAAAAAACTATAAAAACGTAACGTCAGAAGGATTTTTTTTTAAACTTTTGCTAAAATAGTGTAAAAAAATGGTTATTAAAAAATCAGAAAAGCACCGTTTTTTTTTCAAAAGTTGAAAACTTAGTACCACTCTAATACGTACTATTATACTCTATCTTTACGAGGAAATTTAAAAAAATTCCATATCATTATCTAAATTAAATCCATATATCACTGTATAAAAAGTAGATAATACGTTTTTTCGTATACATAATTATGAAATATTTAGCTAATTTTCGAATATATTGGATTCGCCACTTCTAAAGTATACTGTATTAACCTTATTTATTTATTTTTCTCAGTGTAACTTATTAGCTGTAGACATCTCGTATGCAAGGTGCAACTTATACGCTATACTGCCAACAAAAGAATACGTTCTATGCTTCATATACAAAAAAATCTTCCTTTGGTCTTATCTTACCCGACAATTTATATCAAAAACAATCCCAGACAAAAATGTACCGATAAAGACTACAAAAATCATATTTTTTGCAAAAATTTCAAATATTTTTGTTTCTCACAAAAAGTTCAAATGTTCAAGTATTACGTAACGCAAATTTTGATCATTTTGGACCACCCCCCCTGTAACGCCATTTTCCTATACCATTAACATGGGCGTAACACTCCAAAATGACCCCCTCCCCCTAGGAGCGTTACGTAATAGTTGAACGTTCCCCAATAGCGCACACTTCGATATCCATTTTTTTTTTTCGTAAAAAATTCTTTAAAAAGCACAAGCACAAGATGTCTGCTGCAAATAAAGTACGTTGTTGTTTTTTGCCATTTGTAATGAATATTCCGCCATGAAGTTTGCCAAATACATTCGCATACATGTGATAGTACCTTAGTTTCAGGACGTTTTTTAAGCAAACTGGATGAAAATACCAAATACACCATAACTTGCGAACTCGTAAAAGTTAAAATTCTTGTTTTTTAACTCTGGCTGCAGGAAATGTGCTTTGTTTGATGAATATTTAAGCAACCTAAGAGCAACTGACCAGAAACGTGTTTTGAGAAACTAATATTCGACTTCAACGACGGCCATATTTAAAAGTTCACAAACATTTTACGAGATGACACTACTGGCAGACGTACTCCGTGCACTTTGGATCTCTGTCAATCGCCTTAATTGTACATATGGCTAGTACCCTACCGCTAAAATTTTAACAGCATAGTACCAGTCACACGTAGAATGTGGCAAATAATAGATTTCTGTAGTACACGGAGCGCGGGGTGTCATCTCGTAAAATTTTTGTGAACTTTAAAATATGGTCGCCGTTAAACTCGTATGGTCCTTCAAAAGTGTATCATTATATTGATATAAAATTTGTTGAGCTTAATACACTCTCGAAAGGGAGCGTTCAAGTATTACGTAATGCAAATTTTGATCATTTTGGACTTAAACCTACAAGCGTTCAAGAGTTATGGCACTTATGTTATTTTTATTAAATTTCCTTAGAGAATGTCCTGTGTAGTTCAGATTAATTAAACTATATCTACAATTATAGATTAAAGTGGTGCACAAAACACTTTTTTTAGGTCTTTCTCGGTCAGTTAACATCTCTTGCCAATGGAGAAAACATTCTAAAATACCAAATTTCAGCCAAATCGATCAACATCTTGACCATGTGGCAAGTGCTTGAATTAATTTTTAATGCACTGTTCTTGTGAAATATCCCATGATTTACTTGGTTTTATTTTTAACAAATGGAAATTAAGTTTTTTAATATAAAATCGGCCCATTTAAAAAAATAATAAAAATTAAAGAAAACCCCTTGCAGGCAAGATGTTGTCCATTTGGCTGAACTTTGTTATTTTAGGGAATTTTCTCCATTGGCACAATATGCCGAAAGGGGAGAAACACATTTCAAAAAAAAAAGTTTTTTTACACCACCTTATAGATAGGTATTAAGCGTGGCATTTGCATGAAAATACATGATCATTTGCGATATTTTCTAATTATTTTAATTGAAATCTACACTGAAAGTCGAAATTTTAATACCAGACTCAGTCTTTTATTCTCAAATTACACCAAGCTTAAAATGTATGGTCGGTTTATGGTCCGAATTAACTAAATTAACTAGGAAAATTAATTAATTACCTCTGCAGTGCGCATGCTTAGTACGTAAATATCATATACTTACTCCCTAAGCACGCTCACTGCAACACTTACTTAGTTCACTTAGTTAATTTTGATTTTTTTTAATTAGGAGCCTTAATTTTAAGTTTCGTAATATCTGAATATTACAATTTTTTAATAATAATCCTATAAAGTGTAGGGTAGAACAAGGTGAAAAGTAACAGTAAATAACCCTGTTACTGTTGACCCAAAATTACCCTATACATTTAAAAAAGTTTAAGTACAGGCCGAAACAGTATTAAAAACATACTTGTAGACCCATTATGTTAACAATATAATGTTGTATATATGTTAGACTTCTAACGCTAGACTACGAACGTGAAAACCACATCTTTTCAATATAAATCTAACATTGTAAAGTTATTGTTTGGGTGTAATTTAAAAATAAAAAACTGTCTGTGATCTAAAATCAGATTTTCAATGTATGTTAAGCATAAAGTACGGTAAGATTAGGTTAATGTGAGGTAAGGGTAGGGTAACGAGAAGTTTTGAGTCTGTAACTAAAAGCCAACATGTGTACATATCAACTTTAAATCTAGGAAACTGTAGCTCCGTATAAATTGATTTTTTTTAACTTTACACTGAGAAAAAGTTTTATTACCTATATTTGTTTAACAGAACGAAACCTTTCCTCAGTGTTACATATCATCTTGTCACCCTATTACTTTTCTCATTTTTTTTTAGAAAAATTATTTTAATGTTTCTTACCCTACTTATTGTATTTTTTATAATTTCTTTTTATTTCACTATTTTATGAAATCTATTATATCAATTTCTAAATTTTGTTTTTCAAAATATTAAATTATAATAAATTCAGCAATAAAAAAGCGTTTCATTTGCCAACATACCTTTATTTTTCCTATACAAATTAAGGGCTGTTGCGGGAGTGGAGAAACAAGGCAGTTGAGATGGTTTCGGGAGTTGCAAGAGCTGAGGGACTTGAGGAAGCTAAGGGAGTTGCAAAAGTTGCAGGAGTAGCGGTATTTGCGTAAATAAGGGAGTTGTGGGAGCAGCAGTTGCAAGAGTTGAGGGAGTTGCGGAAGTTAAAGGAGTTGAGGCAGTTGCGGGAGTTGAGGAAGTTGCGGGAGTTGAGGAAGTTTCGAAAGGCAGTTGAGAAAGTTTCGGGAGTTGAAAGAGCTAAGGGACTTGAGGAAGCTAAGGGACTTGAGGAAGCTAAGGGAGTTGCAGGAGTAGCGGTATTTGCGGAAGTTAAGGGAGTTTCGGAAGTTAAAGGAGTTGAGGAAGTTTCGGAAGGCAGTTGAGAAAGTTTCGGGAGTTGCAAGAGCTGAGTGACTTGAGGAAGCTAAGGAAGTTGCAGGAGTAGCGGTAGTTGCGGAAGTTAAGGGAGTTGTAGGAGTTGTGGGAGCTGCAGTCGCAAGAGTTGAGGGAGTTGCGGAAGTTAAAGGAGTTGAGGCAGTTGCAGGAGTTGAGGCAGTTGCGGGAGTTGAGGAAGTTTCGGAAGGCAGTTGAGAAAGTTTTGGGAGTTGCAAAAGCTGAGGGACTTGAGGAAGCTAAGGGAGTTGCGAAAGTTGCAGGAGTAGCAGTAGTTGCGGAAGTTAAGGGAGTTGTAGGAGTTGTGGGTGCTGCAGTTGCAAGAGTTGAGGGAGTTGCGGAAGTTAAAGGAGTTGAGGCAGTTGCAAGAGCTAAGGGAGTTAAGGAAGCTAAGGGAGTTGGGAAAGTTGCAGGAGTAGCGGTATTTGCGGAAGTTAAGGGAGTTGCGGAAGTTAAAGGAGTTGAGGCAGTTGCGGGAGTTGAGGCAGTTGAGGAAGTTGCGGGAGTTGAGGAAGTTTCGAAAGGCAGTTGAGAAAGTTTCGGGAGTTGCAAGAGCTGAGGGACTTGAGGAAGCTAAGGAAGTTGCGAAAGTTGCTGGAGTAGCGGTAGTTGTGGAAGTTAAGGGAGTTGTGGAAGCTGCAGTCGCAAGAGTTGATGGAGCTGCGGAAGTTAAAGGAGTTTAGGCAGTTGCAGGAGTTGAGGCAGTTGCGGAAGTTGAGGCAGTTGCAGGAGTTGAGGAAGTTGCGGGAGTTGAGGAAGTTTCGGAAGGCAGTTGAGAAAGTGTCGGGAGTTGCAAGAGCTGAGGGACTTGAGGAAGCTAAGGGAGTTTCGAAAGTTGCAGGAGTAGCGGTAGTTGTGAAAGTTAAGGGAGTTGTGGGAGCTGCAGTTGCAAGAGTTGAGGGAGTTGCGGAAGTTAAAGGAGTTGAGGCAGTTACGGGAGTTGAGGCAGTTGCGGAAGTTGAGTTACGGGAAATAGGGGAGTTAAGAGAGTTGCGGGAGTTGAGGCAGTTGCGGGAGTTGAGGAAGTTGCGGGAATTAAGGAAGTTTCGGGAGGTAGTTGAGGGAGTTGAGGAAGATTCTATATTGCCCAGGTGCAAGGTTTCAGTCCAAAACCAAAATCTGGCAGAGAAGTCGACTTTTGAAAAAAATACTGATTCGTCATTATCTGATTTTTTAAAATAATATTTTTAAACCAAAAATACCCCAATTTATTTATGTGCAAAAATCATGCCACAGGCAATTTTTGCGGACAAGCAGATAACGGATATGGATAGAAGTGCTTAAAAACGTTTTTTTTTTTTTCATAAAATTATGTAATTCCAGCAGTCAGAAAAATACCAACAAAGAAAACAATAGTAACAAAAATAGATTTTTTTTAAATACGATAAAAAACTGACTAATTTTAAACATACAATAGACGTTTTTAAAAATTTTCTGAACACAAACAATTAAAAAAACAAATGCATTAGTGAAATTTAGGACGTATCAGTCAATAATAATTGGCTATATCAAATAAACTGGGTGGCCATTTTTATAATTCTTGTAATGCTTAAGGGGCCATACTTTTAATATGTAACGCAAAATTTTGAAATTTTTTGGAACAAATATACCTATTTAGTCAATTAGCAGAAAATGAAAAATCCCTACTAGAAAAAAAAAAATTTTAAATAGCATTTCAAGAATTACACTTGTCACATTTAATCAACACTACCCTAGTAGAAATAACTAAAATGTAACAATACAAATTATCATAGTCACATTCACATTCATTGGTAAGATGTTATACTGTGGGTGTCAAAAGTCCGCTCTTTAACTTTTGAATGGATTAAGATATCAACTTGGAATTTAAAACACGTAAACAAAATGACCCAAATTATTTTTTGGTATATATTTCATATGTTCAGGGGGCACAATGGAGGAATGGGGACAAGAGGGATTTTTTTTTGAATGGAAAACATATAAACATATAAAATATATACCAAAAAAAAAATTTTGGGTTATTGTTTCCAATTCGCAGTTAAGCATCTTAAGCCGTTCCATAATAAAAAATACGAAAATTTTTCTTTAAAAAACGGTGTCTACACTTTAAATTTTATGCTTTTATGCTATGTTAATCGAGATATTTAAATCTGAAAAATCAGCTATTTACAATTTTAACGTCGGCTGATGGACGAATTATAGTTGTCTTTCCATCTTGGTGAGCTGCTGATTTTTTTAATTTAAATATCCCGGTTAACATAGCATCAAATAAAGTGTGAGACACCGTTTAAATGAACTTTCACAGAAATTAAGAAAGGTCCTGATTAAGAAAAAAAAATGGAGTTGGGGGCAATAAAATACGTTTCTCAAAAATGTACGATTTTAGACCCCCTACACTCCTATGCACTCATTTCTTACCCTGACCCCCTATTCTATCTATTTATATATTTTAAAACTTTTTATTAAATTTAAATTATTTAACATTCCGTTGTTTTAAGAACAAAATTTTAATTTCAAATAAATAATACCACATAAAAGCGAGTAAAGTATATTCTGGACATTAGTTTTCTACTAGGGTATTATCTGAATAACTACAAATTTCCAAAAATATTTAAAAAAATAAAATCGCCGAATTTTATTATGAAAAATATTTAGAAAAATATAGTAGCAAAATATCCTTGAAAATTTGTCATTTCGATGAAGAAAAGCCTACTTTACCGGCTATGTTTCCTAGGATAGCACCGAAGGAGCCCTCTGGACCATATTTAACATTTGTTTTGCCGATCGTGCCGAAATAAGTGCTGTAAAATATTTCTCTAACGCGCTGTAGACGATCTTTTCGACTAAAACAGAAAAAAAAATCAAACTGGTATAACAGTATATTAGGGTGCCAGTCAAAATTAAAAAATAAATATTTTTAGGGTCCCACGTTCTAAAAAAAAAAAATTAGGGTTGTTTTTTCACCTAAAGGAACAATTTTGAGGGGTTGGAGCCAAACAATTTCGTAGGTCCTGAGCACCCTACTGTATATTGTTTTTTTAAAGTTATTTTTTTTGGACAGATTAACAAAAAAAAGGACAAAACAATAATTTGTTAAAAGTTTTAGGATATTTTGAGATTTTTTTTAGGACAATGACAAAACTGAAGGATTTTTTAGGATTTTAGGACATTTGAAACACCTAAAAGTAGAAATAACTTACCATGGTGCAAAAAAGGTTCCGTTTTCCAGCCATTCTTCACCATCAACAACAGTACACATGGAAGTCTGAGAAAATGGAATGTCACTGGAAGAATGGGAATCCGAACTTCTTAGGCTGCCGGTTCCGGTTACTACCTAAACAAATCAAAAAATATAAAAAGTATTGTGACAGAAAATATTTCCTGAAAAAGTTACGTTAATCGAAATTTTCTTTTAGTTTTTTTCGTTTTTTAAACTTTAACCCCCATAACTTTTTTTGGGGATTAATCGTGACATCGGATAGACGGACGGACAGACGGAAATTTCAAAAAAAAATTGCTTATTTTTTCATGAAACAAATTTATATCCAAGAATTTTTTGTCTTAGACGATTTTTGAAATTTTTTGAAAATTCGAAACTACCGTATAATATATTCTAGCGCAGGCGCTGTGAATAATATAATAAGCAACAAAAACAAATGATGTATGTCGGTCGGTCGGTTGATAAAATTCCCTGACTTTTTCCTGATCTGTAGGCACCCTTTTACAGTATAATATTTACCTGCCAACTTCCTGTGCTATTGCTACTTTGGTTGCTCAAAATACTGGAAGTTGTTGTGGAAGACTCTGTACGACGGATTCTGGTTGAATATGGAACAGTCACAGGGGAAGTACGCCTGGCTTGCGGGGAAGACGACGTGTTAAATCCTATATCTCTGACGTCGCTCCAATTGTTTAAATTTGGGGAATTTCTATGAAAATACATTTTTTTAAAATTTTTCAAATTTTCTATTTGCGAAAAACGAATTGTTGAAAAAAATGGGACAGATTCAACAAAAATATGACAAAATGATAACTTTTTAAAAAAATAGGAAATTTCAAGCATTTTTGGCAAACTTTTAGGACAATGACAAAATTTTATAATTTTAGGACATTTGGAACCCCTGCACATATTACATCAGTTGCGCTAGAAAAAAATAACTAACTTACCCATTTGGTTCATCACCCAGATGGTACCAAGTGCAGGGATCCTGAGATTTACTACTAACTGTAGAGCAGGTCGAGTTTAGACTAATGTTAGAGCCTCTTAAGTCGTTTTCGAGCAGCAAGTCTGCGTTACACTGAGCCTCGCCATCCTGCTGTTTATTTTTCTCGGTGTCTTCCTTTTCCACTTTATCCGAATGTTTCTTTAATTTATGTCTGAAAATTATAATCAAATATATCTAAATATCAAAGGAAGCCATTTTGAAGTTGCAACGATCGTGGAGCCATCTATTTATTTATGTTAGAATTACATGTAGATATCTCTTTAATAGTACATTTAAAAAAAACAGAAAACATTTGATAATGAGTCCAGGGGGGCCAAGGCCGCTGGGCGCCCTCGGAGTCGGCGCCTATGAACTATATGGCATAGCATATGTTATTTTATATAGATATACAGCAACAAAAAGTCAAAAAGTGATTTAAGAAAATTTTGCTCACCTTCCTGGGGCTATACTATATTCATCACTTGCCATATACTTGAGCATATAGAAGCAGAAAAACAAAATTTCTTCGCCTTTCTCCAGTCTATCATGTAAGTTATGTCCATAAAGCATCCAATCATATGCAATTGTTAAATATAAAATTTCCCTTTCATCTAAACTAGTATGGGCTAACCCATCGGCCCATAGACTTAAGCGTAATAATGACACAAAAAGTGGCGTTCTGTCCCATCCACTGATGCAATGGATTAAAATTCCCGAACTGTTATCCTGGAAAAAATATTTTATTGATAAAATGTCAAAAAGATTCGAGGCAAAAAAAATGATATTGCCTCTTATAATAATATCGTTACTGCAGTTCACAGGGTTCCAGAATTATTAAATAAAAACCACTTTTCAGATGTACCATAAGGAGGACTGTAGCGACCTTAGGGCTCATTTCTGGACCAACCTTTGTTGTAGAAAAAATTCTCAAACCTATTTTTGAATAACCCTGTATATTGTATATTTAATATAATTACCTGTAAGTATTTTAACAGGTATTTCATATAGTTTTGGGTCATCATAATAAGATCCCATGTTTTGTAGTCACTCCACTCAATCCTCAAATGATTGATAAAGGGGTTGTCAGGTACTGAAACTGGTGCATCGCAACAATGTTGGTTCCAGTCGAACATGAGTCCTTCTGCATTAAAATTGTTATCTCGAAAATCTTTGAAAAATTCACACCCTGGATAAGGGAGCGAGGTTATGTTAAAATCCGAGTATCTGTTTTCTTTGTCCACTTTTTCCGATGATGTAACACTGAAAAAAATATTTTATTAAAGTATTAAACTATCTTTATATTATGCAATTTTGATGATATACATATATATTTTAGCAAAACAAAACTGACAAATCAAATGCGTTAAAAATTAAAGTAAGAGATCTGACTGGTTAATTTTAACTTACTGCAAAGTTACATGTCACCAAAATTGCTTAATGTGAGACTGATTTTAGAACAGATATTAAATTAAAAAATATACTGATTTTAGAATAAACGACTTTAATGGCCACATTTAAAAGTTCACATAAATTTTACAAGGTGACACTACTAGCAGACAGTCTCCGTGCACTATAGAATCTATCAGTCGCGGCACTTGTACATATGACTGGTATTCTACCTCTCAAATTATAACATGCAAAGTACCAGTCACATGTAGAATTGCGGCGAATAATACATTTCTATAGTAGACAGATTTCGCCTGCCAGTAGTATCATCTCGTAAAATTTTTGTGAACTTTTAAACGCCGAATATTCGGTTCCGCTAAATATTACAACAACACTTGTTACTTACTACATCCCAAATTTCACTTTTTTCTTTTCAACCATAAAATCAACAATAGTACCAACATTAAACTTTTTTAATAACTTAATATCCTGACTTCGAATTTTGTCATATAAATGCCAATCAATGATTGAAGTATCAGTATCACAGGTGTCGTCGATCTCCTCATTGTCAACATTGTTCGTTGTGGATTCACTGCCGAAGAATAAATCTAAGCCCTGCCTGCCATACATTTCGGCACCTCCAGAAAGGGTGGCTGATCGGCAAATATACTTGCCTTTGAACAATATTACTGGCACAGGAAATCTTGCACGACATCTGAAAATAATATTTAATATTTCAGAGATAATCAAAGAATAAAAAATACAAATGCAAGCTCAAAGCCAATTTAGAAGCCCATGGCAATAAAGTACAAACATTTTCCTTTAAAACAATGCCTCAAATTGGTTTGGACTTTGGACAAGGTGTAAGGGTTATCTTTATAACTAATTTATTTATTTATTTATTTATTTATTTATTTTATTAACAATAATCAATTTACAATTTAAAATAAAAAATATATATATGTAGATAACATTGCATTTAAAAACATAAATTTAGTATATTTTACTGTTGCAAGACTCAGAATGGCAAAAGTTTAATAATAGTTCCATTCATAAAACCACACATATGGAATTTTATTCAGTATTTAAGGTTTTATTTAGATAATTTATTTATCTATAACATCATATAACATATCTTTGTCAGCATGAGAAAAAATCAAGATTCTACTTTATTATGAAAGAAAAGATGTTGTACCTTGCAAATCTGGATTTATTGAAGAGATCTCTTAATTTCTGACTATCAAAGATACTCTCATAGATAGTGTTTGTTGTTCTCTGTGAAGACTGGCCAGTTATATTCAGAATATGATTGCCATTTTCATATTCTAAGATGGGTAATTGACTAGGATAATGAGCACTTAGTTCTCCATTTCCATTATTTACCATAATCAGGCTATAATCCTTCTTAAACAGTCTAACACAAGTGTTGAGGGCTTCTGCTGACTAAAAATGCGTCAAAGTAGGGTTATGTTTACAGTTTCTGGGTTAAACTTGAAATAAATACCTGGGCAGTTTCCGTTTTGGCACCATAAGTACTTGCAGCAAAATGATTCAATAATTTCTTAATTGTATCGTCACTGACACTGTCAGGTTCTTGAGACAAGCTCAAATCATCGTAAATTTGCGTATCACACATGGCATTTGGGTTTGCCAAACAATTTAGGCATTTAGTACTTGTATTTCACTTAAATATATAACTACATTTATTTAAAACAAATGTTATTGCACATTTTTCAACAATTAATTTATTTAAAACAATCTAATTAACCATTTTCGTCAAATAAACACGGACGCTTCGTTCCAAAACATTTGTATTTGTTACGATTTGACACACTGATCTTGTAAACAAACTGGATGGGACATTCATCATGGATCTATCGGGTAGAGTTGGATTTCTCTCTAATTTATGTATACAGGACATGAAAAATATAATACAAAAATAAGATTAGTATTTTATATTTATTTACTTTTTTGTGAAAAAAAAAAACAAATTTTTTATCTATTAATTGATATTATTCAAAATTCAACAAATAAAATAAAATTTTATATTTTTATGTTTAGGTCACTGGTTTTACTCCATTATCCATCTTGTTTTTTTACAAATGAATCGAATATGTCTATCCTTGTCTCTGATCCTAAAATTTACACTCCGCGGCCACTTTTCCTTTTTTACCCACGTTTAGGTACAAGATTTAATAGCAATTAACTAAAAATCGAGTGTGTGCGCCTTGCAAAAATATAATTTTGTGGTGCGCCTATAAAAGTTTATATCTTTGTAGAAACAAGCCAAGAGAGAATTCTGTTGGATAGCCCTAGTAACTTAAACAAAAAAAAACAGGAGAGGAAATGCTCATTTAAAGCCTATATTTAGCCCAATTTAGCCTACTCGGTCTTCTAGAAACGAGCAAAGTTGTAAAAAAACCGTTTTGCAATAAAAAAAGATTTTTAACCTACCAATAAAAAAGGTGATTTGATCTATAGGTCAAAATTATATCAAATGAAACTGGCAACGCCGCAACAAAGGCGAATGGGTAAAAATGTTTTGTTTCTTTCTATTGGCACATTATTCGTAGTTTCTGGAAGAGGCTGCGGCCTTCAGCTAGTCAACAATTATTTAAAAATTTGCAAAAAGTTGTAAAAAATACATTAAATATGACTCGTAAGTTAATTTAATCGGCACTTTAACTCATAATCTTACATATTTTTTAATACATTTTAGGTGGAAATCAAAGGGAACTAGCAAGAGCCAAAAATCAAAAGAAACTAAGTGATTTAAACAAAGGAAAGAAAACCGATGGATTGACGGTGGAACAACGAAAACAAAGGTAAACTTCCAATTATTTGATCTTGAATTTTGATTTTATAGTCCTTGTACCAAAAAATCATCTTATTTTTAGACAGAATGACATCTTTTTTATTCATAACATGGCCACCATAACGATGGTTTAATATTTTTTTCTATAACGTTTGGTTAAAAAAATAGTTTTAAAAACTCGTAAAAAAAACAATAAGGGCCACTTGCACCAACTCTAAGTTAAACTGGGATTATCTCGAGTAAACTGAGTTTAAGTTAAAAATGCTGTGTTCTGATTGGCTGACCGTCAATTTAATCCAAGTTTAAAGCTAAACCATCATTGGTACAAGTGGGCCTTAATACAGTAGAATCATGATAATCCGATCCTTATTTATCCAAATAAGAAACAATCCAAAATGGCGGCGTATTATCCGAGTTAGTTGAACAGTGAGCAAGTTTACATCAATTGTCAAATTCAGCCAAGGCGTTTGGGCTCTAGAGTGGTACAAAAATACATACATAGGTACATAGACTGTTAAACACATTACCCTCCTTTCTTGGTCAGTAGGGTAAAAAGCAAAAATTGATATAAAAAGTCAACCAGTTTATAACTAGTTAACTTACCGCCTTTTTTTAGAGCGCATAAATTAAATCTACACAAGGTAATGTTAAAAAAAGCACTCCACTCCAACGCAGGTTGCAGAGCAATAGATCTTTTAAATTTTTGACAAGTTAAGAGCCTTAATATTTTTGTTTCAGAGATGCTGAAGTAATGCGAGAAAAACAGAAAAAAAAACTTGAGCAAGAAGAAAAACAACAGCAGGCTTGCAAATAGAGTCATATCCGATTTTTTACTATTTTTGTATAATTTTTCTTTTTTTTAAGCAATGGAATTTAAAAAAAATTAATTCTTTATATTTTGAGTAAATTAGGCAAGTAATGATTTGATTTTAATCATTGAAAAATTTTACAATTTTCTTCTAATTACATCAATTATTTAGTTTTAACCTTTCAAGTGCACATCCCACCATACATAAAGTACACTTTAAGTCAGATTAAGCTCAGATTTTTTTCAATCAGTTTACCACATTTTTTTTTTTGTAAACAGACTATGCTAAATATTTAGATTTTGTAGATGGCCAATGAGAAAAAAATTGCTCAAAAAGAACTACTTAACACTGTTCAAAATATCTCTGACAAAGACATTTTAGGAAAAGAGTAAAGATAACTTTTGTGCACTAGAATTACTCGAATGGTTTGACATATCATTGGCTAAACTAAAAACCTTATTTTTGACAGACATATTTGAAACATAAATAATCTAGCCTCATATAGGTAGTACTCATAAAATACTTTGTCTAAAAAACGATAGGGCAAAATAAGACCAAATATAAGCATATTTGATTTACTTGGGTATAAAGTAGCAGTATAATCAATCATTCTCCACTATAGATTATTGTAAAATTTATGTTAACTTTGTTTTAACCGTAACTCATTCTTTAGAGTTAACTCAACTTTTTTTTTTGCTTTTTGGTTAAAAAGGGCTGTATAATATGTATCAGTGGCGTAGCTCAAGGGTTCAGGGGCCCATTTGTGAGTATAAATATTAAAAAGCTCAACTTGATTTTTTTTTTCTATTTTAAAATACGGGAGGACTATATGCGTAAATTATTTTTGTTGCTATTTTTGCAACCCCTTCAGTTACGCCACTGTTACACGTATGTAATAATGAATTACTAAGAATTACTATTATTTCATATTTTTAGAAATAATAAAATCATTTCTGCGAAATCCCCCTTTTACAATAAATTTATTCATTTGTATTTTGTCCGTTTGTATATGTTTTTGTCTTTAATTGATTTGATAATAAAAATAAAATATGCTAAATCGATTTATTTTTAACCTTATAAATGTTTTAAACATTATAATGTGTAAAAGGTCATCTATGGACCTAAACTGAGTTACCCTATTTATTATATACAAGGTTATTTTTAAATAGTCATTCTTTTTATCAAAATGTATATATATATATCTCGAGGGCTTTATAATATAGGGGCGTATATTCCATTTTTTTTATATTTTAATAGTTTTAGGTTTGATTTAATAAACCAAAGCTACCATCAAAACTAAAAAAAAAAAATGACGTATACACCCCTATATTATGAAGCCCTCAATATATAATTCATTTCAATATGCATCATAAAATATAAAAAAAAATCACATAAACATGTCCAAAAATGGGTCGTAGAAGAGCCCTTCAAAAGACGCTAAAAAAATTATTAAATTAACCCTTTGAGCTACAGCAAAAAGTTTTGGCATGTGATCCAACCTTACAATGCATATCATCCCATGCCAGGGGAGTGCGTAATTTTTGTAGTTTTATTATAATAGAACTACAAAAATTTACGCTACTAATATATTAAAATATAGAATATGATTCCTCGGGTAAGAAGACATAAAACTTTTATGATAAGATCTTCTTCTTCTTCTATATTTTTTCTTGGCGATTTTACATTTCCGCCACTTTCAAAACGGGTTAGGTTAAGATAAGATACTCTTCTTCTAATACTCTAGAATAGGAATAACCGTTTTGCAGTGCATTTTTCGTAATCTAAATATTAAGAAATTAAAAAACATATTTGAAATAATTTATTTATTATCATATACGAATTATACAAACTTGTACATCCTTTCGCACCACTTTCAAAACAACAAGTAAAAGAGAGCAAAAGATTCTTTTTTTTGTAATTTAACTTTGAATGAAAATTAATTCTACAAAAGGGCATAAAATTAAGGGGCAGATTATAATTATCTCAAAATATAACAAAAGAGAAAACAGTTTATATATGTTATATTTTTTAGTTATCGAGTTTTGCAACAATTTTTGATAAAAAATCTTGCAATTTATTTTTATTATACATGCTGCCATCTCTTTATTACATACACCTTTAAATTTACCCTTAAAACTTGTTAGGTATTATTGTAAATGTGTATTTTTCTTTGCATATTTTTATTTTAATACCTTAATTTATAATATTATATAGTAGATTCTGTAGAAAATTTTGTAACAAAGAAACTTAGCTAATTTTGTATTTTTAGCCAAACCTTTTTTTTAGCTACCTAAAATTTAAATGAAAAGTTATCTATAAAATTGAAAAAGATATCTATGAAAATAAAAATAATATCTAGGAAATTAGAAAAGGTATCTATGAACCTTAAAAATATATATCTATGAAATTAAGAAGATATATATGTAATTCAAAGAGGTATCTATGCAATTCAAAAGGGTATCTATGAAATTAAAAAAGATATAAACGAAATTATGAATAAGTTTTGGCTAAAAATAAAAACTATTACACCAAACACGAAAAAAATATACAAGTAAATCTGAGATCTTTTTTTTTAAGGACGGACATTCATTATTCTTTCGATTAATCAATAAGTAAATCAATAAAAATTTCGATGTAAGTGGCAAACATCCGTTATTTTCTGCGGTAAAAGAGAGCGATATTATTTTAAATTAAATTTTAGTGACTCTTATGCGAAAAAAAATTGGGTTTTTTTTTTAATTCGATAAATATGTCAACAAATTTTTGTTTTTTCGTTTTTAGTTTGCTAATATTAGAATAAAAGTATCAAATAATCTTAAAAATCCAACGAAAAAACTGCTCCCTTTTAAAAGCGAAGTTTAGTCTCTTTTTTATTTATCCCCAGGCTTCTAAGCTGGTATAGACCTTATGAGTTCAATGAAAGGTTTACACACTATCTTTAATTTTTAAGCTTAAAGACATATGCTTCATGAGGCCTGTTGCTTTTTGGTGAATCGGTCCTTGCCCTTACAAAATGGAAGTTAAGTTTATTTTTTAACTTTAAGTGATCACAAATCTGTTATTTTTTTTCTACTCGACTCTACTATATTAATATAAATTTAGTCCGTGCAGCAGAGCTGTTTGGGGAAACGACAATTACGCAAGGGCGAAAAACACACTCTGCCCTCAATGTATAAAAAAATATTTTTTCTATGACCATAAAAAAAATCAGAAATTATTAATCTAGTATCACCATACATTCCTATACTGCCAAATTTCAAAAGTTTTATATTTTTTGCCAGCCCAAACTACTCTATTGCATGGACTTGTGCTCATAAGCTATATTCATAAATCTAAAATATATATATTTTTTAAATTTTATAACGTTGCTTATCTTTTTTTTGCGAGTTTTATATTTTTTGTACAATCATAAATATACAATTCTTAAACCAAGATATATGCAGATATATATACAGGGTTATTCAGAAATAGGTTTGAGAAATTTAAGAGGTAATAGGGCTCATTTCTGGACCAACCTTTATACGAACTTTTTTTCATATTTTTTAACGTAGAATCACCACCTCTTAAATTTCTCGAACCTATTTCTGAATAACCCTGTATAGGGGCAATAAAAACTCACATTACTAAAGATTATTAAAGCTGCATTTATTTAATCACAAGTAGTGGAAAAGCCCTAAAGAAAAAGTGGATCAAAATATAATGAAATGAGTTGGATAGTGAAATAATAATAATACAAAAAACACTCATGCTTAATGCTGTGGATTCCATTAGTTTTTGTACATGTGAACATAATTTTGTCAGTACTCACTATTTTAGCTATGAACTTAAAATTTAGAAGACATATTTCTTACCTGGTAAAAAATCTGTTTAAAATTTTAAGTTGGCAGCGCAAATAATAAATAGTTTTCGAGTAATCGTACTGAGATTATGTTTACATGTCTAAAAACAAGCATTCTATAATAAGTCTATATTAAGTAAGGAAAAATTAAACAACAGAAAAAAAAAATACTAAAATACTAAAAAATTAAAATATAAATAAAATTTGAAACTAAGGATTTTAAATAATCAACATATACAAATAAAAATCTATTCCTATAGTTTATGTGTTTGAGACTTTTTCAACTTATTTCTTTAGGGTCCACAAAACATGGTCTTTAATAATTTTTCCAAAAATATGAGATCTTTTGCAATATAACTTTTTTTTCTACCATAGGACCTATTGACATCTCACTTTTTTTACAAATAATTACGTTAAGTTAGAGCAAGTTATACAGTGAAGTCCAAGACACACTTCCCCTTTCCTTTAAAAAAAATCCTCCACACCCCCTCGGTTCACATTCTTTAAGAGAAATGTATTAAATAAATGCCAAAATATAGTTGTTATTCCATTTACGTGGTCCGCATTTTAAGTTCAAAAGTAAGGAGGGGTGGCGGGGGTGAATTTTTGAGCGCACTGTAGGAAGCTTACCTTTTGCAATTAATTAATTAATTAAAAAAATATCAACAAAAAAACAATCAAAAAATTACATACTTTTGAATTAATAAGTAGTTTTTCTTTTAAGTATACAAATATCACCTTTTAAAGGCGAAATCTTTAAATATAACCTAGTTTAGTTGCGAAAATGATATAGAATTTTAGCGACCAGGAAGGAATTCAAGAACGAGAACAAAAAAAAACACCCAACAAATTTAAACGAAAAAAAAAACAGATTTATTTATTTTTTATGATAGATAAAGTTTTAAACTTTTTTTCGTTTTCTTCATTGTTAGGTTTATTTTTCGAGACAAAAGTTTGATTGAGATATAATATCACAAGCGTTTTTTTTAATAGTATAGTGAAAACTTTTTACTCTTTAAATTACCAAGTTATTTTACCATTAAAGATCTGTATCCTTTAAACAGCTGCCACAAAGGATGTTCCAAAAGTATAAAAATATTAGGTACCAAAAACACAATAAGAAAATATGTTTTTCATCTGTAGAAGTCCTTTCCCTTCATTTTAAGAACATTCTAAACATAAATTTTCTAAAAATTCTATAATTATTCTTAAAATATAATTTGTAGAATGTTCTTAAAATCATTTCAGAATATTTTTAACACATACAAAAAATATTCTATGGCATAGGACCTAAATACAGGGTGTTCCAGAACTCGCATAGAGAAATTTTAGAGATGATCCTACATACAAAAATAAGAAAAAAAGTTCCTATAAATGTTGGTCCGGAAACGAGCCCTAAAAAAAAGTGACATAGCCACCCCATTTTGCACGTCCCTGGTTACAAAATAAAAATTACATAAAATGATAGCCTTTATCAATGCTAAGGCATGTGAAAATATTCGTTACTGTGGTATAAGGGTAAAAGACATATTAAATAAAAACTTTTTAAGGGGCAATGTAAGAAGGGCCATAGCTCCCTTAAGGCTCGTTTTCAGACCAACCTTTATATGAACTTTTTTTCATATTTTTGTATGTAGAATCATCTCTAAAATTTCTCTACGCGAGTTCTGGAACACCCTGTATTTAAAAATAAATAAGCAATAGTCAATGAAATTATATTATTTTACAATTCTATGAGGAAAAAATTTTATACAGTAAAAATTAGGATAAAAACATAGTATTCTTATTTTGTTCTTGGATATTTGAGTATATTTTTAGAGCATTCTGTATTTTCAGGGCTAAACAATATTTTTCTTTCTTGTCGTTTTTATTTTCCACAACAACTCCTACATAATGCAATCTTGGCGATATGCAAGTTTTTAACCAATAAAATCTCTGGCTTTTAATTTCAGGGCATTTGATTGGTCAATTTCGTCTTGCTACAGACTTTTTGGCGCCAAAATTGCATAACACAAGTAAAATCAGTTTTTTTTTGCCATAAAACTGTATTAAAATCAGTTAATAATATTTCTAGCAAAAAACAACGTCCCTAATAAACAACTTTAACGGCGTTAATATTTAAAAGTTCACAAAAAAATTACGAGATGACACTACTGGTAGACGGACTTCGTGCACTATACAATTCTTTCAATCGCCGCAATTGTACATATGACTGGTACTCTACCAATAAAATTTTATCGGGCAGAGTACCAGTCATATGTAGAATTGCGGCGAGTAATAGCTATCTATCTATAGTACACGGAGTCCGTCTGCCAGTAGTGTCATCTCGTAAAACTCGTAAATATGGCCGGCGTTGAAGTCGTATATTTCTTTCTTTTTAAAATTCAGTTATTTTTGAAATTTAATTTTGGATTTGTTTAAAATCACGCACACTCTTTCTTCAATTAAACTCGAAAAAACAGTTTTATTACAAAGAGAAACTGGTTTTGCTCATCATTAAGCTTAAAATAAACGAAACGAACGAAAAATGCCATGTTAAGTTCCTTTTGTAATACAGGTTTTTTTTTTAAATTTTACTGAACAACAATCAATAGAAAAATAGAAAAAAGTCTTTCCGTATTTTTTGAGTCTCGATCTTCGAGTTCAGAGAACTTTCTGATAACACTTTATCGCTATCTTGCAGCGTTTTTTAAAAATTTAAAGTTTCTTCAGGCAAAAGTGCAAAAATTTCAAGGATAAAGTCAGCAATGGCAAAAAGTTAAAAATTTAGTATTAGCACTGCCTGTATATAATCTTAAACAAGGTATCAACACAGAAGAACACCATGGTGCTGCCCAAAATTTCGAATTCAAATGATAAATGCTTAGAAAATATGGTAGGTCGATGAAATAGAGTATGAACTAAAAATCAAAGATCTACCCCAAGTTTGGCTAAAATCTGTTATAAATTTGGTAGAATGTTCAGTAAAACTTGAAAAAACCTGTAAAACATTTTCAAAATTCTATAGTCACTATATGAATAAATTGAAATGACTAACTCAATAACATCAATATAACATCAATGCCATTATATACAATGTGAGATTTTCAAATTTGTCTTGCAATATGTAAATGTCGTGTAACTTTTAAAACGAAGGTGTGGCTGTACTCTCGGTGTTTGGGGCGCCTCCGGGAACGAATTCCGCCGCCAATGGGTTCAAGTTTGAACTCTTTACATCCACGGTACACTCCAGTTTTAAATTGCCAATCATGCTGGAGACGTCATTGTTGGCGTTTGGTGCTACATTGTTTGCACTGTTCACACTGCCGTTCCTGCGGCCGTATCTGAATTAAAAAAATAAGGTTGGAAGGGGTCCTTGAAAGCTATGGGTTTTATGAATATCTTGATGCCAAGCCAGGTTTTGGGGGTTATGTTTTAAGGTGTGAATGTTTTTTTTGTTGTCATATTTTTCTGAAAAATGCTATCTAGGGTTTTTGGGGGTTGATACAAAAAGAAATTAAACAGATTCATTCTAAACTAAAATAAAAAAATGCATATATGCCTAAATTAAAATATTATAAAGAAAAAAAACACCTTGATATTTCTTTTTACTTACTCTTGGTTTGCCATATGTTGGTTAGAGTTTCTTTCTGAGTTTTCATCATCCAACATGGCTTCTATGCATTGTTCCATCAAAGCCTCTTCTTCGAGTCGTTGTAAGACCTAGTATTGAGAATAGTAATTCTAGTAGGTTTAATAATAAAAAAGTTACTTAAAAAAGTACGTATAAGGAATGTTTTTAGTCAAAGTTTTTGTCAAAAAAGTTGCATTGTTTTTTATTAAAAAGTACATTAAAAATATTATGCCCATTTTTTTTTGTGCTTATACTAAATATCTAGTAGCTCCCAGTCCACTTGACCTTGAAATTAGGGTTTAGATTATCAAGGTCCTACTGCAAATTTTCTGATTTATTGCAATATCTTAGAATTACATTCAAATTTTATAAAGATTTTTTCCTAAGGTGTTTAAAAAGGTATGTCAACATAAGGTTAAAATCTATAAAAAATAGTGTCACAATAAAGTAGGAATTTTGAAATTTGAACCTTATGTATATTTATGCCAAAAAGAAAGCAATAATATGCTTATTCATGTAAATAAGTAGGTGATATTAGTAGGTATTATGAATATAGTTATTTAAATATAAATCAATTTTCAACCCTGATAAAAATAACAAATGAAAGGTTGAAGTAGGTAAACATATTGAATGATAATGCACTTATTTGTGGCTTTTGGTTTCAATATGCGAAAATAAACCTTTTTATCGGTAAAATAGCTACCTCCTTGTCGAATTCTTCTTCATTTTCCATCCATAAATATTCCGAAAAATCATCTTCAGGGGGAGCGTGAAATTCCTCAACCCCATTATTGTCAAGGCCTTCTGGAAAATACGAATTTTCTTCGTAGTCGTAGAGACCGTTTTCGGAAGCTTGATTACCTGGCATCTTCATTTTCTAGAACAACAAAACACGTTCTTTTTCCATATATTATATACGTACTTCCACCATTTTAGGCAAGTAGAACAGTCGACAAAAAAAACGAATTGGCTTACCACTGAGTTAAACACTATCGAACTGGCAACCTTCGGAAACACAATCGAGACTTCGGCGTCGATTTTTGATGGAACGGATAATTTCGCACTATTTTATTTCTGCTCCTTGCAAAAATGTAACTTTATGTTGTCAAACAAGAGAAACAAGCAACATTGAACCATTAAACAAGAAATGTCGTCGCGGAATTGACGTTTCAAAATTTCCCCGCCAGATGGCGCTGCAGGACTTGCGACAAACGAATAAATAACGACTATAAACTACTATATTCGTACTATATTTATCACTCAGTACTATTTAATATACTCTATAACGCCACTCAAAATAGATAAAAATTATTTTCTGCTGATTAAAAAATATATAACTGTTTTTTTATTCAGAACTATGGACCGTGCTGCCCCCTATATTAGCAAAAAAGTGTAAACACTACCAGCCGCCATACTGAGGGCAAATCTCATTGGTTCCTTAAATAGTTTAGTAATCAGCCGCATACCTGAAAGGTGTCGCTGCTAAAACGTTGCCCAGTCTTTTTTTTGTTGGTAGATTTAAAAAAAATTAGAAAAGTCAAGAAATAAAATTAAAACATTAAAATTTAAAAACTATATGTTAAAAATAAAAATTCTTATTAATTTTCAAAATAAAACCATAAACTGTAAAAAAAAATAAGTTTAGCTGGCAAATGTCAAAAATGTTATTTTACATAAGTAGGTTTGTCAACAGTGTATGCTGTGCGATGTCCTTCATGACGCTGTACATAGACGGCGTCAGAGTTTTTTAGTCAAAGGATTTATAATAATATTCCACCTTTTTTCGGGTTTGACGAAGTTACAGTTTTAGATATTTCTATGCAGGCACAGTGAAGATTTTGGCTGCGAAGTAAGATTTCCGCTGTACAATTATGAATTCTGCTACGCAATGATGAATTCCGCTGCGCACGCAGCACAACTTATGTAAATTTGCGGTGACTTGGCGCATAAAAATATCGCACATCAAAATACGCGCGCGCGCGCGTTAAGCACCAGTATTATACGGCGTTATTTTTGATGCGCGCGTTACCACACATACATAAGATTTAATGAAAAAAAATGATTGATTTTTTACGTGTCTTGACGCTTTTTTCCGCGAAAAAAAAATTCTTTGAGACCGGTCGGTCTGTCCGGGAACATTTGTGAATACCGGAGAAGTTCTCGGCGAGAACGCTTTGAGGTAAAGACTTCAAAGGACCATAGGTTCCCTATTTAAAGTGGAATAAGAAGTTTAAAGGGGGTAAAAATGATTTAGTTCAAAAACTATGTTTCAAATATTTCTTTTTTCGAAAAAGAAACTGTTTGAGAACTTCCTTGGTATAGCTTTTAGGGCCACTTGCACCAAATATGGTTTAACTTTAAACTTGGATTAAATGGTCGGCCAACCAATCAGAATGAAGTATTTTTAACTTAAACTCAGTTTGGTTGAGATAATCCCAGTTTTAGAGTCGCCCTAAGGGCCACTTGCACCAACTTTTTGTCTGGGATTATCTCAGCTAAACCGATTTTAAGTTAAAAATGCTGCAATCTGATTGGTCAGCCGTCAATTTAATCCAAGTTTAAAGTTAAACCGTCATTGGTGCAAGTGACCCTTAATATAACATTTCTTACAAAGTTCCCGGCCTTGGGCCCCAGGGGTATTCTTTCTTATTTTCAAGATCCCAACTATACCCGGCCGGGTCCGAGCTCGCTCTCGCCGTGCAACCAAAAAAAAAACCTTGGGTGCGCCAATGCAATGTAACCGTGTAGGTTGTTGTTATTTCCAGTCAGATATACTTTCACTTTAACCTTACCTCAGTTGTATGTATTCAAACAGTGCACCTACAGTGCAAAAAAATCGTATTTTACTCGATTTTATGAATTAACGTGCAATGTTTAGTGCAAAAAAATCGTATTTCACGAACCAGCTGAACAAATGCATATCAGAATTTTTAGTTTAAACAGCGAAACAATTTTAGTGCTAAACGAACAACAAACATTTGTTAGTAAATATTTAATATGTAAAATAATTGTTGAAAATAACAGAGGCGTTAAAGTAATCTAGGTTTGGTTTTCGAGTGGACGCATGTAGATAATACTAGTTCTGTGATTTAGTTTTTGTTGGAAAATAAAGTGTCTGACATGGAGGAAGACGATATTTCCGTGCGGGTGGCCGTCAGGTAAATTTATTTATTTTTAAACAAATTTTATGCAATCCTATCCTACGTCTATTTTTTAAATAAATTATTTTTAAATAAATTATTTGTTAATATTTTTCAATTCAAGTAGAGATTTCGTACCTACACTTTTAGAAGGGTACAATGTACCTGGTACATTTATAGAATTTATTTACCTAGTCTTCATGAGCTACGTTTCGGATCATTTGTGATATCCGTTTTCAAACAAAACAAAAAATACAGGTCTTTAAAAAACATTGTAAATCCGAATACAAAGAAACAGGTCCCAGGTAAATAAATAAACACATAAATAAATAAACAAATAATATTTGAGATTAATAAGAAGCCATCCAAAGTAAATTAAATTCTCTATAAATAAGCTCATTTGCACTTTTTCAAAAATAACCGGATAGACCGACAGACAGAAAACAATGCAAACACCTCATCAGAACATCAGTACTACCCCTTGATATTCTGACCTGATAAAATAAAGGGCAGTAAGTGACATTGGTCAATAGCAGCGTTTTCAAAATATTACATCAGGGTTGACGTGAAAACGCCGCTATGTGCCAAATGTCACTTACTGTCCTTTACTTTAACAGGGCAGTATTGTACCTAAAACAAATACAATTTAAAACTACCTTTTAAATTTTTAACGCTTTGACTCAAAAAAGTATATAATTAATATGTTTACAATAACTATAGAACGCGTTGACCTGGAGACTCTGAATTTGGTACCAAATTTTAAGTTTCTAGGTTAACTCCTTCAAAAGATATTGTAACAAGCCAAAAAACATAACTGCTCCATTTACATTTACATACATACATACGCCTGATAAAGTCAAAAATCCGAAACGTTGGCGAATCAAAGCCATTTTTAAGTTTAATACAGAGTTTAATATGATACCGAATTCATGATGAAAATCTAAAGCTTTCTCTGATTTTCCGTCGAGTGGTGTGGTACCGGCTTAACACAAGTATCACAAATACTTTATTCACAAATACTTCATATTAGATTTTTTTCTCTGTGTGTTTATGTACACCACACCCACTTAGATTTTTATCAAAAATCTTATCAGTTTTTCCTGCTACAATGAAAAATAATTAGAAGATTTTTTTTTGTCGATTGGAAGTTTAGAAATATGTAGCTGCCAATTAATATTGCAGAGTAGACTAACAAATGTCTAAAATGTGGGAAATACTTTTTCCGAAATGCTGAATTTTTGACAAAAACCGATTTAATATTACCATTGGTTTAATAATTTAATTTTTAATGGTAAATGGGTATATTCTGTAACATGAAAGATGATACTTCCTTGCGGGTGGCAGTCAGGTAATGAATAATTTATTTTAAAAGAAAAAAATCCTTTTATGTCACATTAAGTAATTTCATTCTGTTATACCTATCCTACGTCTATTTTTCATGTTTATTACTATTTGTTTATTGAAGCATAGTTTATACACAGTTATAGAATGTATATTTAGTATACCTACTTGCATATTATTATTATAAATATAATTAAGTAGGTATTATCAACACATTTATTAATATTTAATGTGAATTAACCCAGTTTTAATTTTTAAGTATCTACCAGCCATGTTTTAGTTTTGAAGCTTTTTTAATCACACAGTTTTAATTTTTAATAAAAGTCAAAATAATTAAAAAAACGTCATAATATATTTTAAGAAACGTCAATTATAGCCTAAAACTTCGTCTGTGCACAAGTGTTTGATGGATTTCGTAAAAACTGAAACATGCTTGGTAAAAGTCTTAAAAATTAAAACCTAAAACTAGATAAATTTACCCATTTTATGAATGGGGCTAAGGGGTCGTCCATAAAATACAAGTAAACCTTCAGGAAAAACAAATGGCCCCTTTTTCTATTTAAAATGTGCCCCATTCTGCACCTCTTTTATTGAATCATAAACGTAATCCAAGAGATTATCTTATCAAAAAATACTGTTTGCGAGGCAAAACCGAGATAAAATTATAAACAATAGCAATATTAAATTGCCAATTTGTTATCAGAAAACAAAAATAATTTTTTTTGAGCGAATTCATACCGTTTTAACTTATAAGACGCTTACAAAACAAGTTTTAGATCTTGAAAACTCCACCAAATCGCACACATAGTTTTAAACTATACGTTTTTAAACCCTTAAGTGGTCCGACGTCGTCTGACAGACCACGCTATTTAAATAATTATTAACAGCTTAATATTATAAACTGATACATTTGGACTTTTTTGGTTTTCGTTTTACCATTTTGCGGGCCCCTCCCTTTGGCCGTTTCGCAGGCCCTTGAGGACCTTGCAGGACCGGGCCCTAAGTACACAGTCTGCCATTGATTACATGTAAACATTTAAACGTCGAAATTTACATTTTTTTCAGTGTAGATAGTATGTTAGAATGTTCTTTCAATATTATTTAAAAAATACGTTTCCTAATTCAGGTTGTCGTTAAACAATTATTTATTTAAAGAGTTTCAATGTCGTTACAGTCGAGGCGGGGAAGAAGAAAAAAAAAAAGAAATCTTCAACTTCCTTGGAAACTATATTCACTACAAAATAGATCAATCAATACGAATTTTCAACTACCCTATAATTATATATAAATAATTATTTTCCCAAATAGTTAAGTTATGCTTGTCTCGGGATAGAGGAAAGTTAAATAAAAATCCCTATAATTAGTTGGATTTTGAGAGTTAAAATAACTTTATTATTATTGTTGAAAGGCTTATATTTAAAAGATCACCAAGCATATGTTGTCAATTTGAAAAAAAGTGGGGTGACTATTGTTTACATAAGTTTTTGATACAACTGTCACATTTTCGGTAATTCTTACACAAATTTGTCGACATTTATGCATTTTTTGGTGAATTTTCTAAAATTTTCTGATTACATTTTACACAAAGTTGTGTAGAATTTAGATAATACAATTTAAATATTTCTAACTATGACTGGCATCTTTTGCTTTGACACTGACTGTCGCCAAATTTAGACAAGTAATAGTTATTCCATAATGCACCTTTTAGACTAATAAGTATGTAGTATTAGTCAGACATCTTAGTATAGGCTTCCCTAATTCACTCAACTATTTCTAAATACTTTTAGCACTAAAACCGACCTGCCCACGGGTTTAGCCTTAAATACGAGATGAAATATGTGGTTCAGCTAGAAAGTAAATCCACAAAAAAATATAACACAGGACAACAAGAATTACCAATGGGATTTGATTCTTTATAATTTTTAGGGTTTCTCAGAACCCTATTGCTTTCGCCTGTCTCCGAAGGTCAAAATAACACAAAAACTGTATAAAACTCAGGGCGTGCAAAAATATCCTAAACTAGTGCTAACGAAACGAAAATTATCAATTAAATTTTACTTTTATTTTAAATTATGGGTTTTTTTCTTAAAATCTAGCTTAAAAGGATCTTTTGCTTGAAAAATATACAAAGATTTTCAATATCTCGAAAACGGCTGGATGATTTTTTTAAATTTCTGGCAGATTCGGATTCAGCAAATCAAATTACCTCAAATAATTGTAGAGATAATGTTATTGTTATTATTTTCATAGCCTTTGATATTATTAAATTTTATTTATTCATGTGTGTTGTTTATTTATTTGTTTATTCATTTGTTTATTTATGTGTTTATTTATGTTTTTTTTTTCATTTATATGTTTGTTTTATTTATAGGATACGGCCACAAACGCCACGGGAAATAATTGACATTTGTCAAATATGCACCACCGTGACCCCCGGCGAACCCCAAGTGACCCTAGGCAATGACAAGTCCTTTACCTACAACTACGTATTTGACACAGAAACATCACAAGAACTTGTTTATGAACAATGTGTGGCCGGTTTAGTAGACTCCTCTTTACAAGGGTAATTTTTTAATATATTTTTTGAAAATTAATACAGTAATTTTATGACTACCCCAAAAAAAAAACAAAGGACTTTTTTATCGTGTATGGGATGTAGCTACTAACTTAAAAACTTTAGTTTTCCTCAAATGGGCATGTAGCCTTTTGGTCGCCAAGTTGGAAAGAAAAAATACGATTATCGGCGTTTCTTTTAGCCCTACGCTAAAAATAGTTACTACTAATATAATTACTAATTAAAAAATCAACAACTTTTGCTTGAAGATTTTTTCTTTTTTGTTTGGACTTCACGAATTAAAGCAGTCAGATATTTCCGCCAAGTATTGTTTTCTATTGTTAATACTTTACGAGTTACATTGTAATTGTTACAATCGACAGTCGCACCCAGTGACAACGATGAAACGAGATTTTTTGAATAATTTTTAAATTTAAGCGGCTGTAATTTTCAACCAAAATCTCCTACACCTTAAAAAAATCTTTTTCTACCTGTAGAATTTTTTAACGGGTATCCCTCATTTTCCTCTCTGCTGAATGTACTATTATCAATATTTTAAGTAACTTACTCAAAGTAAGTATACTTTTCCCAGGCTAATGAATACAGTTCAATTTAGAGAAACGTCAAAATTGCATGCAAATGCATAATGCATAGTGTTTTTTCACCGTAATTTGCCACTTATTAATTTTAATTGCTATAAATAATTATAGGTAACATTTATAATATCTTTTACGTTAATATAAGTATGTTTATTCATTTCATTTTATTATTATTTTTTTAAACTTATATTTTAAATTTTTAAATGAATATACATCTCGGAAACTAACATTTTTAGAAACATATTTATAAATGATCCATCACATATTTTCTTGTTGTCAAAAAAATTTACTTATTATTAATTTTTTTATACTGGGTTATACAATAATCTATTCTAAGCAAAAAAGTTTACATAAATGTGTATCTAAAAACGCTTAGATTCGGAGATATGGGCATTTTCTCGGTAAAATGCATAGTAACTCCGGGGCTGATTTAACGACAATTTGGTTGAATAGTATTATTCAGAATTCAGCATTTAAAATGTCGTATTCTATTTCTGTAAGCTATTTAGTACAGTGCTGAGGCATTTTAAAAATGATTTTCTAATTGACCTGTTTCCGCCTCTTTTACACGAAGAAAACTGTTTTTAGAAATCATCATCAAAAGTTTAGCAATCATTACTAAACATTTATTATCAAAAGTTAAGCAATCATTACCAAAAAATTAACATTCATCAAAAGTTTAGCAATCATTACCAAAAACTTATCAATCATCAAAAGTTTAGCAATCACTCGAGCAATCATTACTAAACATTTATTATCACAGTCATCAAAATTTTAGCAATCATGATAACATCAAAAATTTAGGGATAAATTATTGCCAATAATAACCAAAAATTTAGCAATCATTACAAGAAATGTAGCAATCATAATTAAAAATTTAGCAATCACCATCAAAAATTACAAAAAATTTAAAATCATTACCAGAAGTGTAACATTGTTACAGTAAACATTTTAAACCAGATCTACATATAACATAACTTAAAGTATAACAAATTTTCACGGGTTTTTGACCACTTTGTATATTGTGAGATCCAAATTTGTAACACCCTGTATTCCATTTAATAATACTGATAATAACAGTTATTAAATAAAATATATAGTCTATAAAATCGATACTTGTTCCATCTATAGTTCATTCACTTAAAACAAAGATACAAATGGCTATCAATTTGATGGCCATTTGGTAGTATCAAATGTATTTCTTGAATTCTACTTGACAGCTCTTTTAATATGTATCAAGGTCTATTTTTTGTTAATATCATAATATAATATATATTATTTTATGTTGGTATAAACATGCTACGGCTATAACTAAGTTTTTATTACAATATCTGGTTGCATTAAGCGCGGATCCATCATTTTTGCAAAAAAATAAATATTTTTTATTGTTTTTTTTTTTAGTTTTATCTAAAAAATTGTAGAGCCTATAGAAATCTTTAAAATTAAAATATCTTTAAAAATTATTTTGTATCAAAAAATATAAAATTCAAATTAAATTAAGTGAGAAATTGCCACTTTTTAAGTTGTTATCTAACACCTAAATATCATAAAAATAATATTACTTTTTCACCTACGTAAAAAGCATTAATTACAGAACCTTTGACACATTAGTATACCTGTCTGTGTAGGTGAATTAATACCAACTGTTGCATTTAGACTGCCCTAAATAAATATTTTATTTTATTTTTTAGATTTAATTTTTATCAAAAACATTACAATTAAATTTACTATTTGCTAAATTTCAGTATTAAAAAAAAAAGTATTTAGATGAGCCACCTGGTATACAGATTTTTTATTTCTTACGAGATTTTTTTAAACTCCTTTTTTTTCGGATTTAACGTGAAGATTGATGTATATTTTGTTAGTTCTAATTACTTAAACTAGGAGAACATTTTTTTTAATGACGTGTTCTATTCTTAAAATTGGGCTAAAAATAAAAAAATATATATTTTTAGGGGGAAGAGGGTAAATACCGCTCACATACGCGTTTATTTTAGGTAACACAATTTCAATATTATTTATCTTAGTGGACGTCCATAAAGTATGACACGTTTTTTTTACGATTGTCAACCTTTCATAGATAATTGCATGCGTGGTATCACCCCCCTGCCCGGTGTTGCCTTGCTTTCCCCGAAACGATAAATGAGTAGTAGTTTTTAATAAAATTGGCCAAATGCGTGGTTGATCATCGCTGATACTAATAATAATACTAATAATGTCTGTATAGCACCCTTCACCAAAATTAGACAATGTCTGTATAGATCTTGTAATATTAAAAATATAGAGTATAAGGTCTTAAGAAATCACAGATAATAGCATTAGGGGAATTACCCTCTGCGCGGTATTGCCCCGCTTTTCCCTAAACTATAAATGAGTAATAAGTTCTTGAAATCGACCAGTTGCGTGGTTGATCATCGCTGATATTACTAATAATAATACTAATAATATCTGCAAAGATCTTGTAATATTAAAAAATATAGAGTACAAGGTCTGCGCCTAGGTAAGGTCATCGGTTGACAAATTTAAATTCGAAAACTACTATACTATGCTCTTTACAGCGCGCAAGATCTTTAGTATTTTTGCCTCATTTTACTGCTACTTTTTTATTGACCGTTTCAAGCATTCTAAATAATTAAAAAGGCTATAATTATATTATTTATAGAAAAGATTAATATGCTTTTAATCTTTATTTAATAAAAAGATTTATTCATATGTATTATCATAAAACAATTTATTGTTAATAATTCAACTATGTAGGTAGAATATTTTTTTATGAGACATCAAAAATAATAATAATAGTACCTATAACAATGAAACAATTATTATTTTTTTAGATAAGTGAATATTTTTCTTATGAAATGCTTTTATCTTGTCCGATAAACCATATTAATTATATAGGCATTTATTTTTTTTTAGTTTCAATAAAATAATACACGGTTATTACACTTTACAGTCTCATGACTCCTCTCCTCTCTCCTATCTCCTCTCCTCTCGAGAGGTAAGTCGGAGCAACAGAGGCATTGAGGGGGAGAAATTGAATAAACATTTTAAAAGTTAGTAATTCTTTAATCAAAAAGTTAAAAAAAATGAGGTTATGGGCTTTTTTAGTCATCACTTGTTTTTTTTTTTTGGAAAAATAGGTTGGTTCAATCGAAAAGTTGGCAAAATTGGGCTTTATCTCTCCCAATCATTTGCCTTCACTAAGGCTCTTCATCCCTGGCTACAGCCCTTTAAAAATAGTTCCCTTAGAATCCATTTTAAGAAGGTTTTTATATATTTTTTTTTATTCTAGAATTACTCCTTCAAATTTTCTAATTACCCTGTATGATATATTTTTGTTTAATGCCAACTTCGTAATACGAGGTTCTTATTTCACAAGGACCTCGAAGGATTTATATAAAATATTAAATGCTTTCTTAATGGCAACTCATTTTACTTCACATTTTGTTTAACCTCTATGCATGCACGACTGTCAGCAGTTATTGATTTTATCAATAAAATATCAATAAAATAACGTGAAAATGTTAAGGTTTCACCGCCATTACCTTCTTGCGAAAATCTGTCGATAAATTTTAAGGTTTTAT
This sequence comes from Brachypterus glaber, assembly GCA_958510825.1. Taxonomy (NCBI): domain Eukaryota; kingdom Metazoa; phylum Arthropoda; class Insecta; order Coleoptera; family Kateretidae; genus Brachypterus; species Brachypterus glaber. The sequence goes on along the minus strand of OY294054.1, from coordinate 25,418,079 downwards.
TATTATACTCTCGAGTAAAAATCTTTCACGTACATATTTTTAATTTTCTTAGAAACACCCTGTATATATTTAAACATTTAAATGAGCCAACCAAAGTCAATTTTTTTAAAATACTTACATCAAATATTTAAATTACTAAACATTAAATATATAATTTAAATATTTACAATATAATAGGGACAAAGACCCTCCTAAAAGGAAACATTATTTTAGTTTAAATCTATAACAAATATTTTTTTTTTAATATTTATTATTCGTTTGGACTACAGGATGACTTTTTTAGTAGACCCAAGTTCTAAATGAACATGTCAAGTTTTAGACTTACAGGTTATTAGAAAGTACGAAAAAACTCTGAGACTTCTTAGGGTTTGTTCAATAATTACGTTACCGACCTAGGGCGAGGGGGAGGGGGTGCTCAAATTGACATCTCATATTAAATGCTCCAGTTATACTTGACGAAATGGTGTTAATGGGGGGGGGTCCAAAAAGGACATAAGGTGACAAAATTGTTAAAAAGCCCCTCATCAATTTTATTATATAGATATTTTCGAAAATTTATTTTTTTCTTTTTAAATATTTTAATATGAAAATTACTCATAAATCAAATACATCCGGTACACAAGTATAAGATTTAAAATGAACCCAGACACTTTACACTGTAAAAAAAATATACATTGTGACACAAATTAACAGGGAATTGTATTAATTTAGGTCCACACGCAATCGTGTTAAATTTCACTCTCAAATAACTGTATACTTTGTAAAATGTACTTATCTGTGTATCTTTTACTTTGTTTTGTAAAATTTAACACGTACTGCGTAAAAATAAAAAAAAAATATGTAAAGCATAATCAAAGAAGAGAATCTCGTGATATAATTTACTAACGTTTGTTAATTTTTACATGAAACATGAAAAACTGTGGTTATAGTGTAACATTTTGCTTTCCATTTTGTTACCGATTAAAAGAAAAATCTTTCAGTTAAGCTGTGAAAATTCAATATAAAAAAATATGGTGGCATCGAAATATTGAAGAAACAAGTCAATTATTTAATGTCAGTCTGCATACAACAATTTTGTAATATATATATTTTTTTTAATTAATTTTGTTTTGTTATTTATTTTTTTTTTGTTTTACCCCAGGTATAACGCAACAGTATTAGCCTATGGTCAAACAGGTTCAGGTAAAACCTATACCATGGGTTCAGGCTTCGAGGTAGAATTAGCAAATGACCAATTAGGTATTATCCCAAGAGCCATCCATCACTTATTTGATGGTATTTATACCAAAATCCGAAATGCGACTGAAAATGGTATGATCCCACCCGAATTCAAACTGACTGCCCAATTTATGGAACTTTATAATGAAGATATAATAGACTTATTTAATCCTGTATATAATAAAGTAAGTTATTAATACAAATATGTATGTAGGTTTGCTTTCAATACTAACAAATCTCCAAAAATAATAGTTTTTACCCCCTAGGACCTTTGCCCCAGTTTTGGAAATCGCATTTTATTGCCAAAACTACACCCAAATTTTCTAAATTATTTAAAAAATTACGTAATAAGCAAAAAGTCTTGGAATAATAGGTAATCAGCATCCAAAGTGGAATAGCAAAAAAGTACGAGATTACATTTTAAAAATAAGAATCCTAATCTCAGTTTTGACAAAACTTTATTCTTCTAACAAATCTTTACCTGCATATACACTCTTAAAAATAGGTTTTAAATTTTAAAATAAACACTATAATTTAAATAACAAATATTGTGTATGTAACATTGGTCAGTTTGTTGCCAACGTCATAGGCGCAACTAGGGGAGCCAAATTAAAATTAGCCCCCCTCCAATTTTAGCGTCGTTTATAAACAGACAATAAAATTTTCTTGTGATTAAAAAATAATAAATCTATAAGACTGCGATAATATCGCAAGTGTGCAGAAATAAACTATGATTTTCCTGGACTATTAACCCACCTGATTTAACCTGACTGTGCTCATGGAATTATATAATGAAGAAATCATGGATTTATTTATACCTGTAATATAATAAAGTAATAAAAAGGTTATGCTTCAAAAATCGCATTAAATGACTACCTATTTTTATACCTATGCTCTTATACAAAAAAGGCAAGAAGTAATAGTTATTTACGGAACATAAATTACGGTAATAGAATGTAAAAGCTCACGGCGTGAGTTACGCTGGCTCTGACGAAATTTTGGCAAAAAAACAAAAAATTAAAATAAAAAAAATTAAAGAAAAACAAAAAAAAATAAAATAAAAATAGCTAAAAAATGTAAGGAGTAGAATTAGGAGTACAAAAGTCATTTATTAATGGTCCCTACTACTAAAAAACTACATTTTGTCTTTTGCAGTAGTTTTTTATCACTAAAAATAATTGAACTTTTAGCATAGATTAACTTAATTTATTATTATAATATTATTTTTGCTAAACCGGTACAAATATTATTTATTATTGCTTTAAATAAGAATTATTAATTATAGATCCGTTTGCAAGCTTTATTCTTATGAATATAATAAAGAAGTCAATTAAATTCGTATGCTTGAAAGACCTCATTAGAATATTAGCCATTGCGGTTATACAAAAAAGGAAACAGAAATAATAAAACAGGCCTGCAATCAAGGGTGTAGATAGCCTTTTTATTTATTTGAGGGGTAGGGTTAAATTTTTTGATGAGCAGTTGGGGGATAAGGCTTTATTAAAAGCTAAGCACGTTTTATTTTATAAATTTTATAAAATTTAATTTAATTTTGTGAAATGTAGAGAAAAAATATCTGTTCCGGTTAAGGACTTTCCCTAAAGACATTTTTTTTTTGTCAATATATCTTTGTAGCTCCAAAAAATAAAAAAAGAATGCAAACCACTTTTAATGATTCTAATTTCGCAGGTCTGTGTAAACTATTCCACCTAATATGAATCAAATGAATAACCAAAAATTTTAAAAGTAATTAGGATATTATATCAAATAAGCTTTTATTTAGTACCTAGCGAGGTACCTAGTCATCAAAATGTAAACGAATTTGTGAAGGCCAATAAAATAGCGTACCATTTCGGTAAGAATGACTCAATAACTAATGTTACTTTGACATTTTCAATGATTTAATTTAAGATAAGATGCTTATTAGTGCAGAAACTTTAGTCGATTTTACTACATACAGAAAATTTTTGATATTTAGCAACGGTTGCTAATATGTATATTAGCAATAATCAGGGCCGTAGCGAAGGAGATTTGGTGGGGGGGAAGGAGGTCAAAAATTAAAAAAAAGGTCCCACACATTCTCAAAATCAAATCATATTAGTTTTGAGCGACCTCAAAAACCCCCACGTACCAATTTTTTACGAAAATATTCTGAACATTTAAAAATTGTTGCCCCCGCCAGAAAAAAAAACTGTTAAAATGTCTACGCTATATGGACAGCCAGACAAACAGACAAAAGTTAAATATATAGGTGCATTTCAAAGTCATGCAATAACGCGCACGTAGGAATGCTGCATTCTTGCTAAGCAGGGCAGAATACCAAATACGGTTTTCCATATTTGTTTAACAAATAATAACATAAAGAAATCAATTTGAATAATATTTTAATTGCAAATAAATCAAATAATTTCGTTGATTACATAATCATCTTAAAATAGTATCCTTAACACCTGGTTATTTATTTAATCCTTGAATGCAACATTTTGCGTACTATTTAACAATTTAGAAAAATATTTATACATTTATCTAAAATACACATTCTGTCAATTTGACAGCTATAAATTTTTAAAGCAGCCCAATGGGGAAAAGCTTATAAATCTCTTGGCAATACAGAATGCGTAAAAAAAAATCAGCACACCAAAAACTATCAGATCTGATAGCTTTTTTCGGCAGAATCAGTTCTCAAAATCCAAACAGCTATAACCTTTATTTTGAAGATCTCTGTAGTTTTACTTTTATAGCCTAGGTAGTAAAAATCTGTAGGACGAGATGTATTTTGATGACCCATTATACGATCTGCTGGAAACGAAATTTCGAAAAAAAAAAACATTCATTTTGGAAATACATATTCCAAAAAGTCCAAACCTTCTACTACTAACACTATCGTGGTTTACGGAATTTCTTTATTAATTATTCCTTTTATTTTCCAGAATAATGTTTACAAAATTCACGAAGATACTTATGGTGGTATCCAAGTAAAAGGAGTAACATTTAAAAAAATCACTTCCGCCGAAGAGGCCTTACAATGTTTACGTTTAGGAGCATTATCTCGAACTACGGCCAGTACCCAAATGAACACCCAGTCGTCTCGATCTCACGCAATATTTACCATTAACATTAAACAACAAAGAATTGTATCAACAGAAGATACAAACGAGTTCGAAGTACTGACAGCAAAGTTGCATTTTGTAGACTTGGCCGGTTCTGAAAGACTGAAGCGCACTGGAGCGACAGGTGACAGACAGAAAGAGGGTATTGCAATAAACTGCGGTTTATTAGCTTTAGGAAACGTTATATCAGCACTAGGAGAACGCAAAACTCTACACGTGCCTTATAGAGACTCAAAGTTAACGAGACTTCTTCAGGACAGTCTCGGAGGCAACAGTCAAACTGTGATGATAGCTTGTATAAGTCCGAGTGACAGGGACTTCATGGAGACTTTAAACACACTGAAATACGCCAATAGGGCAAGAAATATCAAAAACAAAGTATTTATTAATCAAGACAAGAGTTCAAAAACAATATCACAATTGAAAACACAAATAGCACAACTACAATTAGAATTAGTCGAATATAAACAGGGTAAAAGAATTATTAATCAAGATGGCAGTGAGTCAGTTAACGATATGTTTTACGAAAATACGATGCTTCAAGGTGAGGTAAATAACTTAAGGACTAGGATTAAAGCTATGCAAGAAACTGTTGATGCACTTACACTAAAAAACACTAACTTACTAGCTGAAAAAGCTATGGGAGGTTGGATTGGAACTGAAACTGATAATGATGTTGCTTGTATGGTTCAGGGTTATCTAAAAGAAATAGAAGAAGTACGGGCCAAATTAATTGAATCTAACCACGTATGTGAACAACTACGCAAACAACTAACCAGGTCACAAAGCAATCTATATCACGATATCGACACCAAAAACTTCGCTGGTGTCATTGAAGAAGCAAAACGAAACATCCAAAAAGAAAAAGAAGTTTTAAACAGAAGATCTATAGAAATTGAAAACGAAAGTGGTGAAGAAGACACTGATCACGATACAGAAAGTGATCTAGAAGAAAAAGAAATGTCAACATCACTCAACAACGAGTTAATATCTCTTACAAACGATATTGATATGAAACAGAAGCTTATAGATGAGTTAGAGTTATCTCAAAGAAGAATGCAAACTATGAGACAACACTATGAAGATAAACTCATGCAACTCCAACAACGAATCAAAAATACACAAGATGAGAGAGATAAAGTCTTACATTCTTTCTCCGCAAGTCCAGAACCTTCCGATAAAGCGAAAAGAATTAAGGATGATTATAGTAAAAAGTTGAATGACATGCAGAAAGAGCTCAAAAAGTTACAAGCCATCCAAAAAGAGCATTCCAAACTCGTCAAAGCACAAAACCAACACGATAACCAGTTGAAATCCTACAAAAATGAGTTAATAGAAATGAAACGTGCTAAAGTAAGATTGATTAACAAAATGAAAGAAGAAACGCAAAGACACAAAGAATCCGATTTAAGACGACAACGTGAGATAGCACAATTAAGAAAAGAAAGTAGGAAAAACAGTAGTATGATTAAAAATATGGAAAACGAAAGAAGGATTAAAGATCAAGTATTAAAACGAAAGCAAGAAGAAGTTAAGGCTTTAAGGAAAAACCAAAGAGGAAGGCTAAGTGTTAAAGCAGCAGGTCGGATTAATAATCAAAATGTATATTCGGAAAGAGCAGCAAAACAAAAATGGGTGAAAGTAGAAAAATCTATAAATAACATAGCTTTAAGTAAAAAAGGATTAGTTGAGCAAGAAGTTAGAATGGAACACTTTTTAGAGAAAAGAGAAGCACTAGGTAAAGAACTGGAAGTATTAGAAGAAAGACGTAAGATAGCAGTAACTAAAAATCAAGATATGCAACAGCTAGATAGTTATATCGAAGATATCAAGGAAAATATTAACTATGTTCAAGAAACTATAAGCGAGACGCAGCATAACGTCATGCAAATTGAAGAAACGCAGGATATAAATGAAAGTCAGGATATACAAATTTTGGTTGACAGTGTATTTGATATTGATGAAGCTAAATATATTATTCAAAAACTGTGTAATATGGCTTTAAGTCAGAGTCATCTTGTGGCTCAACGTGATGCTAAATTAAAGGAAAATGAGGCTACATTAGCAGAGGTAATTTTTATTATGTTTAATACTTTCGACTTTTAACAAACACTTGATTGTCTTTGGTATTTTAAAACTTCCGTGTGTATTTTATCAGTTCTTGTAAACACCAAAAATTATATTTATATACATAACTGGAGTACTGTCAGAATGACAAGTTTGATTTGAAAAAAGCAATCACTATGAAAAATTAATTTATTTTATTTTTTTTTCTAGTTACAACAAGAAACCAATGTCAAAGGGCAGCTATTGGATCACGTTTTGCAAAATGAAATCCCTATATTTTCCAAGGAACTGATCACCAGTGTATCCAGTAATACAAACGAAACAATAAGTTCCCATTCTAATAATTCCTCTAGGTCAAATTCATCACTTGATATACAGTAAGTAAAAACATGTATAAAAAATAGTTTTTCTTTAACACGTTCGCTGCCGACAACTCACTGTAGATTAAAATAACATTGCAAGAAAGTAGGCCGTCTATTTATATGGGCGGCAGCAAAAGTGTTAAAAAAAGATAGAACTCTGCTCTCACCATGATAGAAAAATATGGCCATGGTGTAAAACTGAAAAAAAAATTGTGCCAAGGCCAGAAAAAACTTTTTTGTTGGATGAATCCACTTTCGAGACGAGGTGTCCAAAATGAAGAGTCCAATGTTTTTAGACAGCGTTAAAACTAACAATAAAAATAATTTCTAACATTTTTTGAGGTTACGTTATTATCCCTTTAAACAAAATGTGTATTTTCAAGACGAAGGTGATGTTTGTTTGTTTTACTTTCCATATAAGCGCACAAAATTAATTATTTTATGAAAAAATCTTTTTTCTTCAAGCGTACTAAAATGTTCATATTTTATAACTGAACACACTAGTTAGAAGTGATCTATTTTTTTACAGTAAACAAATGAGTTCATTGTTGTACGCCGTAAAAAAAAGGTAGTTAGCAAAACCACCACTGGCGGCAGCACTCTTTGACTTTGATGACAGCCATACTTTAAACTTGTTTGTTTATTATGTAAACAGGTGGTTGACTCGAGATTCTGTGCAAAAACCTTGTGTGAAATTGATTAAAAATGATTGAAGAAGAATATATGGTTTATACACCTACAAATCTCTCCGAAATTGCAAATGCTACATTGGACAAGTTACCATCGAAATCGCGAAAAGTTTACGATTTAGCCTGCGAAAAAAAATTAAAATGAGCTAAGGAAGGTTTAAGTTCATTTCAAAAGGGTTTTATTGGCCTATTTTAATAAACAAAACATACTTTATTACTGAATAAATTAAATTCAAAAATTAATATTTAAAAAATATATATAGGATACTTGAAGAAAAAATAGTATGTTTCACTCAGAGGAAAAGTGCTTTTTTTTACTCGTCTGTAGTTTCCGGACTCCGCTTCGCGTCGTCCGTAAATTCTACAGACTAGTAAAAAAAGCTTCACTTTTCCTCTTAGTAAAACAATATACTATTTCTTGAAAGTTTTATAGAATTTTACTCTCACCACGATATAAAAATGACCATGGTGAAAAACTGTATTTTTTTCTCTCAACACGCATAAAATTAAATCTTTTTTTAAATATATTTTTTGTTTTAGTTTTTCTGAATCTCAAAATAAATCCAAAATTCGACGAAGAACTGCGCAGCCTGCGGAAATGTTGTTTGGTGTTGATACACACACAACAATGACTCAATCTCATGACGCCAACTCGATACACCCTAGGACTGATTACAAAATGCAAAGGATCCCTAGCATGCCTAGTAGTCTAAAGTGAGTAATAATTTTACTAGATATAAAGAAAATTTTAATTTTGATCAAACTTATAATAATAATTTAATTTTCCATGTATCTATTTTTCCAAACATTGCGATGCATCATACTAAGTGATACTGCTAGGTTTGGACTTTTGCTAGAGTGAAGTTTCGCACTCTACTGTGGACAAAGCTGTTAAAATAACATTTACAGATCTATTTTTAGAGAGCTGCAGCTCCTTTATTTCGGATGTTTAATAAACCTTTTTTTTTCAATGTAGAATCTTCGTGAAATACCAAAAATTCATTACTCAAAAGTGACACATGAATTATGTCACTCGGAACACAAAAAACTATTAAAAATTTGTTTGGCTGGTCCCCAGGGGGTAAAATTTTAATTCGCTGTTTCCTACAGTCTGTATACAGACATGTGGTTGAAAAAATTGGTTCTTCGAAAAAATAATGTCCTTAACGGTCATACTTTTCCCCTCCCCCCCCCTTGAACCGCATTGTAATGCTGAGACTAACTTTTTTTTTGTTTTTTAGGTTAAATTTTTAAAACGTGGGAGATTAAACTGTAGTACATCACAAAAGGAATTGAGTGCCTGCCAAATAGATTGTGAATCATACAACACTAAAACACGTATTAATTTTCCTAAAGTATTTTTAATACTTAAAGTAGTATTTTTATTATTTATACTAAAATTATTAATGTTATTAATATTTTTATAATTATTTATTTATTAATAAATATTGTTACAAAATTTTATTTATTTTATTTTTCTTTGTAGTTTTTTTTCTCAATGTCGAACGTGCGTTTGATGCAGTTTTACAAAATGATTTGCATTATCACATAATAAAACCGGTGCAGCTCCATAAACAAAAAAAAAATAAAAAATAAACATAGAAAAAATTAAAGTTTAGATCTTTTTAAAATACTTTCTTCCAAAGTAAAAATAGTAACATTGAAATTTCTCTAATATAACTATTTTCGATCTTGTTTAAGTAAATATAGTTGTGGATGGTTTACACTAAACTCAACTCAACAAAAATTCTGCCCTAACTGACATTGGTCAATAGTAGCTGTACAAAATTTCAAGTTTAAACCATTCTTGATGTGTAGTAAAATATCAAATATTACAAAAAAAAAATATATATATATATATATATTTGGGTTTAGACCGTGTCAATTTTTCAAAGCCTAAGACCTAAAATATAATTTAAATTGTTAAAAATAGTCATTTTAACCCGTTCAGGCATTTCGTAATATTTTGTTTTACTATAAAGAACAATGTTTATGGCTCAAATACCATAGTGCGATCCAGCTGTGAGATGCTAGGTACCCCTAACATAATAAAGTTATGACGTCATAAAATTTGGCACCTCACAGCTGATTTTTTCAGGATCGTTTAATAAAAATATTTAAAATCAAGTGGTAACCTTTTCCGACAAATTTTCAAATTTTCGGGAATACCGTTGGCGGACGCCCTAAAGTTAAGGGTTGGTCAAAAAAAAAATGCGCCCCTACCGAGAATTTTCTTATGTAAGAAGTTGACATAAAGAACACATATACAACGTCTCAACAGTGAGGTAAATTACCTCAGGTAATCACAAAAAATCTACTGGGCGTGGGCCCGAGGACTATTAGTTACTGAGCTATTCAGTTGGCCAGCATCACAGAATACTCCTCACTAAATCTATGCGCGCGCTGTTGCCATGTTTATAGTTCTAGTACACATTACAACAGGGATATCTCATGTACACTTACTTATATGTTTAGTGCTCATTCGCCAAAATTACAAATAAAAGTTTAGTACCTACTCTTTTACAGTTTTGGCGAAAGCGCCAAAAGGATTTATATGCAAAATAACTAATTTCCGCAAAAAGCAATATGTCTGTCCGGAAAAAAAATTGTGACCACTATAAGTTTAAATCAATCTATCCAAAATAATTTATTCTATGTAAAAGCAGTACCTACTCCAAAGGAACAAGATAAGTCTTTTTTAATTTTTTTTTATTATCTAAGGATCTCTCTCGAGTCGAGCAAAGTAAAACGTAACAAACTACACATCGAATATAGAAATTTCACTATAGTCAGTATAGTAGTCTCTGCTATAGTCAAACAAAAGTAAATTTATTTATGTAACGTGGTATTAACACCTAAAGGCCTATCCAGAAGCTTTCATAAGAACATAAAACATCAAAATGCGATGCCGTGATTGGCCTACAAGATACATGACGGCACATCAAGCCAATCACGGCATCGCATTTTTATGTACTATGTTGTTATGCGAGTCTGTGGACATGCCCTAAGGCATTTCTTCAAGTATACTATAGGTATACGTACAATGTAGCTAGGTACCTGATACACCGTTTATTGCTTATAACCAGTTTGTGAAAATATAATTTATTCTTTGAATTTTTCAGCCGAAATATTTATAAACCATTCTTTAGTTCGTCAAAACATGTTTTTGGGGACTTTTTAGGTAAAAAAATACCCTATTTTTTGGATTCTTTTTGTTACAGAAAAGAAAAACATTAATAAAGAATTACGAATGTCTTGAGTTATTCTTTTACATTTTTTATTTTAAAATTATTGTTCTGAAGATGCACAAATTAAACCCGAAACTAGTAAGGGAACGTTCAAGTATTACATAACGCAAATTTTAATCATTTTGGACCTTGTAACGCTATTTTCCTATACCACTGACATGGGATACAATGGAGCGAAAGGGGTTAAAACAATGGTTTTCACACCCGTTGACCCCTATACCGATTTTTATCAAAACAATCCTATCCGAGAACTCTGACCAAGAAACCTGGTCAAAATTTAAAGTCTTTAGCACAAAGCGTCCTTGATCTCGATCAACTTTACTATTTATAAAACGCCAAGAAAGCAAAAAAAAAACAATACAAAAATTTAAATTTTTTTACTAACGCAGGGAAAAGATAAATTTTCCGAAAAAAAAAGAGATATGATTTATTAATTTTTTTCTTAACTAATCTAGGTTTTTCGATACCTATCGAAACGGAGAAAGCAAAACGGAACAAACTACACAGGCCAAGCGAGAATAGAAATTCTCGATAACCATGTCAACGAAAGTAAAACAAGTACCTTCCTCTTGCATTTCTCTAAAATACATTCAGATTTCCCATAGAGATTTTTACTCGCTTAAAGTACCACCAACAACCAACAATAAGTTAAAAATATATTATTAAATATTATTTATTTAAATATGAACCATATAAAAAATAAATAGTTATCATTTTATTTTCGCTGTTATCACATTTTATTACATTTTGTACGAACGTGAATGTTACCTCGTGAAATTATATAAGAATAAATTTACAGAGAAAGGGGTTAAATTTCTTTCTGCGCATGTGCAAAAGTAAAATAATCGAAAACCCATCATGACAATAAACAGTACGTATTTTGAATTTATACACTTTGAGTTGCATAAATTAATTTTGATTTAATTACAATAATTAAAAAAAAAACAATAGTCAGCTATATTTGTTAATTTAGTTCGAAAAAGGGTTCGACAGGGACACAATGTCAGAAAATAATTTTTTAGATAAGCTGGGCCTGGTTTGTATATGTATATTGGGGTTTCAAATATGCAGCGCCCTGTTCAGATTTGTTTATAATAATTTTTTGGCAACCACGTTGAGAATAAACGCTGTGAATATTAGGAAGACTGGAAAATGGGCTGGTAAGTTTTCTTACTTTTTATTTTATTTTTCTAGGACCTTTGGTTCTGTGATATTTTTGTATACTTAAATACTTAAAAATGTTTGGCGCGCTGAATGCAAAAACGTCAAGAAAAACAATATTGTGTCGATTTTGAGTCTTTTGACTTTTTTTCTTTATTTTCATTTAAGCTCATTTTTAAGAAAAAAAAATCTCTCAAGTTAAATTAAAAGAAGTCAAATTTTGTCTTGATATGTATTTGTTCATAATCTCTTTTATATGAAACGAAATTCAAATTCAGCACGTGAAGTTTTTTAAAAAGTTTTCATTTTCTATCCTAAAACAATTTTTCCCTATAGCTTCTATATATTTTATGATCTATAAACACATCTCTTTTATTTTTTCTCCCTTAGTTTCCCAAAATACTCGCTCTCTCCTTTAAAATTCGTCTGTAACACAACATTTTTCATGGGGTATTAATACATAACACAATGGATATTGCTAATATTTTGCACCAAAGTTTAAATGAATTCTTATCACAATTTGTTTAATTTATTTAATCACCTTCAAATGTACTAACTATTTAAAAAATAGTATTTATCAACGTTTGTTCCCTTTTTGATAAGAGTATTTATAAAATTTTAGTGTGGTTTTTCAAATTTAAAACTTTATTTAAAAGACGCAAGATGCAAAATTTTATTCATAATCGGTTAAAGCCTTTTTGCAATGCTTTAAACAGAAAAAATTTTGGGACAAAATACTGATAAGGCCCCCCCGTTTTGCACACCCGTGGTTAAAATAAGTACATGAAAATAACATACGAAGTTGGGCCTTATTAAGAATAGTTTACATGCAAAAACTCGTTGCTGTAGCTCAAATGGTTCCTGAGATATTAAATAAAAACCAAATTTTTTAGCTACTTTCAAAGGGGCCTAGCTCCCTTACGACACATTTTTAGACATTGTTTATAGGAACTTTTTGTCATATTTTATGATGTAGAATTACCGCTTAAAATTTCGGACCCTATTTGAAATAACCGTGTATAATATAACGTAGGCATTTATTATATATCAATAGCGTAATCAAAATAAATATGTGGACGCCTTGTTAAAATTGGCCAAGTAGTTAAGGCTCTAGAGGGGAACAAACACATTCATTAAAGAAATAAGCTGTAGTAGTGTAAAAAGTCAAAAATATTTGTTTTCGAGATTTCATTTTTTGCACCTACCTGTGTAAGTTAGGTCTCACTATAAAATCAATATTAAAGAATTTACTTTTGATTAATACAACAATAATAACCAGGTACTAGGTACAGAAAACATAAATTAGCAAAATAATTCGTATGCATGTTTTCGTTAATGCTTATTTATGTAAAATTATTTATTGAATAATGTTGTATAGACATATTTTTCATTTTTTATAAAGCTGGCCACAAAAACCCGTTGTCCGCCCGGGAAACTGACAATGACAATAAGTTTTACATGACATAATTTCACACGCTGAATCCAAATCTTCCAAAAAATCATCGGGTCGTTTTCAGAATACTGATATCTTGTGTTTAATATGGTTGTGACTAGTCAGATTAAGCTCATTTATAGGAAAAAATCTTTCATTTAGCTCAAAGACAAGATTTATCCTTGATGTGAATTTTCGTTAACCTTTGAACACTCAAAAAATAAAAATAAATTGCGGAAGATTCGAATTCAGCATGTTAAATTATCAAATTACCGGGAAAGTTGTGTAGAGGAGCAAAGCAGAAAATGTAAACTAGTATAATTTTTGTGATAATTTTGTGGTTAAAAATTATAAAAAAACCGTTTAAAGACGAAAATATAACATGAAAGTTATAAATATATATATATATATATATATATATATATATATATATATATATATATATATATATATATATATATATATATGTATAGATTGAGTTAACATAGGTAACTTAAGTTAATTATTTTTTAAAAATAGTACCTACGTAAATTGTCTTTGATAAGAAAAAGGTCACACAAAATAGATTTAATGTATACTTACAATGGAAATTAAAATTTTAAATCTATTAATTAATTCGTCATGTGTTTTACTATAAATGTGTAATCACAGAGAAATAATTAGGCATTAACAGGCATTATTACAATTGATATAAAACCCAAAAGTTTACCAATGACCGAAGAAGTAATCTTTACATGGTTAAAAATAATTTGAATATTTACAAATGATCTCAATATTTAGACACACTTGTGTTAGAAGCAATTATCGTCTAAAATCGTTCATTAATATATCGTATATTCAGTGAATTCTTAAAATTATGACAAAAAAAGTATGAATTTTAACTTAAAACTTTTTTCTATTTTGCGACTCGTATAAGCTCATAATCACACGCATTTTGTGTGTTCTTATAGGCCCATAAGAGCTCTGTACTTTTTCTAAACTAGTACTCGTGCGGTAAAAACGTATGTTATGAAACTAGAACTTAAATAGTTACCTGTTTGCTCTTCTGGTGACCTGCAGATTCCATTATTAACTATCCTGGGACAAAACTTCATACATTCATGAGTGATCGTATAAGGTGCAACTATAAATAAAAAAGAAATTAAGATTTAGAGGGTTTTAATTTCCCGATTATCCGGTTGCCGCAACCAGTTTTTTTTTTTTGTGAATTAAAAAAAAATCTAAAAATATTTATACATGTATTTTTAAGTCAAACAATTCTAATGATTTTTATTTTTAGTGATAACAGGAGCTACAGATGGAATAGGAAAGGCTTATGCTGAGTTATTAGCTAAAAAAGGCTTAAACGTAGTATTAATAAGTAGAACATTATCAAAATTACAAGAAGTAGCCAACCACATAGGTAAATATTACAAAGCCCGCACTGGCCATTGCAATGCATTGTGGCAGAGCGGCATATCGTCGGCTTAAAGTGTTAACCTGCTAACTCCACTTTTGGACGAATTATCGTATCGTAGGTATACCTAAAACCTGCCTCTTTTTTTCGTCTACTGTAAAGTTTGGTCAAAAGGAGTTAGCGGGTTAATACTTTAAGCCGACCATCTGCAACAATGATTTTTTTTTGTGATTTTGAAAGTATTAATTTTAATAATTATAGCACTGAAATTACAAAGTTTTCAGTACACGGTGGCCACATTCGTCAAGGATGTGGCCAGGAATAATCCAAGCCAATAACACAATATATTATTAATAATTAGTGGCAAAATTATAAAATTGACGCTGTAGCCAAATCAGTTCATATTTTCAACAATATAAAAGTTCAACGGCGGCCATATTTAAAAGTTTACGAGATGACACTACTGGCAGATGGACTCCGTTCACTATAGAATTCTATTGTACAATTCTATTTGTGATCTCGTAATTTTTTTGTGAACTTTTAAATAAGGCCGTCTTTAAACGCGTAGAAATCTATTTCAAATAATTATAATCATTTTAGCTCAAAAATATAACGTGGAAACCAAGATAATAGCATGTGATTTCACCGACATAGACAAAATATACTACGATATAGACAAACAACTCACAGGATTGGACATTGGAGTTTTAATCAACAACGTTGGAATGAGTTACCCATACCCAGAATACTTCTTAGACTTAAAAAACAAAGACGAATTCTACACTAACATCATTAACTGCAATATATTCTCAGTTACAAATATGTGTAAAATTGTCATGCCTGGTATGGTGGAAAGAAAACGCGGAGTAGTAGTAAACCTATCTTCATCTGCTGCGCTGATCCCTAGTCCTTTGTTATCAGTCTACGCAGCATCCAAGGCGTTCGTTGATAAATTTTCAGAGGACTTACAGGCGGAATACATCAAACACGGTATAACAGTGCAATGTATATTGCCAGGATACGTAGCAACAAATATGTCTAAAATCAGAAAGGCCACCTGGATGGCACCATCCCCTCTAAAATATGTGGGAGAAGCTCTCAAAACAGTTGGAGTTCATAACAGGTCAACTGGATATTTCCCCCACACTCTTTTAGTTGGAGTTGTTCACATGATTAACGGGATTTCTCCTAAATTTTCAAGATGGCTGGTTATTAGAACCATGGAAAACATCAGATCAAGGGCCCTTAGGAGACAGGTGCAATAAATAAAGAGGGGTTGGATAAAAAATTTTATTTGATTTATTCACGTGGCAAAAAAATAACCTTGGAAATAATCAGACTGGTTGTAAATTCACACAACCATATTTAGATATACAGGTTAACCACTGCAAAAATAACCTTGTTACAACCAATGAAATACTGGTGACGTCAAGCATACACTTCTCGTTATTACATTGGGTTGGAATCGCGTGCATGCGGTTTTTTACAGTGGTTTACCTGTAATATTGTAGAATGTATTGTAAAACTTTATGTTATGTGAATTTGCACAAAATGTGTGATTTTACCAGTTTAGGTATATTGAAAATGTGAAAATATATAATATAAGAGTAAATTACATTGATTTTTCTCAGTGTAAGTGAAAATTATTAACTCTCCCTGTAAATAAATAGAAAAAAATAATATGCTGTTCCTTTTCTCATTTTTATAATTATTTATTTTACTAATGTACTATTTTGTTAATTGTTTATTTATGTTTTTATTTTAAAGAAATGTTTTAATAAAAATGCTTAAACCTTAAAGGTATAAATATTTTTTATTATCCAATAACCTTTGGACTTATGTTTTTTTTATTTTATCTTTTAAGTACTGGCACTTGAGCTCATACACCAAATTTTGAAATGTATATACCTAAATTAAAAACATATCAATTTTCTCTATTAATTTAATGTTTTTAAAAGTTAAATTCTCTGTGGTATAGCGAATAATTATATTTTATATAAGTTATGTTACTGTTCACGGATCAAAAAAGATAAATGTTGTAAAAATAAATGCAAAAGAAAAATAATTTTAGAAAAGTATGTGTATGCGCCTTCGCCAAAATTGCAAATTTTTGCACTTACCTCTGATACAAAAAAAGAACCATATTAATTTTGAACAAAATTATTCAAAAACAAAACAGTTATGGGAGACACTATAGTGTACCCTATGAAAACTAGGTAGGTATAGTTTTCAAAAAAATCAAAACATTGCTTGATCGTCGTCGAATTTCCAGAACAAATAACTTTTAGTAAAATTAAAAATAAAATAGATATATTCACAAAAAAATATACAGAGGACGCCACTTTCGAAAAACTATTATATCCACTGCGAAGAGTATACTATGGAATGCGAAGGATTACATATCTTTACGGCTTGTATAACAATCGAACTAAAGAAACCTACATTTAACGAAACCTGGTTAAGCTTTTCAGCAGTAGATGGCTACACTGGACACAAAAATAAATATACGGTTTAACGTTGGAAAGTTAGGGCATAACCACAGGCTCGCATAAAAACATAGTACATAAAAATGCGATGCCGTGATTGGCTTGATGTGCCGCCATGTATCTTGTAACCCAATCACGGCATCGCATTCATATGTTTTATGTTTTATGCAAGCTTCTGGATAGGCCTTTAACCCCTATTTACGGGCTCGCATAAACATAAAACATAACATTCAACGATGCCGTGATTGGCTTGATGTGTCGTCATATGTTTGTGCGAAGCTTATAACGTTATGTTTATGGTTATGGTTATGCGAGCCTCGGGCGCTATCCACAGGCTGAACATTTGCATATAAAACGCCGAGAAAAGTGAAAAAAAAAACCTAAAGCAACACTTTTCCATCTATTAATGTACAGGGGAAAGTAAAATTGTTTTTTAAATGCGCGCAAATAAAAAGTTGAATTTCGTAAACAATACTAATAATTATAATTGTTATATATTTAGTTCTTAACAGCAATATTATTTATTTATGCAAAATTTATTATTTATTATTTAAATAACTTTAATTCCGTACTATTATATGAGGGGCTCGAAGGAATAAGGGACATTAATCTTATTTTAATAAAATCGCCTTTAAAGGTTTTGGTAAAACCCTGAAATCAGGTATTTTTTTTCAGGGACAGGTAAGGGACATGTGGTAAAAAAAGATTTTCTTTTTTTTAACTTTGTTAACGAATTTCTTAAATGTATTAGAGGAGGTGATGCGATGGATTTTTTTTTGGGGGGCGCCCCATCCCGACACCACTAGAGGGGATAAGCTCCAGAGTTACGAACCGTAAGATGGCGAAAGGGGGTCGAAATTGCAAAATTTTGCGTTACGACTTTAAAGTATGACCCCTTATGACTAAATTAATGTAACACCGTCATCTGAATTAAAAGACGTCGGGGGAGTAAGGGCATAAACCTCAATTTTGTATGGCTTGTGTATTCGCTGACTGTAAATAAACTAAATATTTTAACTGGGGAACAATAACTTTTAGGCGCAGTTTTACCATCTTTCGTTATTGTTCAACAATATATCTTAGGGGGCGTAGCAAAGATGTTTACATCTCAATTTATTTAAAAATGTGGCTTGTCCCTTATTCCTCCCGAGTAGTTTATATTACTAGAGACAAATAAATAATTCGCAGTTTAGTATGGTTCATCTGAATTCAATTTTTATATTTTTGTTGTTTTCTCTGTTACAGGAAAATTTGGTGAACTATTTTTGGTGTAGTTATAGCGTTATACTAAGTAGTTTACAATACACTAAAAATAGTTACTGGATTTTCCGAGGGATTTTCCCATAACAGAGAAAACAATAATGATAATAATAACCATAGCGCTGTATTCCAAACGAAAAGGGACCTTCAGACGATAAAACATATTTTTTTTTTCAGGAAAGCAAGAAAAAAAAGGAAATCTAAATATGATAAATAATTAAAATGTTTGAAAAAGTTTTTTTTTTAAATATTTCGACTCTTACAAAGAAACAGTTTTGGTAATAGACCTGATAATAAAATATATCTCTGATAAGCAAGGGCATTTTCTCCTAAAAAATTTAAATTTTCGTTTTTGTAAAAATTATAGATATATTTAAAAACAAATTTTAAACCAACCCCTTAAACCCCCTTATATATTTTTCAGTTTTTTTATTTCTCTACGAATTATGAAAAAAAATCACAAATGTTAAGATTTTAGGTTGAAGGTAAAAAAATAAAACGCATATCAAAATTGACAAGAAAGCTTTAAGCCAAATTTAAAACCAATTTTCACAAGCCTTGGCTAGCCAATCGGTTTATAATTTTTTTTTAATATTTTAGATTTTGTATTAAAATTATAAAAATGAACTTAATCGGACTAACTGGTGATGATTTTATTCATATTTCGAAAGATATTGATTACATCTCGCAGACCGTTGTAAAACCCATGCAATTATTGTATTAATATAATTTTTATCGAAGAAAGAATTATAATTAGTACGATGTAATTAAAGATTTTCATAATAATTATTGCATATTTGTTCTTGATAGTTTTGAATTAACATAATTATTGCTTCTAGTAAGTAGTATGGAAAAAAATAACAACAGTGTCTTTAAACGTGAGGACAGGGGCGCACCCGTAATACTTTAGACCCAGAAAACAGTCTTATTTACTTTTTAACAAGTAAGAAAAGTCGTATTTTCTAACCAAGGGCAGAAAAGAGCAATTCTTTAACCTGTTTTGGCTTTAGATTTTAACTTAGTTACCGCGACATAATTTTCATTATAAGAGCAACATACCCAAACATTTGTTTGAATGCAATTATGTTGGTAATATTTTATGTTTTACATCACTGTCAATAAAATACTGTTCTAACCTCATAAGAAAATGACATTTCCAACTCGAGAGATGATATTTGGCCAAGCCGCAGCCTAGGCCAAATTAGCATATCAATGGTTCTCTTATTAGATTAGAAATATACTGTTTTTTATGCATTAATAAGGTCCTATGATAATTTGTTTGGCAAAAAACTTTTTTAAGACAAAAAAAAACTAAAAAAGTAAAAATTTTGGAAAAAAAAACTTTTTTAGATCAAAAAAAGCATTGACGTAGAATAGGAAGAAATCAAAGATGAACTTTCATTTCTGGCAACCCTATAATTAAATCTAGTCCTAGGCTATTCAAGCACGTGGCCCAATAGATTCAAACCAGCTGATAATAACGGTAACTAGTAATTCACATTGATAATATGTTACAATATTACATAAACTAGTTAATATTCTTAGGTGCAATAAAAATAAGCCGTGAAGATATATAATGCTTCGCATTTCATGGTATACTCTTTACTTTTTACCCAAAATATGACTTTTTTTAATGGGGGTAATTACTCCCCCAGACGTCGATAAAAAATAAAAATCTCCTGAGAAATAAAATAAAAACTTTTTTAAAATATTTTTAAAGTTGTTTTACCATTATTCCAAAAAAAATTAGGTTACGAATATTCTAATCAGAATCACAAGGAGACCCTGTTTCATAAGGTAAATTTATTTTTAAATTTTGGGATGTTAAGAAATTACGTGACTTTAAAATTTCTAAAAATTATCGCCTTCAGCGCTATATCTACACCACCAATTTGAAGTTACGCACATATAAACAAAATATTTAAAACACAAAAATATATATTATACAAAAAATGGTGAGGATGCAAAGACCGTTACCCCACTCCCCTCCCCAACAAAAATCCTTTATTTTATGAAACTTGATTTTTCCTGAAATTTTCATATCGATCGAACCACATAAACCAAAGTAACGAAATTTTGCACATGCCTTAGCACTAAGAAAGGCTATCATTTCATGTAATTTTTATTTTAATCACGAATGTACAAAATGGGGGGGCGAAGTCACTTTTTTGCCCCAAACTTTTTATCCGTGGATTTTTTGATATTTTCTCAATCACACCGTAGAGCAAACCGTTTTCGAGAAAATTTCAATTAAAGAGGCAATTTCACGTTCTGAGCATAAAAAATCCAAACAACCTCTTAAATTTCTAAATAACCCTGTATTTTTGATGTAGGGTGATTTGTGACGATTTTGGAAATTGAAAACCATTGTAAATACTGTTTTTAAATTGAAAGCTGTGAAGAGTACAGTAACTACTACCACGTTGTATCAAAATTACGCAATCAATCTAGAGACATACGTACGAAACATGTGAACTGGCGAGCAACGTGACCCACGGGAAAACAACAGAGTTAAATATATTACCTGCCTCAAGCTTGACAAGTTACTGTCGAGCAGGAAAGATAAAGCTTGAATCTAAGTTTCGATGAAAAGGCAAAATTAAAAAAATAAATAAAATTTTTGAATTTTTTTTTAATGAGGAAATGTCTGTCCCGAGCTTTGCTCAGGTTTCTTCAATTTCCATGAATATGTTTCTTTTTGTTTAGCCTGTGTTACCGTTAGGAAACGTATTACGAAAGTATTACGTAACGCAAATTGTACCAAAATTCATACACTTCATACCCCGGTTCTCGCGTTATTATAGATTATAGAGATTTCATATTTTGGCTACCCCACCTAATAGGGGGTGTTAGGGGTGTAGCCAAAATATGAAATCTCTACAGCCTTGAATAAAGCGAGAACCGAGGTATGAAGTGTATGAATTTTGGTACATTTTGCGTTACGTAATACTTGAACGTTCCCTTATTGATATGAAGGAAATCGATGAGAATTACATTATTCGATCTTAAAACCCAATAAAATTAGCCCCACCACTAAATTAATTACATTTTTAAAAAACATTGACTGGTGACGTTTTGGCTAGAATTTTAGTTTATTATTTTTTCAGAAATAGTGTAGATTTTAAGGTTATTAACGCCGTCTGGTGAAATGAATTAAGGTTTAGAGAATTATTACCCGATATACGATGTATAAATTAGGCTTACGCCATTAGGCTAACGCCATTAGGCTTACGCCATTAGGAAGGCAAAAACCTCATTGGTCGGTAATTTTCTCATTTTTATGCAGGCATAATTTCATTGGTCCAGGAATATAACGTACTTTTTGCTTCTTGTTATTTTCTTTCGCCTTCGCTGCATATCTATCGCTAAGTTATACCAACGCCACGTGCTTTAAACAAACACTTTTACTTATATTTTCTTATAACCTCTAACTCATTTTACTTTATAGTTGGAATTTACATTTTTTCATCAGGCGAAAAGAATAACGTTATTATTTTACGCTTAATAGAAACGGTACATTTGAGAAGTACCATATGCTAAACGGTTATAAATGCATAAAACGGATACTTGTAGGGGGAGATACCCATGAATGGGACACTTTTTTTTTAAACGGCTGCCAAAATTTTATTAAAGATAAAAAATGATGAAAATAGCTATTATTATCCCTATTAATAATAACAATAAACCTATAATATCATTTCATAACAAAAAATAGATGTTAAAGTGTTATTATTTTGTTTACATAGAATTTACTTCAAATAATTTTACCAAACTTTGATTCATGTTTTCTTAAATCAATATCAAATATCATAAAATTAATGAAATTATAAAATTAAATGCCGTATGTTCTTACACTGTAACCGCGTAGGTCGTAGAGGACGGTAGCAAATGATAAAAAATTAATTTTCAATAACAATTTTTGAAAAAATAAAGTGTAATTCTTTATGAATATCCTTATATCCTTCCTTAATAGTATAAAATATAATATAACATTGAAATTCATGAAATCATTTACTGTTGCCTTGAGGTTTCCTACATCTTTACGTGTATTTACTATTCTTTTCTCATTGAAATGTTATGCGTTTCTTTCCTACTTTTCAGTGACGTACCTGAAAAAATGTTGGTATTTAAAAAGAACCCAACACCAAGTGATTTTGACCAATTTAGGTTAATAAGTTAAAAATTTCAATTTTTAAAATTGAGATATTAAAATGTTCGTATTTTAACTACTAAGACGGTTACAACACGTAAAAATTTCTTAAGAAACACCTCGTTTTCTTTTAGGTATAAAAAACCGTTTTTGATAGACAAAATACATGTATAGTTAACGAATTTATTCAAGAATTTATTCATTTGTAAAAATCCACTCTGTATATATTTTTTAAACTTTTCACCAGTTTAATTAGGGAATAAGACGTGTTTATTTTAGTATGCATTCAAATCTGAATTCAGCGTATTAAAAAGCCCTAAAATCATTTTTGCACTTTTGAATAGTAGTGTTATTTGCAATTTTGGCGAAGGCGCAATTCTTTTATTATTATAAAATTTTAAGGTCTAAAATTAGGTTATTATCTAGTTTTGAAAATTTTCTGCAAAATGAGATTATCTATTTTTCAAATCTAAATTCAGATTTCTAAAATTTCCTAAAATTAACCAGCGTTAGTAGAGATCCCTAACGAGTATGGTCTTTCATTATAAATATTAAAAATAGATATGAAAAAATAAAAAAAAATTGCTTTACATGAAAACTTCAAAAAGTGTAATTTTCTTTTTCAGGCTAGGGGGTAGCAGCTACGGGTTTTATTCAGACTGAAGAACTTGATACTGGGACTAACAGTGCTTACTTGAGTAGGATAAGATTTAATGAAAAATTGCACTTGCAAGTTGTATGATAAAAAACAAGCGTAGGATAGTCGACAGGCATTGAACATAGGCAAGAGGGGAAGGCAATTTTGTGTTGAGAAAGTATGACCGACATTTCTGACATACATTTTAAATTATTTATTTTTATTAGTAGAGTGCAAGCAGACTATATGCCCCTCTTTCGCTTCTTTCTTTGACCTCGTTTAAAGAGAAATTAAACAACAATAACAAAATAGCTAATATTCATTTAAAAGTTCGCTATTAAGTGAAAACAAGCCGTGCAGATATACAGTGCTTTGCTATGGGATAGTATACTCTTTGCAGAAATAAAATTTACAAAAAAATCAATAATTTTCGATAAAAATATATAAAAAAATACTTTTTTTTTATTTTTATGAAAAATCAAGGACCCTCACATTTTTTAAACTTCCGTAGAATGCTATTATTCTCGATAGTCTGTCTGCTTTCCGTCGGTCTGTCAGTCTCTCTGCAGAAATTTCTAATTTCTAAACTCTATTTCGTAATTTTTAGATCTAGTATAATGTTTTTTTAATGCTTTTAAAAATACGCTATTGGTGAGCAAATAACGGTAAAAATTAGTGCCCCTATCTTCTAAATTAATGACCCAAAAGGTGGTAAAAAATCAAATAAAATTGAAAAAAAAAATGTGTTTACAGGTCAAAGAACAAAAACGGTATATTAAATGTACTAAAGTATGTAAGTACTCAAAATTTTGAGTACTTACTTTAGTACTTACCAAACAATCCCAGCTTTGGGTAAGAAACCTACGGGAAAAATAGAATGTCTTTAGCTCAAAGAGTTCTCGAGTTATCCTAATCAGGCAGGCAGACAAACAAACAAACAGACATAATTATTTTTTCGCGAAAATCAGTTTTTTTTGCATATAAATAAAATAATAGCAAACAAACAGTTTTGTTTGTTGATTCAAGACTTTCCAAACTGTTACGATAGGGGAAAGTAAAATAAAGTGGGCTTCCCTACTCTTCTTTCCTTGAAGTCGCGGAGAATATGTTTTATGCTATTATACCATACCTATCTGTTTTTATTCTTACCCATTTTCCATCGTATAACAATTGTTTATTCATAATCTAAGATATAATATGATCTAAGGAAAGCGTAGTTTATTTAATTTTATTATCAATTTTAATGTTATTAATATTAATGTTATTAGAATCTTCGCATCTGTTTAGATGGAAAATAATAACAGTGTTGTTTCCCTGTAAAAACGGTCCTGTCAAATCTTATCAAAATCCTATGGGAATTTAATAAGATTAATTGATTGATTGATTGATAGTTTGCGTAGGATTTGATGGGGCCGAGAATGATATTTTCGTAAGATTTTAAAGAAATAGTAATTCCTATTTTTTTTGGAAATGAATCTATCGGTTTTTTTGTCACAATAATGACGTCAAGCTAAATTTCATAATATAACAAAGTTATTATCAAGTTATCCGTCCTAAGACTGGTTTGGATAGCTCTCCATTCCACCCTATACCTAGCCAATTTTTTTAGAAAGCGCCTATTTGGACCGATTTTTAGGCGAAAAAAAATATGTTTTTGATTTTTGGAAAAAAAAAATATATGTTTTTGATTTTGGCGGCTTTAATTTTTGTCGAAACTAAGATTTTGTTTTTGAACACTGCTTTAAAGTTTAAAGACAAAAATTGAAGTTAGCTGTTGACATTTAAGTATTTATCTGAAAAGCATCAAAACAAAACTTTAACCTTGATATTTTTAGGAGTTTCGTCAAGGGAGTTTTTCTTTATTTTTTAAAACCTCAAAAAGTATCGACACATTTTTACCTAAAAGTAAGTGCGGTGGAATCGTACTTGATTTACATACAAAAATTATAATTACCCACAACGAAGGGTAAACCATAAAACTGAAATGCAATTACTCATTTTCACGGTTTGTTTTTCATTTATAGATGCATAAATACTAATTGAAATTTCTAATATTAAGTGTATAGCACATGATACTATTACTATCATAATAGGGTGTTTCTTAAATTATTTATTGTTTTAATTATTTTCTTAAAAATCGGGGTGGACTAAGGGCATATCCACAGGCTCGCATAACAACATAGTACATAAAAATGCGATGCCGTGATTGGCTTGATGTGCCGCCATGTATCTTGTAAGCCAATCCCGGCATCGCATTTTATGTTCTTAGGCAAGCTTCTGGATAGGCCTTAAGGCGGCCAAAAGCTTTTAAAAGTTTTGATTTTTTTTTAATTATTATTATTTTTTTCGCAGTTTTTACTATCAAGCGACTTTAAGCCCCCATGTAGGGCGCGGCTCCCCTGTAATACGTCGAAGAGGGGCAATGTTTTGAATCGCATTAAAATTTACATTTGGTGGTTACTTTTTCATAATCACCAAAAATAAATGCAGTGTTTCAATCTCAAAGCTTATATGCACAGTTTCGTTTGAGAAAATACATATTTCAGTTTAATTTTTAAAATTTACTACAGGGTAAAATATGATTAATTTAGTGACTTAACCCTAATAAAATTCGATTTTAAATTTGGTCAAAGATCATAATCTATCTCTTATCTTATTAACTGTACCTACAAATAAAGAAATAACAGTTTCAAAAAAGAAGTGAACAGAAATTGTGTAATTTAGGTCAATGTTTGCTCTCGTGTAGTATTGTATAATTCATTGTTATGAAAGTCTTATCCAAAAGTCATGGCCACACTTTTTAGCGGTCAAAATATGTGTTCCTTCCTCATTCTTTTATAGCAATTGTTATTAATATTTTCTCTATTGTCTATTCAGTACGAGCCGGGTCACGCCAATTCGACGTAACGCTAGAACAGTCGACCTGTGGTTTAATAAATCTAGAACATACATGAATCACGCATATATTTGAATATCCCAAAAGTTGGAAATACTATTTTGGATTTGTGGTACCCATAATTTTTTATATATTTTTTGTTTTTGGGGGGATTACTTTTAAAATTGGTAGAATTGATCCTTATAATAAAAGTAATTTTTCCTGAAAAAGTTACGTTAATCGGAAATTTCTTTTAGCTTTTTTCGATTTTTGGGGGGATTACTTTAAAAAACAGAACCTAACTTGATTATTCTTGAAAAGTTGATCGGATTATTCGTTCTTAAGTTATTGTGTTCACAAAAATCGTGATATCGGACGGACATTACAAAAAAAAAAAGAATTTTTTGTCTTGAAGGATTTTTGAAAATTTTTGAAAATTCTAACCTACCATATAATACTATTCTAGCGCAGGCGCTGTAAATAAAAACGAAAATTTTCAACAAACGTTTAAATTATTTCGCTTCAGGGTTCGATTATGTGTTACGTAACGTACTTTTTGGACAATATTTACCCCCACTCCATGCAACGAACTTTTTTTATACCAATAACATTGAGGTGCCGCTGGTGCTACCCCCCTTTCCCCAGGTGCATTACGTGATACTTGAACGAACCCACAAAGTCAAACTAAGAATAAAATGCAATTGAATTTAGATTTACTGATTTCATTATGAAACGAAAATAGAAAAAGTTATTTATTGAACTGAAAAATATATATAATTGTAAAAGGAAAAAATCAATGTGATATATGCATTTTTTGATCATGGCCAGGCGTGGACGTTTGTCAGTGCAGTTCCTTATTGGCGTGCGTAATTCAACCTTGTTTCAGCAAGGTCTTAACAATCTGCACTCTTTTGATATACTTACAATATTTATGTAATTCCACTAGAAAAGGTCCCTATTTGCCAAAGAAATGCGCATAAGAGCTATCATCTGCCTTTAAATCTATGTAAACGTGTGGTTTGAAGTCAGAATTTATTTGAACGCGTTCTAAAAACATTTACTTCGCCGCTGTATCAAAAAAATAGTCGATACTTTCAAAATATTTTTAGAAATTCTAATAATTCGCAGTGAGCAGGATTATTTCTGATTTAATTAGGAAAAAAGTCAACGTATTTTTAGTTCTAATTGCTATTATTTATTTAAAAATCTATCGTCGGTCTACCCGGAATAAAATGTAGCCACGATAACTCGAGAACGTCTTGAGCTAGAGACTTTAAATCTGAACCTTATCCAAAATTCTTCTCTGGGCTTGTTTTTGGTATAAATCTGGGTAGGTTTAAGGGGGTCAAAGGTAGTAAAAACATCTTTTTTCTACGACCTAGTTAGTAGTTAGTGCCTATTTCCCACCCGTTGCCTATGACAACGGTTGGGAAGTGACGAATAACTGATTTTACATATCTGCTGTCAGAAAATTAGTAAACTTCAAACACAATCTCAAATTGACTAAAACTAATTTGCGCTACGTAATACTTGAACGTTCCCTAACCTATTTTTTTTAGTGCGTTACATAATTTATGAACAGCTCCTAAACTTTAATCGACAACTAGGGCCTTTTTCTATTGATGTACACGTATAGTATATGTAAAGTGTATGTCATATAATTTACAATATTTTATGTTTATGTCCTCGATTTAGATGTTACCAATTACGATTATTTATACTAAAAAACAGATATTTTTAACGCATTGAACAATAGCCTTTATGCGTCAATTAATATATTATATATTAACAGTTATGTCACTTTGTTTTATTATAGAATATTTTTATATCTGCTATATACACCTTTCATAATTACAAATACAGCATTATTACATTGGGCCGTAAGCTTATAGTGACTTGAAACCACATGCGTACAGCACAGAAAATAACCACAGGATTACAAATAACATGTTGACGTTAAATTTAACACATGTTATGCATTTTTAAATTTTACATAACACGTTATAAGTTTTTACTTTACATTACATATTATGTAAAGTTTTAAATAATATGTAAATTTTCACGTATGTATTATGATTTTTACATAACCTGTAATGTAAAATTTTACATAGCATTGATTAACTCATGCAGCGTTTTTATACATATACGTTTTTATATATTTTCCATATGTGGAGCTCATTTTCAAAACGCAAGTTCTCTTGGACTTTTGCATTTTGAAAATAAGCTTAGTTTAGTTTAGCTTAGCTCATTTTTAAAACGCCAATTTCAAAAGGACTTTTAAAAAAGTCGCAAGTGTTTCCTAACTGTTTTTTTATAATATTTCTAATCTGTTTTTTTTTTGTGTGAAAAATATAGCAAGTTACTGTACATGGTAATGATTTCCAAACATTTGGTGTGATTGCTCAGTTTTTGTTAATTTGCTAATAATTATTACTAAAACAGTGTTCTCTGTGTATAAAGAGCATAATAAGAAGAAAAAAAGCAAAAATCAAGAATAAGTTTGCTTCGTCCTAGAATCCAAGTGGCCGACTGCCTTGAATAGTTCATTGGCCCTAGATTTTGCTCATGCACTTTGTCTGCATCAGTCTAATGTCTGTGACCCCACATTTCGGGTATATGGCCTCCTAAAATTCCCCCGATGCGCAATTTATGCACCTGCACCTTTTCGAATCTTGCTTCTATTTTTAATTTTCTTTTTATTCATATTTTTAACATCATTAATTTATTTTATTCATTTTATTTGAGGTACAAATGGGATAAATTTTATTTTAAAATTCAATATATAAATAAGTACAAATAATATAATACCCAGTGACGTAGTGGGTAAAAAAGGGAGGTGGCAAGTTCAAAAATGTGAAAGACTGGAAAAAATATAATAACCTCTCCAAGATGTCCAATAACTGGGAGGCGATAAAATCGATAAAATCGACCTGCCAACTACCTGTCAAACTGTCAAAAGTATTACAGTGCCTAAGTAAATATTTTTTTATAGCGGTTGTTTTCATTTATATTTTTAACATTAAATTAATTTATTTGTTTAATTAGAGGTACAAATGGGATAAACCCAGAGATACACGTAATTATTACATAAATAGGTACTTACAGATAATAATATAATTAATCTAAATAATAATAATTAACAAATAAACAAAACAAGCCGTGAAAAGATGTAATGCTTGGCATTCCACAGAGTATTTTAAAAGGATAATATATTTTTTTCTTATAAAATTAATATTATCTTCGAAAAAAACGATATGTTTTTCTGGAAATTGGGGCCCTCTGCAACATATTAAGGGCGTGCAAGAGTTAGCAGAGCGAGTAGAGTATAATACGGTAGTCTCGAGTTTTCCAATTGCGCCAAAACACGCCCTCGACAAAAAATTATTGGATGCAAATGTGTTTCATGAAAAAATAAGCAACTTTAAAATGTCTGCCTGTCCCTCCGTCTGATGTCGCGTTTTTTTGTAAATTTATATTCTGATTCTGTAACATTTTTTATAACAAATATTTTAAACAAATAATGTCATAAATAATTATGCATTGTAGACATCAGATGATGAAAGATTATGCCTATCTAAAAATTGTGCAAAATCGGAATAATGTAGTGATTACTAATCACTGATAACTACATAATATGCAACATCCTATTATGTTATTGCTATAATTGTTATTTATGGTACCTATTTGTGAGTAGGGCATGCAGTCCCGTGAGCCCGAGACAGGGATTCCCGGGCCTAGAGATTTTTTTTTGGTCCCGGGACCTGACACTCCAATCCCCGACTATTTTTCTTAAAATGCATTGTTTTCGAGATTTTGGCGTTTAAAGCACTAAGAGTTTTTTTAGCATAGTTAGCTTATTTATAACCCGATTTCAAAAATATATATTTTAAATGAAAGCTGTTTCTAAGCCCTATAAAAAATGCTACACGCAGTTTTTTGCTAGAATATAACGTTTTGGAGATACAGACTTTCAAACTTAAATAAATTATGCAGGTGTATTAATGGTTGCCTATTCACGTGATCACACAACTTTCCTTTTCATAACGTTTCAAATTAGTGCCTAGTGCCAATGTTTTGACAAGGTGCTTGCAACCGTTCAGCTGGCGCTGAAAACGAATTTGACAGTGAGAAAGCCATCTGACCCCGAATGTTTTTCAAAAAACTGCATTAAAGAATATTGAACGAGCTAGCCCGAGATCTGCAAAGTTCTAAGCTATCTAAACTATTGAGTTTTGGGAGTTAACCCCAAGATGCTTTTGATCAGAGACTATAATATATCCAAATTTCAGCCAAATCTAACCGAAACCACTTTTCCCTAAGACCGGTGCACAGCGGTACTAAAGATTTCTAAGTGCTCTAGCGCCTAAACTGTTAATTTTTTAAAGTTATGCTTCTAGACACTTTTCACCAGAATGTCGAGAACTAAAACATATCCAAAATTTAGCCAAATCTAGCCAAAACCACTTTTGCATAAGAAGGGAACGCCTTTTCATTGACAAATTTGTTTTGAGTGCCCAAAAAATCGTATGAAAAATTAAGTCTGGGTAAAAGTAATTGACGAATATTGTTTGTGCGAACCTATGTAATCGTTTTGACACTACGAATTTTGTACCCCGTATGGAATAAGTCACGCCACTTTTTAAGTTTTCATTACGTGCTCCATATACATGTCTAACGAAAAAATAAAAAAAAAACGAAGCGTTGGTAAATCAAAACAATTGCTTTTTTTAAGTTTGAATATTTCAGCTCACAGGGCACCAAACTTAAAGTGTGGGACACCGTATAAAAGGAAATTACACGTATATTTTTACTATGGGCCCTACAAAAATGATTTAGGGTCTCCAATAATATCAAAATATTATTAAAAAAAAAATGAATGTGACCCGGTATATCCTCTATTACGGTATAATAAAAAATCACTATCGCAGTGCATGCAATATTTTTTTTGCGTTTTAAGTAATTTTATTTATGTAAATTTTATATTTTTATGGTATTTTTGAGCAGATATAATTCAGGTCAATATATTGTTTTTCGAACAATATTTAATCAACATAATATATGTATACATATATATTTTTCTTGGTAAACAGGATAGCCTAGGAGTATCATTTAAAAAATGATATAAAACATGCATAATAAAAACAAGCCGCTAAGATACGTAATGCTTCACACTCCATTATATACTCAAAACAGAGATTTTTTGCGTTTTTCGTTGTAAACTTTAATAAACTGAAAATGGGACGGTTCCGCCGCACTTACTTCTCGCGAAAATGTACTAGTTTGCATTTATTTTTGGTGATTATGAAAAAGTAACTCCCAAATGTAAATTTGAATGCGCATTCTCCTTTTAAATGTAAAGATTTTATTTATTTATTTCCATAACAGATAAAAATAGGAAAAGTCTTACGTTAGAACAAACAAAATTGCTTTTTTTAATTTTCCGACTATGAAATTTTCAATAAAGTGTAATTTTTCTTCTAAAACAATTATGGATGTTGAAACTTTCAAGAAAAATTATAGAAAAATGCGTCTACTCGAAATTGACCAATTTATTTCTTGTTTATGTATGTTTTTTTATTGGTATGAATAATTTTATTGTGTCTTAAACTTTTAAGACTATTTTTTTGCGCCCCTTGAATTGTTTTTAAATTTTACTCTTGTAGTTGTGAAGAGTAGGCACAATAATGTTTCATAATTATTGCATTATCTTATTGCTATTGACATTTCTCTTTTTCATTGATATAATTAATAAATGTATAAACAAAATTATAAAAAAAACATAATTATTATTTAAAAATTATTTTTATTTTTTAAATATTTTCCAATGATTACGATTGTTCGATGTACGATGTATAAATCATTATTTATACATTGTGTATATCGAGGTATATATGTATATTGCATTATACTGGGCATCCCATTTAAAACGATAATGTGTTGTTATTTCTCTATGTAAATTTTGTGAAAACAATAATTAAATATTTTTAAGAAAACAATATTATAAATAAAAAAATAGGTATACGATGAAACTGTTTTTTATTTTCTCAAGGAAAAAAAAGTCCTGCGTTAGTAAAAAAAACTGTGACCAAAAAAACAGAAGTTCCGGACCAAAATGCTTTGAGCTTAATATTTCAAATATTAGTTTTTTAAATTTCTTATTTTAAATCTTTTTGAAAAATGTCAAAAAGTCGATTTTTTGAAAATTCTAGACGGTAATAGTACCTTTAAAAAAATAAAATTGTTTCAATGTATTTTTCTAAAGGTGTTTTTTCCACCCAGCCCGGCTTGTACGCCTTCGTAATATTCGGATACGGCCCTGTGGTCTGTGATCAACAGAGTCGATACTTTCATTACAACAACAGGGTCAGACAACAGGAATTTTAAACTATTTCTAATTTTTGGGAGTTTGTTTAATACATACCTATGCCGAATAAGATTATATGTCTGTATACAGACATATAATCTTATTCGGCGTAGGTATGTATTAAGGGAACTCACCAAAAATAAAAAATAATCTAAAATTCCTGTTGTCCGACCCTGTTATTGTAATGAAAGTATCAACTCTGGTGATCAATCCATGTCCAGCATCAACATATTATGAGATGACCTTGCTGCACAGACAATGCATCATATTTGTGAGCTTTTTCGGCCAGAAAGAAGTGCATCGACTTATTATCAGGAATTTTTATGGTTGACCTTGAACCTGTTTACCGCAACTTCACAAATAGCTATTTTTGTTTGTTCGAATCCACTTTGTTCTGCCTGTTATGCCACATCATAAAAAATAATTACTGAATCCTGCAGTATACAGTACATCACGAAAATACTGCTGTCTACTTCTACTAAGTATTAAACACACATCTGGGTTTATTAATGTTCACATTACAAAACTAGTGCTTTTTACAGAAAGCCCCTTACTCATATAGCACACAATATCCTCTCAATGTCCTTTTAATGTCGCATATCCCGGGACATTAGTCGTATATCCCAAGGATATCCCGAAATGTATGTACTGAGGATATACTTCCCGTATATCCCAAGGATATACGTTATGTCCTTCGTACATTCCAGGGACGTCCGGAGGGGATGTCACGGGATGTCCTTTCGGGATATCCCTGGGATATACGGGCAGTATGTCCCCGAGAAATACCCCTTGGGACGTCCCTGGAACACACGAAGGACATTTGGGATGTACGAGATATACCCATGGAATATACGGGTTTGGAAGTTGCTGGACTTCCCGTTTAGTAACAAAAGTATATCCATCGTAAAACGTGTGCTATATGGGTAAGTGCGTAATGTATTTTAGGTAGGGCCCCTCAGACTAAACGGTTATTTTTTGCGGATTCTAAAAAACTAAAGACTTTTCACGAAAGGTTAAACAAGCAGACTATAAATATTAGGGATGAATGAAAATGAAAGATTTCCAGACAATCAATAACTGTTGTAGTATATACAATAGTAATCATAAATAAAGGAGTTTTTGAAAATACTTCAACGTTTGGACATATTCATATGGGTTATTTTATTTACATATGTGGGTAATTAAGTCCGATTGCCCATAACTTCTTCGAGACATGAAAAATGTTTGCTTTTTTGCAAATCGCAGCATTATAATCAATTAAATCTATTTTATCAAAAAAAAATCTAACCGAACTTTTAATTAAATCCGACCAGGGAATAGATGTGTGAGGGAAATTATAGTAAACGTCTTCATTATCTTACAACTTAAACCCTTCATTCGTTATTCTTGGATCGAATCATTTTAAATTTGATATATATATCCTTATATTGTATAATTCGAACACTAGTCAACAAAAAAAAAGGTCGGTAATAAAAATAGCTCAGTCTTATAGATTTTGACCTGCTTGACGCAAATCCGGCGCCCAAAATATTTTCCGAGGTCTGGTTTACACGATACGGGCAGTACCTGTATCCAAAGCATAAGTCTTATTTAAGCTGGCATATGCTGTTTACGTATTACGTATTACGTATTTTTTTATATTCACTATATCACAGTATAGAAAGAAACAGTATTTCGACTCCCGTCAGCTAGCTTTGATCTTTGTCAGACAAGGGGGTTTTTTACTTTTGCGGTCGCCATGTTCTCAGGTTAGCAGGAGGCACCAGGCCCGTATTAAATAAATAATCTTAAATAAAGAAGTAATATTTCAGGGCAGTACTTTTTTTTAAAAAACGTTTTGGGTCTATTTCAGTCATAAACAATCGAAAAAATCAATTTTTACCTAAGACCTTAAAAAAAGTTAAAATTTGTTGCCTAGTGTTATCATCATCATCATCATCATTACCATCGTCATCGTTATCAGTCCTGAGACTGGTTTGAGGCAGGTCTCCATCCTACCCCATCCTTAGCCGAACATACGACTATGTCGGTTTCACTAAAGGGTACGTTCACATATTACGTGGGGGGACCCAGATGTTACGCACTTTTCTGTATTTTACAATAGCATTAACATTGACGTAACGCTGGTGACCGCGTTTCGATTGATTATTTGTAACTTCATCAGGGCAGAGTTAATGTTTTATAAAAGTCCAAACAATGGCGCATCAAACACACTCGTAGTTTTGGGTAAGAGACAAAAGTAGTGCGCGATAGCGGGTTTCTTACAAAACGAGATTGCTCTAGTCGTTTTTTAATTCTTCATGGACTTGCCTGTCTGAATTTTTTTTAGTAAAGTGTACTATTTCCACTCACCCCTAACAAATATGGTTGATTTAGGTATCATAAAAAGTGTGCGACACAGGTTGGGTAAGGGGGCGGCGTCGTTTTTTGCTTGCCGCCGCCAACGGCGCCGGAGACTGTTGACTGTAAAAAGGTCGAGTCGGCAGTTGAACGGCCGACTGGGGCCAAAACCTTCAAACAGAAATCGCAAGGCCAGACAAATATAACTAATATAAATTTAACAGGTCTGTAATTAAAAAAATGTGCATCATTATATCAGGACGTTTTTACCCGACCACAGAAACTCGAAAGGACGGTTAAAAATTCGTAAAAAACGGTGAAGCGTTTCTGGAAATATTACTTTCCCCTATAGTCCAGTCAAATAACGAAAAATTCCTATGTTAAATTGCAAAAAAAATACACGGGCTGATATTTTAAAGGGTAGTAGTGGATGGTAGCAGAACACTCCTGTTAGTTTTTCACTGGGTAATTTGCGTAAGGGATGTCCGCTATCTTAAATTTTAGAGGTGAGTGTGTTTTTCGGTCTGCCTGACTTTCGGTATGTCTGTCTATCTGCCGGTCAGTCCATCTGTAGGTCAGTCTGTCTGCCGTTTTCTCTGTCTGTTTGTCAATCTGTCTGTCTGTATGACTGCCGGTTTGTATGTCTGTCTGTCTGACTGCCGGTATGTCTGTCTGACAGTCTGTTTGCTGGGCTTTCTGTCGTTTTGTCTGTCGGTCTGTGCGGAAAATTCTTGATCACGATACCTCGAGAACACTTTGAGCCAAAGACTTCAAACTTGAACCATATGTTCCTTATCCAAAGTTCTCGCCTATGATCGTTTTTGGTAAAAATCATTGTGAGGAAAGGGATTAGGAAGTTAAAATTATTATTTGACTCGTTTAATATTAGTGGTATAAACGAGTATAAAATACAGCACATTAAAAAACAGCATGGTAAAAAAAAATATGTGTAAGTAAAAGGCCGTAAAAAATGTAAAAAATAAAAGAATAAAAAAAACGGAAAAAGATTTAAAGCGCTGTTTAGACAAAACAACCGTGTCATTGTTTTTATTTTTTTTGAAAAATTACTTGTTTATAAAGAACTCATATGCAACATTGAACGCAAAGCATATATCTACTTCACGGCTTAATTCGTTGATCGCGTTTCTTCGAAAAATATTATTTTCTTTATTTTCTTCTGCAGAATTATGTATTTGGTTTTTACTACCTTTCGCATATATGGCTCACGTGTAAATTGATCAAGCATATCGATTATAACGATCAATAAAAATCAAAGAATTTCAAGGTTTACAGATTATAACAAAGCCATTTTTAAAATCCAATAAAGTCGATTTAATAATCTTGTAGCTTATAAGTTGTACACACAGAGAAAAGATTCCTAAAAACAAGTACGTAATATTCAGATCAAGTGCCCTTAACTTTTTTTTACGGGATTACTTTCAAAATTGGTAAAATTGATCTTTGTAATAAAAGTAATTTTTCCTGAAAAAGTTGCGTCAATCGAAATTTTCTTTCAGCTTTTTTCGATTTTTTTTTTTAAGTTTAACCCCCATAACTTTTTTGTTTTTGGCGGGATTACTTTCAAAAACAATAGGACTCTTCCCCTCGTAGAACTTGATTTTTCCTGAAAATTCGATCGGATTATTCGTTCTTGAGTTAGGGTGGCCACAAAAATCGTGACTTCAGACAGACAGACGCACGTATAAAAAAAAGTTATTTTTGCATGAAACAAATTTATATTCAAGAATTTTTTGGCTAGGATAATTTTTGATTTTTTTTTTAAAACCACTATATAATATTTTTACACGGACTTCCGAGATTTTTTTATGACTTGTCAAAAATAACCGAGTATTTTGAAATTTTTGGAAGGATTTCCGAAGTTTTTTACAGGGACTTCCTATAGTGTTTCACCACTCGATATTTTTTGAAAAAATGATTTAATTATAAATCTTAAATCACGCTTTAAAATTTTTAACCCTAATTGTTTAACTGTCCTGTATAGTTATAGCATAGTGAGTAACAGAGGCTGTATTATACATAACTCCACAGGTATGTTATAAAATTGCTGATTATTGCTGCAATTTCAGGACATAGGTATTAACACAAATCTTATTATCAATTTTCTAAAAAGTTGTGCATTTTTTCATTAAAAAACTTGTTTGCTACGGCTTTGGGCGAATGTTTTGTGTACAATAAGTAGCCAGACATACATGTTTGTTCATTTGGCGCGACCTTCATCAAAGTGCATCGCACGAGTCCAGGGTCTCTTTCTATTCGAATTTTAGGTCCAGTAAACAGGGCCTTAAAATGATATAATATATAACATATAATATAAGTTACATCCTCGAAGACATAATATTTTGCATCAAAAAGTCCAAAATGATCAAAATTTGCGTTACGTAATACTTGAACGTTCCCTTTTGTGATTATTGTCGAATATCGTATAAAATACCATCAGGTGGTCCGAGAAAGACTTTAAAAATAAACTAACTAAACTAAGTAACTAACTAACTAACTAACTAACTAACTAACTAACTAACTAACCTCTTCGGGCAGCCAGCTTTCATAATCAAAAAAAAAAGTATTATCAGATTCAAATTCGTCGACCCCAAAAACCCCTATACACTATTTTAAAGAAAATATTGAAAATATTTAAAAATATTTAACCCCTCACCCCCGCGGTGTAAAAAATGCACTTGCCGCACCCAAAATAATCCCGAGCGAGAACTTTTGGTAACAATACTGTATGCTAAATTTCAATTCTCTAGCTTAAAGCGTTATTAAGTTATCGTGTTGACAAGATTTCCCGGACAGACCTACCAATTGACCGACCGACAGTTTTTCTTTTGCTCGAAATTGATTTATATCGACATAAAACGTTCTAAAACGCAAAAAAAAATTTAAAAGTTTTTGCATAAATACAAGGCTTTCCCGAAATTTTTAAAATTTTCAAAATGGGAAAACAAATCATTTAACGCGTTTTGAATATTTTAAGGATTCTTCTTCATGTTTCAAAGATTTTCAGAATAAATAACCTATTTCTCGGACTATTAAAACTGCAACTCTTTGTTTCAATTTCAAACTCAGGGACGAACAGCATAAACACTGAAATATTTTTAAATGCATATATAATTTTTCTCATTATACTTCTCGCAGCTCTTCTGCAAGAAGAGTATGCGATCGTTTAAAGCTTCAAAACTCACTATAATAATTACACTGCTCAACAATCAAAAATTTGCCGACACCATTTTAGTCGCATCTATATTTGATACGCTGATTTCGGAACTTTTTTTCGTTTTTCTTGATATATACCGAACAGTGGTTTTTTTGCTTATAGTTGTGGTAAAAAAAATAATTAAGGTTCAATTATTTTTTTTGCGGTGGACTGGTTCTCTATTAATAGGGCTCCAGTCCAAAAAAAGCGGATTTCAAATATATTTATTCGTTTGGTTTTTATAGGCTTCTTAATTCGAAAAATTACATTTTTTCGTATTTTTTCGCTATATTTTCATGAATTTTTTATATAAATACTAAAGATATGGCTCTGATTTTTATAGGCAACACTAACACACATGTGAGGTTTGTAAAAATAAAATAGGTTTTAAGGCCTATCCAGAAGCTTGCATAAGAACATAAAACATAAGAATGCGATGCCGTGATATCGGAGGAATGGGGGGCATGCCGCTGTGACACTTTGTGACAAGCGGGAGGGGTTGGTCAAAGTGGCCAAAAAAAGCGCGACATACTTAATGGACGTCCTATTTAAAGTATTACAATTATAGAAATAATTATAAGGTTTTTTTCGTCTCCTGTAAAGTTTGGTCCAAAGGAGTTAGCGGGTTAACACTCTAAGCCGACGATATGTTTCTTTTTGTTTATTTGAATTTTTCACTTTTTTCACATATTTTTTACATAATTTAATTTGAAATTTTACACAATATATTCTGAAACAGTTACAGAACCAGTTACAGAACTACACCTTGGTAAAAATAAGTGATTTCCTAGCATGTATCGGCTGAAATGGGAAAAGCAAAAAACTATTCTTACCCATAATCACTATAAGCATAATCTAAAATGAGAAAAGTGCAGTCAAGATGACGTCATGTTCGGCCTTGACGAAATATGCTATTTGTCAATCAGGCAATGACCCTGGTATAACAGACTATTGCGTTAAAAATCATTGCGCATGCCTATACTAACCTTACATACTCGAGGCGCAGCAAGTCAAAACTCAATTTCATAGAACGAAGATAAAATATAATGCTATGGCATGTTGTTTAGATCAAATCCCAGATAGCACAGTTACGTCTATTAAAAACGTTAAATTTCATAAAATTAAAAACAAAAAAGCGTTTTTATCTCAAAGCGTCCTCGAGTTATCGCGGTTACATATTGGCATTTCTTTGTTGAGTAAAATCGAGTTTTTTACAATTTTGGCGAAGGCGCGATAAGGGTAGTAAAGTTTCTCTTTCGATCCATATTTCTTATCACCCATAAATAAGTATTACTTATTATTATAGCGTTAAGCGCTATCAGCCAAGACCCCTTAAGAATTTTTGTTGGGTGAAAAAACAAACAGTTTTTATTTGGTTACGTAATGCTACTTTATGAATCATAAGGCTTTTTGTCTTATTGTTATTTATTTTCCAGAGTTATTATAACAAAACATTCATATTTATAGAATTTTCTGTAAAAACTCCTCAAGTCTTTTTCTGCACTTGTTCCCTAATATACTTTTTAAATTTATTGTGTCTTTTTAAAAGTATTTTCGCAAAATCAACATATTGCTTTCTTAGTTTAATTTTTTTTTCAATCTTACTGTTCTTAGCCTATTATTGGAGGAGTTAAAAAACATTCAATATTATAGGATTTCCTGTAAAAGCTCCTCAAGTCTTTTTCTGCACTTGTTCTCTGATAAACTTATAAATTTATTGTCTCTTTATCTATTAAATATACATATACAGGGTGATCGTTTTACCTTGAGACAAGATCGGTAGAAGGCTATCACAGCCTAACAAGATATATTTATTGCACCTCGAATAAATGTTTCTACAACAATGCATTGTAATGAGTTGCGCATTATTATTCATCCATTTATCTTTTAAAAAATTATTTTTTATGTCACCAGAACGTAAAAAGCTTACGGCGTGAGCTGCGCTATATTTGCCAGCCCCCAGTGTAAAATTAGAAAAGCCTTTATTATCAATTTTTATTAAAATACTGAAAAAAGGTATTATTGCCCACAGTAGTTAGTAGCCGAGTTAGTCGCGGGACCGACGGCTTTACGTGCACTTGGTTGCTGTGGAATTTTGTTCAAAATTTTGTTTTTTTGTTAATCTTGGTTACCTCTTGTTTACTAGAGCACCCTACACTACTGAGCTACCACTGCTGCCCTTCTACAGCAATGATACATTGTTTAGGACAAACTTTAAAAACATCATTTACGTCAAAATATGTGCTTTTTTGGAAATTATTACACATTTGCTCTTACAAACACGTGTATCTAATAAAATAAATCAAAATAAGAAACAGATTTCAAAAACTGCACGAGCGATTTTCTTCGAAAAAAAAAAGACTAACGTTTACGGTAATGACGTTTTTGACATTTATTAATTAAATTAAATCTTCTTTGTTTTAAAACGAAGGACATCATATTTTTATGGTAAAATTAAGTATTTATCTTCAGAAGTATTTTTATTTACGAATATAAATAGGAGTGTTTCATAATAAAAATGTACTTTTATTTTATGCTTAATCGAGATCTATTTTCATTAATTTTTTCTTTTGTCACGTGGAATCGATCCTGGAATATCAATGTGACAAAGATTTTTTTAAGGGCGTGAAAGCCGTGCTGTTTGGCCATATCAAAAAAATGCAAAAAAACAACGAAAAAAAAAATATATATTTCTTCTTAAAATAAAAATAAAAAAAGGATGAGGCATTAAGCGCTATCCACACATCCTTGCATAACCAAACATAACGCAAAATATGTGCTTCTTCTATCGTCCATCGACCAATCTTATATTATGATAGCCACTGGCTAGTCTTATGTCTTATGCAAATTATGTTTTATGTTTTATTCATTTTTTTTTGTTCTTTGTATTTTTTCGATAGGATGTACCGTTTGACTTTTGCACCTAAATAAAAATATATTTTATAGCATTCATTTTAATAACATTGTGTTTGTTTACTTGTCTTTTTTAATAAAGAAGATTACATTTAAAAAAAGATTATATTTACCACCGTGTTTTTTTTAATTAATTTAAATTACAAAATTATTTGTTAATAGTCATGAGTAAATAGAACTTATTTACGTGTATCTATTTAACCTCTACAAAAATGTAATAAACAAATTTTTATTAGTATTATGCAGTTGGCTAAATTTAAACTTCAATTGCCATAAAAATATTATTGTATGGTATATGTCTCGAAAAAAACATACTACTGCTGCTAACAAAGTAAGACT
Source organism: Brachypterus glaber (assembly GCA_958510825.1). Lineage (NCBI taxonomy): Eukaryota > Metazoa > Arthropoda > Insecta > Coleoptera > Kateretidae > Brachypterus > Brachypterus glaber. The sequence continues at coordinate 25,376,818 of OY294054.1, read as the reverse complement.
TTCTTATAAAATACCCATCAAGGCATGGGCCATGCCGCATGACATTTTTATACTCTGCAGCGCGTAGTTTCGAATTTTCCAAAACGCCAAAAAACGCCCTAAACAATTTTTTTTGGATACAAATGTGTTTCATGAAGGTAAAGAAACTAATCATTTGTGTCCGTCTGTCTGTCCGTCTGTCTGTCTGTCCGAACGAATTATCCGATCGACTCGAAATTTTTAGGAACAATCAAATTTTATGAGGTAAGATCTCTATTGTAAAAATCGTAAAAAATGGAGGGAAACGTTCGATATAAATTTTTACCTCCCTCTTTAACCCTTTTCCATACTTTTTAAAAACAATCACAGGCCTTCAGGCAACATGGTCCATTTTTAAGGTCTTAGGGAACGGTCAAATATTACGTAACGCAAATTTTGATCATTTTGGTTGAGATATCGACTTTAAATTTGAAACAATTAAATAAGACAACTTAAACTATCTCTTGGCATATATTCGATATTTGTAGTTTTTAAATTGTGGTCAGGGGGGCAAAGGGGGGTATTTTTTAAATGGAAAGTGTGATATATATATTTTTTCTTTTAAATTGTAATTGGAGTACCGTTAATAAATAAATAAATAAAAAAATAAATAAATATCATTTTAAAGCAAATAAAATTTTCTATTTGACCATATATTTTTTAATTTTGTTATTTTTCAATTTTTTTCACTAAAAAATAGGATTTTTTAATATTTTTTTTTGTAAAACTTTGTTTGGTTTTGGTGACAAGAATATGAGACTTTTGAGCTAACTTATAGAATGTCAAAACAAAGATTTATATAAGTTTATAGCTTATCTTTCATTCCGAGGTTTAACCCTTTTTCACCTTAAATGACTGTACTAATTATTTTCTCAGGAATCTGTAGAGGGCTAATTTTCATTAAATTAAATTACATTTAAAATTGTAAAATAACATAAAAAATTGTAAAATTAAATGTAAAATCTATTAAATTTTGCATGCATGTGCATTGAATCAAAAATATTTTGTTACACATTTTTGTTGCCCAGTGTAATCTTTATGCATGTGCAGTTCTTAATATAAAAAAATTAAAAACAAAAATATTTACAAAATGTAATGCTATTATTTGTTTATTCATTGAATAATTACATTTCCACGAAAATATGCTATAGACGTTTTTGTTATTTTTGGACTTGCACTTTCCCTCGTGAAGGTTAACCGTAAACGAAAAAACCCCTTTGGGGCCCGTTTACAAATACACTGGTTTAAAACGTTTTCACCCAGCATGAATTGTACGCGGTTTTGGAGGTAAATTAACGTGTTGAATCCGAATCTGCAAAAAAATTAAACTCATTTTTAAGAAAAAGGTTGCCCAGAATTTAAAAGTTTAAAGTTTATACATGACATAAAATCAGACGGGGTCATGGGGGGTTATGACCCCTCTCGGCTTATAATTTAGTCCAAATTTGTATAACTTTTAGGTATTTGCATATCCATGGAAAGCATGGCCCGTTATGAGGAATTTCAGGGGTGTAACATGTTTACGACTGCCCCCCAAAAATTTAAACAAATATTATTAACGATAAATTTTACGTTTCATGCAAAACATGATACATTTTTTATGCACACAGAGAAATGATTACTAAAAACAAGCACGTAATATTCAGATCAGGTTGCTCAAAAGTTTGTACATTCGCAAACATGTTAAGTACTTAAATCAATTTTTTTGATTGATTTAAGTTGAATTTATCTTATAGTTCTTCGCATGAAACAAAGTCCCCGACGAAAGGGGGAGGAATCATTCGTGCTCTCTTCTTTCCGTCAAAAGCGTTATAAGGCGTGCGTACCTGCAACGGGCCTCCCACTTGCACACACATTCCAAAAATATTTTCCGTAGCCACAGATCCGTGCGTCAAAGTATACTTAGACCAATGGGTTAAAAATTAAAGTGTTTGGTTTTAATAATAAAATTTCTTGTATTGGGTTTTAAAGAAACTTAAATGAAAGATGGCACGTAGATATTTATACTGAGTACTTAAAATACTAAAAATAATAAAAAATAGTAGTAATACTAATTACTAGGAAAGAAGTACTAATTGAACTTATTATTGATTTTTTAAAGCTAGTTAAATATGCATATATCAAGTATTTTTATACTTGGAGCTAGTATCTAACAAAAGTATCACCACAAATACTTCATATTAGAATATTTTTCTCTGTGTGTTGTATGTCGATTTATCTGTCTGAAAGTTTTTTAAATACGATAACTCCAAAATAATAATAATTTTGGAATATAGTACTCTTATCTCGAGTTCACAACTGGGATTGTTTTTGTTAGTATTGCGTGAATGCGGTGGTCAAAAGGTGAAAAAAATCATTATATTTTACATATTATTCATCAACGATTAGTATTAGTCGATAACAATATTTTAGGGAGAACTCTTAAACACAGAGAAATGAATACTAAAAACAAGTAAATAATACTCAGATGAAGTGGATCAAAAGTTTTTATATCCGCAAGCATGTCAAGTACCTAAATCAAATATTTTGCTTTATTAAAGTTAAAATATTACTAATACTAATTTCTTGTAAGCAAGTACTAACTGAACTTGAAACAAATGATTGGATTTTATTAAGTTATTTAAGTATGTTTATATTAAGTACTTTTGTCCTTGCAACAAGTATCTAACCGAATAAATAAATATTTGTTGAACTCTGTATTATATTTTTTAAAGAATGAAAGCTTTTTTGTTAGTTTTTTTTTCGTTTAAAATCTCTGCCAAAAGTATCAGGCACTTAAAAAAACAGTTCTGGTAGCCGTATTTGTGTCCTATATATAACATAAGTAGCTTTTTTGGTCACAAATAAATATGTTTTGTTTGTTTTAGCGGTCATATGTAAATTTCCGATAACAATGTTCAAATATTGCGCAACAATAAAAACAATTTTAATCCAAACCTGAATAGGTAAAAGTAGCAGTGCTTACAAAAGAATACTCTCTCCTAGAGTTCTTACAAAAAAGTTTTTTGTCTTTTTTTTTCAAAATATATATTTTTTTTAAATAAAATTTTTTTGAAAACTAATTTTTCAAAAAAAAATTGAATTTTATTAATGTTTTTTTTGTTAAATAATACAGATCTTTCTTTCTCTGATACCATGCGCACAAAAAACGTGACACACGGACAGGCGAAAGGACAGACAGACAGACAGACGGACGGACAGACAAACAAATGTTTTTTTTCTAATTCGATACAAGGGGTCATGCACAAATTACGTAAGATTGTTAGGGAGAAGGGGGTTTCAAAAATCTTACGATGCCTTACAAGTGGGGGAGGGGGTCACCTTACAAGTGGGGCAGAGGGATCCATTAATTCTTACCTTTCTTACCTTACGAAATTTTACATAGGATTTGACGGTTTTGAAAAATTGAAACCATTCGCATAATACTTTTACAGATAGAGCTGTCTGTAAAGAGTACCTAAGTCAATATTTGTTTATATGATATTTATTAAATCATTAAAACGCATTGTCATGAGGTCAACCTTATGGGAAAGGACATTTTAATTAAATTGGCCTTGAACAAATTTAATGACTTTCGGTGCATTGAATTTTGTAACAAGAAAAAAGTGCTTTAATATTATGAGGAGTCACGTCAGGAAAGGGCATTGCTCATAAAGTTATCAGTCCCAAGACTGCTTTGAGGCAGCTCTCTTTCATTTCCCCAAAGTTTCTACTCTCTACATTCTTTGTTATTTGTGAGCAGTATTATATTTTAGGATGAAGTCCGTAAAGTATATTACGCTTTTTTGGGCCCTTTTCTGTAAACACGTTTAGTTCAGTAGTATATTGAGAATTCCTTATAGTAGTAAATACTAAACGTTTTTGCCTATTTAAAAGTTGTTACAGTAAAAAATAACGTTGTTCTGTTATGTTTTACTGTAACAACTTGTATTTAATAACAAATGTTGCCTGGGCTTCCAAAACGTTTAGTATTTATTACGATAACGAATTTTTAGTGTACCCTAAAAAAAAACCCTTAAAGAAAAAATAAGGTCCTCACCTATCTCTGGAAAGAGTTTTACCCTTCAGATTCGACCGGTTTTCTAATAATGCGTAACTGGTCACAAAAAAAAAACGTGAACTTTTCACGTTCTAGTTTTTAAATTCTCAAATTAATTTTAAGCGAGGTTTTTACACTAGTCTAGCTGTAGTGAAAAGGCCCATTTTTGGCGGAGGCCCACATATAAATTTTAATTTTAGAATGCAGACGTCTGACCACCCAATATTTAATAATTACAGGAGTCCCTCAATTTACGCGTGGGTTATATTTCGCGAAAATACCGCGTAAACATGCATATGGGGCTATCCATAGAATACGTCACTCGACTAGAGGGCGACAGAGGAAAGACGTTGCTCCCCAGTAAACGAAAAGATATTTTTTTTATTAAAATATAATAAACGTTTAATAAGCGGATACTTTAACGAAAAATAAAATTTTGTTTATTTTTAAGATTTGTTATAACGTTTTATATCGTAAAAAATTATTTTAAGCAAAAAAAAATGTCGGTCGTTTAAGGTATGTCTGTCTGGCCTAAAAAAATTAGCCCCCTCCCTAAAGCATTCAAAATGTGTATAGTATTTGGATAAAATGAATACCTACGATAAATTTTAAGATTTTTTTGTTATCTCGTGAGCCCCCCTAGACCACCCTTGTCTTTGCAGTGCATTTGATTATTTTGAAAGCGTAAAAAGATCACATAGAAAAAAATAAATCAAAATTTTCGATATAATTTCGATATAATAAGTCAAAATTTCAAAATAATATCTCAAATTGTCGACAAAATGCCGAAATTTTGAATCGTTTTTTTTTTTTAGATTATGGGCCTCACAAATATGACTTAAGGTTACCCATGTTTAGCTCGATATTATTAAAATTTCAGGGTACTCGGATTTTTCATTTTTTTATGTATTTTTTACAGTCCAGTGTACGTTGCACTGTATTGCAAGTGACTAAGGCATAAAGTCACACACCATAGCACGTTTATATTACCTTCGACAAATATTGTTGTTGATTTTAGAGTCTAGACAGCGGCGTCACTGCATAATATCTTGAGAAGGGTCAGTAACATAGCATCATAATTATATTTAAAGCACAAATCTATTTTTTAAATGAGTATCCCTATGCGCGATAAAAGTAGGCAAATTAATGCTATAATGTACCTACAATAAAAAAAAACAAGCGTAGTTACTAAATTTAATACATAAATAAATATATTGTTGTTTACATTTACTGCTTTCTCGTTTGTTATTTTTAAAAATACGGGAAAGCCTTGTATCGGTGCACACAGAGAAAAAATATCTAATAAAAGTATAAAAATACTTAAAAACTTAATTAACTAATTAAAAAAAATCAATAATTTGTTTCAAGTTGAATTAGTAACTGTTTCCAAGAAATTATATTAGTACTATATTTCATTATTTTAAGTATTTTAAATACTTAGTGTAAGTATCTCCTTGCCACTTTTCGTTTAAAAGTTAAAATAAAATTAATATGGACTTGGGTTTTGCGTTAAGTTATATTTATTGACACAAAAAATGCTATGTCATTAAAGTTACTATCTGCAAGTTAATAACACCTTTTTTAAAGCCGCAGAAGGCGAAATAGCTGGAAATACGTATACTAATAGATTTAAATGCGCCGATTTCAAAAATGTATATGTTGGACCTAGAGTAGACGTGGAAGGTGTTACTGGTTTTAAATTTTCAAAAAAAGTTTACATTTTTGCTATCAAAGTCAAAATAAAAGCGATATAGACTTGAATTTTGCGTTGAGGGTCGTGCACAAATTACGTACGATTTTTAAATCTGTCCTCTTGTGTTATACACGTTGCAAAATTAATTTTAAAATATGATAAAAAACAAGTGTTATTACTAAATGTAATTCATAACTAAATATATTATTGTTTACACTTATTTTATATCTGTACAGGCGTGTATTTTTATATAAATATTACAAAGGCTGGAGTCTGAATTACAAAACTGTTATTAATACACACAGAAAATATTCAACCTATTTTAAAACACATTAATTTTGAGAAAATTAAGAAACTTTTTTTTTGTGATTTTCCCAACTTTTTACTGAAGGTGACGGTCTTACAAACTTTTTAGCTAACACTAAGATTTTATTTTTTTTTACATGACGACAAGAACCTAAAGACTAAAAACAAAAAGGTCATAAACTCTAGAATTTTTCCCAGCGGATTTTCCCTACTGGAAAGTGGATTTTCGAGAGTAATTGGGGGGCGCCCCTGCTAGTCCTCCCATGGCGTCATTCCTGATCATATCATTGTGTATAAAGAAAATTTAATAAAAATGTTATTTTATAGGTAAAATGTACTTACTCTGTTTGGAACAAGATGGAACACAAAGCAGGACTGGTAGGCAACAGCACAGTATCTGCAAAAAAATATATTCGTGTATTGAACAAGTTTACAGCTATTTTGGATATCTCTATTTTTTGTCAAAATTGAGCCACTCTTCGGACAAAGCCGTCAATATATTATTTTTCAATATCTGTGAATACAGTAATAAATAAGGGCCATCCTAAGGGGTGTGTAAATTATAAATATTTAGTTAGTAACTAAACCGGGGGATATATGATATGTACATTATATTAATATTATAATGTTGTAAATTTTAATGTAGAGCTTGTAAATAAAAAAACTGCAAAAAATATCGTAAATATATTTTTTTAAGTTTAATTTAATTATATTTTATTGCAATTTACATGTATTATTTGACTGGACTAATAGACCAACTCAAGTTTCTATAGAAATGATGTCAAACAATGTTTTCTTCGGAGACCTGGATTCGCAGGTCAAACGAGATACAGTAATATGAATTATACAATTCGTAGAAAGTTAAAACCTCCTTCTTTAATATTTTTTAATGATATAATATATTACCATCTTATTTTAAAATAAATGGTTCCAAGTTCATGGTTACAGTATATAATTTGAATACTAGTTGCAACAGAATGATAGTAATTATTTTTAATTTAAATCTTTAGTTTTCACGGTCAGACATGATTCAGAGAAATTCCGAAATAACATAAAAAAATCAAAGAGTGATTTTACAATTTAAAATTTATTTAATAAAATACAAGACAAAATTCCCGAAATTTCCTCTTTTATATTATTATAACACAGTTAGACACAGTTTAGACCTAAGCTTGTTGCTTTTTATTTAAATTATGACCCCTAAATCGTATATTATATAAATATTTTGACCTCTGGCTGTAAAATTCGATCCATTTTTGGATCTATATTCCTTGATAGTTTTTTCATAATTTTTATATGTAACTTCACATCCCCCCCTTGTCATTTTGTTTCTAAATCACCAAATATATTATATATTTATTTTGACCTCTATTTAGCCGTAAAAATCGTGACCTTAAAATCATAGAAAGTACAAGATTTTTTTGATATTTTCAAAAACTTGCTGTATTTGCAACTATGTATTTGATATAAATAAGTAATAATAACTAATACTATAAAATACGACATGATAAGATATAAATTTTCTATTTAAGAAATCCACCGTTTCCATGCTATTAGAATATGGATTACGAAGAAAATATTTTTTCGAACCACCACGTGCAATAATATTAAAAATATTTTAAGATACGAACAAATAATAAATTCTGAACAATAATTTTATTTATTGGTATTATTATTGTTATTGTAGGTATAGAAAACCACATCTTATATTATTACAGTTAACTTTCCCCAGAATAAAAAAATTAAGACTGAAATGTATGTTTTCTTTTGAGTCAATTTGAGTTTGTTTAAATTTAATTCACATACCCGGAATAAGCAAATTTAAAGTATGTATATTTTTACTATTCTTTTTAACACTTCTACTATAAGTGGTACCATCTGTCAGAAATGCCCACGTCTCATTTTTTTATTATTTATATTAAACACAGAACAAATTTACTTGGTAAGAAATTTTGATTGTTTTGGCCAAAAAATGGCCAGAAAATATTCGAAGCAAACAAGAATTAGCCAAAAAGAAAAATTAACTGAAAAAAAATTGACCAAAAATAAAATTTGGACAAAAATATTTGCTAATAATTACATATTTGCAATTATTTAAAAGATGTTTTTTTTGCAATAAGTCCCAAGCATTATGTAGGAGTCCTTTAGCCCCCACTAATTGCGTCTATGCTGAGCTAGATTTAATTTCCTCCCTATATTTTCCTTAAAAAAATCCCTGCTTCCAAAAATAGCCTGTCCCATATAAATACCGAAAATTATTTAATAGTTATATAAAAAAAATCGTAATAGATAAAAAGCAACTGTAAAAATATAATTGAATAAATCAGTGTTATAGTATTAAACGAATATAATAGAAACTCTCTCTAATAACGGTAAAATCTAAGATGTAGGTAGGTTAGGTATTCAGTCCAGTCGGCAGGTGCCTAACCGTGAAAATAAGCCAACTTTGACAAAAATATTTTTTACAAAAAAAAAATACAAAAATACAAAAAAAAAATACAAATATTTATAAAAAAAATTGAAAAACATAAAAAAAATGCAAATATTTTTTTGGAAAAATAAATAAAAAGTTATGGTTTTTATCCTCTTTGCCTCCCTAACTAAGAAATCCATTTTCTAAACTTGATGCTTTCAGCTTAAAGAATTTTCAGGTTGACAAAATTATCAAATGACCGTCCTAAAATCAGTGTTTTTTTTTTAAACGTTTGGACTTTCATGAACAAATTTTGAAATTTTCAAATCTCAAAAAACACCGAAAAACAGTAAACGTAAAATTGCGTAAATATTGCTATTTTATGTAAATAATAAAATTTAATGTAAAATTACAATTATGTTAATTTACACAGGATAAATTTGCTGGTAAACTTAATTACTTTTTGCTAACTTTTGATCGTATGACAACTTATTTTTCTACTGTATACTGTCAAGGGATAAAATAAGGTATAAAATGGTACTACCCCTACTGAAAAGTGCCCCACAATTAAGATACTTTTTTAAGTCGTAGGCCTCCTCTGAAGATCCCAGTGACCTCCAGTAAAATATCCTTTAAATGTCCTCTGTATGCAGTTCTATGTGACTTTAAGATATATTTTGTTCTGTATGCAACAGATTTTTAATTGGACCAAGGCTTTTCCAGTTTTATTAATTTATAATGGGGAAAAACAAATATTGATAATAAAATGTAATATTGTTGCGTAGATTTAAAAATAAGCAAAATATTCATTAACTTCTGGGACAAATCAGTGATGTTAAACCAAGCGAACAGTGACCTGAATAGTAAAAGTGGGTCACAGTCACAGAGCGAGAGAGATATGCAATGTATTTATTCATAGATATAGATAACATTTCACTGACTTCACGTTTCTATAACATAGTACTAGGACATTAGGGTGTTGCAGAACAATATTATGTTACTAACTAGAACGTAAAACAAGTAGTAATATATAAAACGCGTTTTTTAAAACACACACTTATAAGTTTTTATCAAATTGAGAAGCAAAAAAATACACTGCTCAGTAAAAGAGCTTTCCCATTTTTCACCTGCGCGCGTAAAATGGATTTTTTATTATCAGATTCATTTTTAGAAACATTAAAAATAAACCAATTTTCACGAAAAATACCCCCCGCCTCTCAGGGGGTGGAGTTATAATTTTTTTTATTATCAGATTCTCTTTCAGCAACCTGCCGCACCCCAAATGTTCACCAAAAACAATCCCGAGCGAGAACTGTTGGTGACATACCTGTGTTCAAGTCTCTAGCTTAAAGCGTTCTTAAGTTATCGTGTCCATAAGATTTCGCGGACAGACCGACCGACAATATTTTTTTTGCTTGAAATTGATTCATATCGACATAAAACGTCATAAAACGCAAAAATAAGTAAAAAAAAATTGAAATTTTTTGCACGAATACAAAGCTTTCCGAAATGTTGAAAATTTTCAAAATGGGAAAGCAAAAATAAAGATAAATATGAGCGGCCCTCCAGGTTGCCGGGCCGAAGCTTGGTAAAAAAGTCAAAAAATACACATCAACTAAAACTGAAAAATGTACGGGTTCTATTTAAATTCAACGTAGGCCTCCGCATAAAAATTAAAATTTGTCCCGGCATAAAAATTATATATTTGTCCCCAGCATAAAAATAGTAGTCCTGAATTGACCTGAAACGTCTTAAAATTGTAAAATGTTAAGAAAAACGATGTTAAAATTAAAATTTCCTTTTTTTTCCGTATTGGTAAATTGTAATAAGGTTTTTTGGGCTTTTCGGGTAGTTACAGTTTAACAAAATTTAACACAATTTCGGTCTACATGGATCAGTGTGTAAAGTTTACACTGTAAACTTGTAAAAAATATTTTTTGTACGAATTATTCGCGGCAAAAATATTCGTGACGAACACTAGGCTTTCCGGCATTTTTAAAATATACGAGAAAGAAACATGAATCGCCTTAACCTAATATACGGTAAATTAAGCCGGGCATGGTAAAATTTTTGGCATTGACATTGAGATTATAACGGAATTATAACTAATTCTGTAACAGAATGTTATAATCAGTGATGTAAAGTAGAATATAATTAGTTATTGTATAAAATAATGGAGTGAAAGAATAGTAGGGCAATTTTTTAGATACAGAAACTAATAGTACTTTCTTTTCGAAGATTTCTCGTTTGAATTGTGTGTTTTTTTTATAAAATTTATGCCGCAATACACTGCAAAAAAAGTGCTAATTATTTATTTATCAGATAAAAAAAAAACAAAGTAAAAAATTTACTAAAAATTAAAAAAAAATAAATCAGATGAAAGCTTATTTCCTAAATAACTTAAGCCTTTTTTGGCATATATTTTGGTGCAAGTTTTTTAATTAGTAAAAAATTCATTTTGGCAAAAATCGTTACTTTTTGCGATAGTTCGCTTAATACTTATCAAAACCTTTGTTTTAATTTTGTTTTGATAACGTTTGTCGAGTTTTGCTACTTCAAACTGGAAGTAAAGGTTTATTAACCAAAGTTCTCGGATGGGATTGTTTTTGGTTAAGATCAAAGTGGGGTAAGGGGGTCAAAGAAGGGAAACGTACTGTTGTTTTTGTTGACAGCACTGTTTCTTATGCTGTTAACATCTAATGTTGAAAAAATGCGCATTATTTCGTTAAAAAAGAGCGAGTATAGTCATGAATTGAAAACAATTAAAACATAATGTATCGGGTCTCTTCTCATCATTATTTCACTGTCAATGTTTGTCCTCAATTTCGTTTTATGGTCGTAGTTAAAGAGAGAGTTTTCACATTGGGCTACACCATAGTTCTATAATGTTATTCAACTTAAACGTTGAATGTTATTCAATTTGAATGTCGAGGTCCTCGACTCGAAAAAAGAAAAAAAATCAAATCAAGATTTGTTTTTTACTCTAGGTTAATTTGCCCAGTCATTAACTCTAAATTCACTAACTTATTGCTATATTTTTAAGATTTACATAATATGTTATGTATCTTCACAATACTTATTATGTAATTTCACATATGTATTTTCACATAATATATTGTAATTTTTGGCGCGCTTTGTTCACAGAACATAACGTAGGTAAATGTTATGTGATTTTTACAGAATATGTAATCTGTAAAATGTTATTTTACAGAAATTTTTATATATGTTCTGTAAATGGCGGACGTTTTTCAAAAATTTTCAAACATTTTCAGACAAAAACGTTTTTATTTAATTATTTTTTCCAAAAAAGAAATTATAAAAAAACGTTATCCCGTTCCATATTGGGACTCCAAAAAAAAATGTTAACCCTAAATTAGAGTACAAGAAGAAAAATAATATAGTTTAACATAATTGTTCTATTTTGCTACCATATTTATTTATAGGTTAATTTAATATCATCAATGACCTGAAAATTGCAATCAGTGTCATTTGTGACATGGATAAACAAGCCGTGAAGTTATATAATGCTACGGATTTCATTATATACTATTCACAGTAAATGGCATATTGCATTCAAAGAATTTTCTAGAAAAAACCCACCCGAAAACATTCACATAAATGAGCCTCGGTCATTAACTGGAAAATCATGTTAAATACCTAGGCATAACCTTATTCAAAAAGCTTACGTGGGAACAGCACGTCAAAAACACCCTCCAAATAACCAATGGCCGACACTGTAAACTTTACCACCACCTAAAAGAAAGGAAAAGCTCCCTATCCATTAAAAATGAATTTCCTCTCTGCAACCAAACCCTAAAGCCAGTACTTCTAAAACAAGGTACTCCGAAAGTGCCCCTTGGTTCATGACGAACACCCAAATTCACATAAATCTTGACATGCCCCTCCTAAAAACGGAAATCATCTGCCATAGCAAATCTTTTATCCAAGGCAACCAAGACCACTCAAACCTTCGGATAATTCGTGTCATCAGATAGGGAGACGGGCATTATCGAAGTTTCCTCGAAAGTTTCTTATTTTTTCATGAAACACATTTGTATCCAAGAATGTTGCCTCTAGGACTTAGTTTGGCGATTTTGGAAAACTCGAAACTACAGCTCACGCTTACGCGCCTTGAAGAGTATAATTAATCAAAATATGAATGGAAAAATGTTATATATTCATATATCCACCTACCCCCTGTTATAGACCGCGCAGCCTCACAGCAGAAGAGTATTGTACGTTTACTTTGGACTTTTGTACAAAATCTAAGCAATTTTTACCAAAGTGCGTTGTCAGGGTTGCAAATTAAGATTTCCCGATTTTCCCGTGACTTTTCCCTGATTTCTCTGATCAAAATTTAGAATTTTCCCTGATTTTAGTACACACAAAAAAAAATAAAACCATTATGCGCAAAAAATTTAAACATACTGTCTTGTTTTTGAGTTAAGATTGTTTTTTATTTTTTGTTACTTTTTCCTATAAAATGGTACAATAGATAGAACTTTATGAATGAACTTGTTTTAGTATAAATTTATTATGTAGAGCAGAGTTTGTTTTAATTTTCCTGATTTTTCCCTGATTTCCCTGATCCGTGGACACGATTCTAAACTAAAAACATTTAAAAATGCCCGTATGTCCGCCCATTTCTATTACATAAAAAAGATTTTCATGTAGAAAGAGCATTTTCATGTAAAAAAATCCCAATATATGGAAAATCTGATGTAAAAAGCTAAAAGCAGTGCACCTTTGAGTAAAAAATATTAAAAAGCGAGTAACTACTAATGCTTTTGTCTAACTTATTTTAGGCTTAAAAAATAATAGAGGGTCGCTAGCACAAGTAGAACGCCTATTAGCTGTTCCCTATGAATATGTAATAATATATAACTAAATTATGTAGTCAACGTCCACTGTAAATTTTGATGTCCTCAATTAGCGTTTAAAATAAATACACGCATTTTTTTCGGTAGAGATGAATTGAGGGCACCATAAGCCTTAACATATTATGCTCGTTGATAATCACACGTAACTACATATTACTTGTGTGCGCCACATTTCCTTTTAGACTCCCTTTCTCCGCTTTCTGCTTTCTTCATTTTGCCACTACTTCGTACAGCCGAACATCTAGGTCACTATCTCATACTTTTACATCCATTACCATTGGTACTATTGGTACTATACGACGGGCTGCATTTGCAGCAAAGCTGTGGGACTTACTCAACAGTACCAAATCCTTCTAAGTTCAGGCGCTGCCTGTCCAGCCGCACATTGTATTTTCAAACCTTCAGCATTTAGGACCGTCTCGTTCGCGAAGTGTGGAAAAAAATTGTTCCGTTGTGAATGTACTGGAATTGTGGATTTTGCGCCGATTTCACGCCGGTTTTGCGTCGGTTAAACAAGTTTTTATTTTGATTTGTGTTTTTGTTGTGAACTGTGAACTTGAAACAGCCTAATCATTGCTCTTCATCCTGTTATTAGGCCTACAGGCCCCGGAGCCTTTATGATGGCTCCTATTCATCCCGACAATGGATTAATATTCTCTCCGCCCCCCGGTAAGTACCCACTTTATTTTTATTATTTATTTTTTCCTTATAATTTACCCCCGGAACATAAACCGTTTTTTTTAATACACTTTCGCCGGTATGGAATTATGCATTAAAAAAAGATACCGAAAAATACTTAAAATAAATAAAATAAAAATAATAACCCCTATTTGTGGGTGGATGTTTACTGACCCAGACAAAAGAACTACTAGAGAAAATACTTTAAAAACCTTAAAAAATGTTGATGTTTAGCTGTTTTACAAAAGAAATTGTTAAAAAAACACACCTCCATTCTTTTTTGGTTTTTTAAACAATTTTTTTACCCGGGTAAATAAAAATCCACCAACAAATTGGGTTGGGTTGTGACTAATAGGTCAAAGGAGGGCGAAAAACAATGAAAATTCGCTGATTATTTTTCATACATTCGATAATTTTGAAAATTGAGCTAGTTTTAAGGGGGAAGAATTGTTTTTAAGTGACATTATTTAGTTTTACTTAAACTGTTTTGTGAATAAACTTATGAAATGCTTTTGGTCGTATTTTTTAAACGAAATGTCATTTACATTAGTAACACCAGACGAGTCTTTGTCAATTAAGTTAACAAAGAATTGACTCAATTTGGGACTATCAAAAACAAACAAATATTTCGTGTGAGTCAGAACTGAAATTTATCGACTTATTTTAAACAAAAGAACAGATTGATTTTTTGGATTTCCCAAAACTAAATCCGAAAAAGTAAAGTTTCTAAAATAAGTAATTCACTTAATTTTTTATGATAAAAAAATATTATTTTTCGAATAGTCAACTTTTAATAATAACAAGAAAATTTAATGATTTTAAATCAAATTTTTGATTTTGATTAGTTATTGATACATAGATAAATAATAAAAAAAAATTTAATTAAAAATTTAAGTTTCTTCATCGTATAACAGGTATACTTAAAACTTAATTCTAAGAAAATTAGTTCTTCAATTTTTTTATTCCGGGAAATAAAGTTTAATATTTTTTATTTTGTATATTTATACAAAAATAAGAAAGTAACTTATAATAATAAAAAGACAAAATATATAAAATTATAAAAACAAGTCAAAATTTTATTATTTTAGGTACTACTCGAAGTTATTTAAAATTGGAAACATTTAAAAGACAATATTTGAACATTGAAAATACAAGAAAAACTTTCCAATTTTCATTAATATTAATATTCAATATTCAATATATTTAGGGAACTTAGAATATTAACCAGGGAAAGTTCTCTTTGTAACGAACCTAGACCTATTATACTGTTTTAGTATATGGCAAGAAATTAATTTTGTCACACTGATGTCTTTTGTAAACTACACTGAAAAAGAAAAATAAAAAGTATGCTAATATTCAGAAATATTAGCGCTTTTATATTTTACAATTGCTCATTAATATTTAGTTAATTTTAAAAGTAAGACAGACATTTAAATTAATATTCATTTTTTTTTCATTAGTTTTAAATTAATATTCAATATTAATATTTTAGGATTTCGCTGAATATTAATGGGCAATTGTACACCGAAAAAAAAATCTGGTTGCGGCAAACAGATCAATAGTTGGGTACAGAACAACTATTTTTCTGGTTGCTGCAACCAGAAATCGGGCGAGGTATTTAATTTTTGTTTCTGGTTACCACAAGATGTGTTTTTACCCATTGACCTATTAATCTGGTACCCTCAAGCGGATCTTGTGTAGATTTAAAGTGTGTCTGAATCTTATAATATATTTTTATAAAATATTAATTTTATAATTTATTCTGAATATAACTCTCTTATTTTCCCCCTATTTTTACAGTGTAGTAAAAGACCAAGTAGTAGTTATGTGACACGATATAAACTCAAAAAAATATTTTTGCTATCGTAGTAAAAAAATATGTACGTTCATTAATAAAATTTATAATTACTTTAACCACAAATACATAAATATATCTATACTGGCGTATGTATCAGTGGTTAAACCACTGATATGAATATTTTATAATGAATTCTCGCGAAACAAACATACAATTTATCTATTAATTAAACTTAAAATTAATGTTTTTTTTAACGTTGGTAACAAAGACTTATTATTATCCTTATAGTGAGACTTTTTTGGTTGTATAGCCATAGTAGCTAAAACAAAACAAAAACTGTAGGGAGAAAGAGAGAAAGGGAGCTCTCTCATTCTAATATAAGTGTAAATGTTGGTATTTACACAAGTTGTACATTTTATTTTACATAATGGCGCCTTCGCCATAATTGAAAGTATAATATAAAATGCCTAATCATGAAATGTCAACTCGGTATATTATATTTAATTTATTAATTTGTATTAAATTTAATTTAACTAAAAACGTTTACATCTTATTGAATTATATAATATAAGAAAAGTGCGTTACATGAAATGGGTAAAACTTGTTTAAAAAGTGCGTTACGTAATACTTGAATGTGCCCTGTGCACAAAAATCTCTTGCCTGAGCATGGCAGATAAGTTTTATGAACTTTGTCTTTGAGCAAGGTTACGATTAATGTGCCCTTGTTTACTGATTTAAAACGAAAAAGTGAACTCCCTCTAAAGTTAACAAAGCATTTATGAAGAGTTCCATCCAAAACTCACTTTAAGATATGATTTGAATTAAACGAAAAAAAAAAGTAGTGTTATAATCCCTTGATAGGTATATGTATATTTTTTCTTTTTGATCAAATATTTGGTATCTTTCAGAAAATATTTGGTTGAATTTAACAAAAAAAAGAATTACTTATTTTATGACATAAAACTGAAAAAAACAAGATCTGGTTAGGTAAACCAGATAAATGGTTAAATAAGGAACAACTATTTTTCTGGTCGAAGCAACCATAAATCTGTAAAGGGCAACAAGACAAATTGCCTTACTTACCAGGTCCTTAAAATTTTGTTTATGGTAACCAGGCTAAGTTGTGGTATTGCCCTTGCCAGATTTCTGGTTGCAGATATTGAAATTTAAGAATTGATTTTTTTTTTATTAAACGCCAAAAAAACAAAAACATCTATTTATATATTTTTAAAAAGTGCACAGGGCAAGCTTTGGACTGTATCTCCCCATATAATATACCTATAATGATAAAATGAAAAGTAAGAAAAATAAAAATGAGTTTTTTGACCGCAAAATAAAAAATTGAATTGGCTCGTTTATAAAGCGGGCCTCTTTAATTATTTATGGGATGAGTTAAGAAATATATTTTTAAAAATAATATGTGTATGTAGGCCAGAAATGCGCCTTATTTATCGATACAATGTTGCTTCATTTTTGCTCTCGAGTGAGAATGAACACTGTCAAAAATAGTTTAAATATTAACTAACTATTAACTATTTTTCTGGTTGATGCAACCAGAAATCTTGTTGTGGTTACCAAAAGCAAAAAAATATTTTTTAAAACTGACATAAATAAGTAATAACCATATCATTAATTTTTTGTGAACTTTAACCGATAATCAAGGTCCTTGTCGGTCTTAAGTACACATATGTGCATTTGTCATTAACCCCATTCGAAATGTTTTTGCAATGCAACAGTTTTGAAAAGAAATATTTATAGCATAACGAGTCTAAACAAAAAAAAATACATGTAAATTTAAACTCTCCCAAGGTCTTTGTGTTTATGTGCAAGGTAAACTTCACCACAGTAGATATATATTTTTTAATTCCGACTCATAAGTCAGAATTTCGACTCATAAGTCGGAATAATTCAAAATAAAGTGGGAGGCGCAATGCGCCGACCTTTAATCGACCAATGCCACATACCGTAGTTTTCTATCTCTTTGGTTAATATTTTCTTAGCTATAACGCCATTTTTAATATTTGAAAATACATACCTTCCTTTATATTATTATATAAATCAAAATTATGACTACAGTCAGATACAAAATCCCGAATGAAAGCCAAAAAAGCTTAATTTTAGCCCCTATGATTTAAAAATTATGTAAATATACGTTTATATAAACAACAAAACAATACAGGATGTTATAATTATATTAGTAAAGATAAGAAAATTTTCATTTTATACTGAATTCTTTGTAATACTATATTTCAAAGCAGCGCAAATAATTAATAATGTGATTTTAGTCACAACAGTCCAGTTGATAGGTACTTTTAAGCACCATATAAGTTTTTATTATATTTTATATACAGTGCGTGTCTAAAGTTCGCCCCCTTAAACTTTTAAACTGCTTAATATATTAACTTGAAATTTGGAATACTTAAATGAAATAACCCTAATATGGTTTTGGTATATATTTGGTATGTTTAGGGAGCTTAATAGCAAATTACCATTTTTGAAAATTTTTAAACCCCTCATGGTGGAATAGAGTATTTTATGATCCTAAAAATGATTTAATACACGACCCCTTTTTCGATTAAAAATAATCCCCCTACCTTAATGGTCATGTTATTTAAGCTGATATCTTAAGACGTTCAAAAGTTAAAGGGGGGGGGGGCGGACTTTTGACACGTACTGTATAATGTAGTTCGGATAGTAATGAAGCAAGACTAGTAGGTATCAATTGTTTTTAAAGAATAATCTCATAATATTTAAGCCAATATTAATGGCAAATATTTAAGTTCGAGATCTTCAAAGAAAGTGCTCTAGCACCTAAACTAGTGATTTTTGGGAGTTGCACTAATAAACCTTCGATCAATATGTCGAGAACTATAACATATGCAAAATTCAGCCAAATCTGACTAAAATCCCTTTTAGACAAGATGGAAGCGAGGTATTTTGGGATCAGCGAGTTTTTTATTAACAAATTCGTTTTCAGCGCCGTCCAAAAATATAGTCTGGTTAATAGTAACTGAACTTATTTTTTTTTGTGAGCCGGTGTTATCTATACTATTACAAAATGTTTGTAAAAATTACAATAAATATCATAGATCATCAAAAAATTTGTTGCAATTTGTCAAATAAATATTTTTAAAAACAGTATTAAAAATATTATTTAAAATAAAAAATTATTCACCATTAGTAATATTATACTGATATAATATTACTATGTTTATTGTGTATTAAATAAGTCATGCTTTGAAATAATATTTAGGTTTTTACCTTCAGTGGTAAAAAAAAGGGGTCAATATATTTTAAACGAAGTGAGTCATTAGCGAAAAAAAAGGTGCTGTCGTGCCAAACTGAAGCAAATTATGCATTTTTGTAAATGTAGATATCCTAAAGCCAGACGTTATCGATTATTATTATTTAGCATAAGGGCCAGTCCCCACCAAAAACTGCAAATCTCCGATCAACTTAAAAAGTCCGATAAACTCTAAATATTCAGAAGTTACCGGGGCGTCACTTTTTAAAAAATTTAAAATTAAAAGAAAAAGTTCTATAAACTCAATATTTTTAGAAAACATTACTTTGATAGAAATATTCATACCAATTTAAAAAAAAAATCCATTTATAAACAGAAAGGCCACACAAGCGAGAGAAAACGCAATAAATGTACCATCCACAGTATACTACAAAATGCCATCATTATAATAATTAAATAAAACTATAATGGTCCAGTAATAAATTTATTAGCTTTAAAATGTTGAATCACACGACCCCCTTTCCATTATCTATTGTGCCCACTAAAAATATCAAATATATACCAAAAAAATATTTGGGTTATGTTTGGTTTTCAAATTTCCAGTTGATATCAACTCGTTTAAAACTTAAAGGGGCGGGGGGGGGGGGTATTTTGACACGCACGATATATCTTTACGGCTTGTTTACACTGTATTACATTATTATCTAGATAAATTAAATAAGTGAATACATATATTGAATACAGAGAGACGGTGTGTGTAAATATTTTTAGTGATTCGATGTAAAAACAAAGATAATCATGAAAAACATATTTTGACATATTTATTAAAGCAAAAGGTTTGTTAACCTTTTTCGTTTAAAATAAATATGTTTTTAAAAAGAATAATCGGAATAACGATTATCATTTGAAAAACCATGAACTTTTCTGTAAATATGTTATTGTAGATTACGTTCTAACTAACCTAAGACAATAATAATGTAGGCCGGAGAACAAAGGTGTATTTTGAACGAATTCTGACATTCCACTTATTTTTTTTTAGTATTAGGGCCAAGAGCGGGTCCAGGAGGGGCTACGAGGGCAGGGATCGGTGAAAAAACACAGCCCTGTATAAGGACGATCGACAAGAAGGAAATTTGGTCCGGATTTATTCTCCGCGGTTTTGTTTTATTGGCAATCGCCCCCCACCTCTCTGAAAACCAACCATGCCCGGGTTTTTTTGGCAATTGCCCCCTGAAATTTGGCCATAGCCAAAAAATCTCGGTTGTTTTTTAGAAAAATTCGGAATAGAACGAGAGAAAAAAATTGCACGCCCCTGGTGAAGTTTCCTGTTTACAAATTACATTTAATGGTCGACCCATTTTAATATCAGACTAAATGCAAAAAGTCGCCTCTTTAGCTGAAATATATTAATTAAAAATATACTTTTTGAGCACACCCTTTAGACTTAGGGGTCGTGCACAAACTACGAAGGATTTTTAGGGGGAAAGGGGTGGTCAAAAATCATACGGTCTTAGGGGGGCAGCGGGTCATAGTTTTTTTTATTCGATTTTATTTTAGTTTATACCTCTTTTACCTTTTTTGTGCAAAAAATAAGATAATAATAAATTGTATCTGTCGTTTATTTCTTTTGTTTTTTAAAACAGACTTATTTTCATATAATTGAGTATATAGATAATAAAGTGCCCTTCAATAACCACTCAAAAAAATAGTGGGGATGGAGGTTTTAATATACGATTTTAATTTTAAAATTTAATTTAAAAAAGTTCTTTTGGTCTTATTTAAGATTCTTTTTTGATCAAATTCAAATATTTTATAATAAAGGAGATATAAGCTGTCTAGAAAGTGTAGGACACCCTATATAAAGGCCTTCAAAAAAAAACAGTAATTTTTTATACTTTAATAAATCAAGATTTTCCCTTCTGTAAAACCGGGGAAAGAAAAATAATGAATAAAAATTAAGCATATCCATTTGTAACGAAGGAAATGAACATGAACTTGGCACACTTTCTTGAGATAGAGGTTACGTTAGAAGTGTATCGTCACGCATTCGTTACACATACATATTATGTTTTTAGTCCAATCGAATCAGTTGATTTTGCACACTTTTTGACAACCTGGGTGGACTTTTAGTTGTGTTTTGTTTCATAAAAATAAAATAAAAAAATAAAATAAGAAAGAAAACTTTTTTTTAGAAAAACAAAAAATTATAAATGTTTTAAAAAAATCTAGAACAAAAAATATAGCTTAACTAGGCAATCTACTTTTTATGCTGAGTTTTAGATTTCTAGTTCCTGAGGCATCTTCAAGTTTCCGAGATACAAAAATAAATATAATTTGGCCATCGCATCTAAATTTTTGAATTTTAAATATCTTGGTTCACACAGATTTAAATTTAAACTCATTTCCCATTAAATTTCTTGTATTTTTACCATGTGCCCATTCATTCTTGAAAATGCGTTTTTCGAGCCGTTTCACCAAAATACTGTCTAGTTTAAAACAACTTATATTTGGGGATACTTTGTATGAAATTTTAGAAATGACGTAAGGTCTAAAAGATCAAATCAGTACTATTTACAATGATTAATTATATTCAATGACATAATATAATGCAATATTGTTTAATTTTTTTTATACTTTTACTATAAATTTATTATTATTAATATTATTACGATATTTTTACAATTTCATCATTTATTATTATTATTTACGAAGGCTATAGGTTTTAATTCTGAACAATAACGTTAAGGAAATAAATATTTCTGAGGACAAATAAAAAATCGAAGAAAAATTTTATTTTTTGTTTTTTTTTTCTCTTGAAGAGAAAGTATTCTAATCGACCTGTAATTTCCATTTTTTTTGCTTAAATTTTTTCATAATACGTAGAAAAATCAAAAGTTCATGCGCTTATTCAAAACAGATATTTTAAATTAAAAATGCAATACCCCCTAGAGACGAACCTGTAATAAATTGTATATAATTATAAGTAATTAAAATTACTTCATCAAAATCTCTTTATCTCAGCAAATTTTAAATGCTATGTCTGGAAAACGAAGCTTTTTCCAACACGTGTTGATAGATAAGAACATTTTTACTTGCCAAAATACTAAATTTTACGTAAAAGTAATGAAAAAAAACTTAAATCGTGCACACAGATAAATAGATTTTTAATTTAAAAAGTATTATTTTTTTACGAAAATAGGTGCGCATGTATTTTTCAAAATTGGTGGGATTTATCCTTGTAACAAATATATTTTTCCTGAAAAAATACGTCAATATGACATTTTTTCAGCAATAATGGCCAAAAAAAGCGTGACACTTTATGGATGTCTCCCTAACGCCAAAAGGCTGGTTGTTACCCCCCATTCTACCGCGAAGAAATCGATATAAGACAAATGCCTCCCTAAGGGGTACCCCCATATCAATAAATCAATAAATTT
Source organism: Brachypterus glaber (assembly GCA_958510825.1). Lineage (NCBI taxonomy): Eukaryota > Metazoa > Arthropoda > Insecta > Coleoptera > Kateretidae > Brachypterus > Brachypterus glaber. The sequence goes on along the minus strand of OY294054.1, from coordinate 25,354,312 downwards.
ACGTTAAATAAGTGATTAAAACTATGATAATATAACAATAGAAATTACTAAAGTATACTATAAAAATCAAACAAAAATATTATCAGTTTACAATAGAAATTATTTAAATTTTATAATATTGATAGCTTTTTTTGATATTGATCATACAGGGTGCATCAATAAATATGTCCATGTCTGCCGTCCTAAGCTGAAAGGTCCCATCTATGTATGTTTAACATACATAGATAGGACCTTACAGCTTAGGACGGCAGATGTCATGTCTGCAGACAAAAGTCTATGGGCAAGGATTCACGAAACCCGCAAAATTAAACTTCTCCTCTCGATTTTCTAGACATGAAATAGATTCATCTTGTCTTGTTTCTTGTTTTTTCCGAAATCCAGACCAGAAATTTCGATTTCTCGATTCTCGTGAATGAGCAAATAAGATTACAGATGGGGACAATAAGTATGTTTCTAAGAACTTTTTATTTATTTTTTTATTGTTTGTATCTTGAATATCGTTTAAAATTTTCCGAAATTTTAAAGATTTTCTAAAATTTTCGGAATCTTCTGAATCACCCTGTAGAAGTGTAAACAATAAACACCATTTTAGACTAGCACCGCAGTAATTTTCAATAAAATTTAATAGATGGTAAATTTTGTGGAAATCTATCAAATAAATGTTAAATTTTGTAGAAGTAAAAATTGCAGATAATACAAAAATAATTTTCTAGTTATTTGCAATGTTTCTGGTAAATTATGAGTTATTATTAAAAATAATTATCTCAGAATTTGCAAAATGCGTCTTATGAAATATTTGCAATTGAGAAAGTCATTGTTATTGTTCGAACATTATTTTCGCTTAAAAAATTAAATTTAAAAACCTATTTATATAAAATTAGGCATGTTTTCGCGTTCTAATAGCAATGAACCGCCGCCCTCTACCTAAAACGTTTTTAAATGCACATAAACATGCTAAAATAAAATAAAAATAAACATGTTAATAAAAAGTACGGTTCCACTGCACTTTCTCGCTCATCGATAATCATTTTATTTATTTTTTTTAATTTTTTTAAAAAGATTAATTAAAAAAAACAATTTTTTTGGCAAAAACTCCCTTACTGAGGTTAACTAAAAATATATATAAAGTGAAAAAAAAAATCTCGTTGGGGCAACCAGCTCCATAGTTAAATACCAAACTATTTTTGTGGTTGATTCAATCAGATATTTGGTACTAGCAACAAGTCACGTTGTTTTGCTTACCAGATCCTTAAAAACAAAGTTCTGTTGTTGCTGTGTTGTTGCCCTTATCAGCGGCAACCAGAAAAAAAGGTCCGTATTAATCTGGTTGCCCAACAAGATCGTTTTTTCTGTACAGACAAAAAATTAATATTTTTATTTTGAAACATAGTCGATATTTTTGGTTGTTTTGTTGATATGGCATTTAAAATTATGACGTAAATTGTTTTTTTTGTTACGCATGCATTTTCACCGGCTGAATCACGTTAAACCCTTTGTTTTGTAACATCACTAAAATCACCACTAAACCTTTAGATAACTGATAACAATTCGCAAACAATGTAATGCTTAGCATTCCATAGTATACTCAGGGGGTAATATCGTAAGTGATAGGTATGGGTGGTTTTTTACATAAATTTTACGAATATTAATATTAATCCCAATGACGAAAATGCAACGACTGCTGTAGGAGAAGTTGTATTTTTTAAAAACTGGGGTTACTATGAGTAAAATTTAATAAAAAATCTCCGGTATCTAACTCAGTATCAACGATTAATACTTAGGAAAAGAATATAACTTATAAAAATGTGAATTAAATGCTTTATTTTTGTAATGAATAAGAATTTAAATCATTTTGTTATGACAAACAGGTTAGTTTATGAAAAAAATACCTATTTAATTTAAAAATTACAAATTTAGATTAGCGAAAAGAGGGGTAAAAAACCATCGTAGGGGTAATAAATTTTCACTCTCATTATATAGTATTATATTCTCTTTAGAGTTTTTGTAGTAGCTGCAAGTAGATTTCTCCTGGTTAAACTATGTTTTTAAATACATCAAATAAACGTTACCATACTTGTTTATTATTTATAATTACTATAACTAGCAGTATTAAATGCTTGGGTATTATTCTTGATCAACACTTAAAGGACTCTAATCGTACCTAACATTGGGAAGTGTAATTTACAAATTTGACCAAATACGCAGTTTTTTAAATTTCATAAGGAAAATTTATGAAGTCAAACTTTATGTTTTGTACTATTTTTCTAAAAATTAACATAATGTCCTTATCAAAAATGTTAATTCACAGATAACTATCACTAAATAGGGAAATACCCAGGGTACCCATTTTTGCGGTTTTTTTATTTTTTTTACAAATTAAATTTTATCAAATTTGAAACCACAACTAAGACATTTAAAGCTATTGACATACATTTTTCATAATAAAATGTTGGCAGGGGGCGTCGCGGATTTTTTTTTTAATATAAAAAGGTCATACTTAAAGGTCTTGTAATCAATTTATTTCATTTTTTATTTTTGTTTTGAGGTAGGGGTGGGTTAAAATCCAAAATTTGTTTAACTTAAAACTAATAATGAATTGATAAACTTTATGACATTTCTTAAGCTTTCAAATTATTTGAAAACACGAACCTTTTCTTAAAATCGCTACAAAGGAACAAAGGGGGTCAAATGAGTGACTTTTTAAAATATGTGGCATACGAGCGTCAGTTTTTGATGCACTCTATATATAAATATGTAATATTTATAATATATACATTTTATAATAATAATAATAATATACTTTATTATCTAAGATACTAGATTATAATAACACAAAAATACTTATATGAGGGTCTTTTGGGTTACCTTTATAAATGTTTTTGTTTACCATGTTGTTATAATAATTATACATGATTTTTTTAAATTAAAAGTGATTTTTAAATAAATAAAATTACTTATCCGACGTTTCAAACAACAATATTGTTGCTTCCACTTAAGTGTACACGGGTAAAAACATTATGTTAATTCAAGAAAATCCGTTTGCTTTCTGTAAAACAACCATTTCCTAATTTAAAAATGATAATCTTGAATTAAGAACGTAATCTTAAACAAAGACATCGTTGTCTTATACGTAAAAATATGTAATTTTAAAACAAGAAATTATTTTTATACGTGTATGTAGGTACACTTGGATTCTACTTATCTATTTTTTTTTTGAAAATATCCCGTATCAATGTTTCACTGGCCCCCAAGGGGTGAATTTTTTGATCTAAGTATTTTTAAATGACAATGGGACATACACTGTAAAAAATAATTGCAAAATACTTCTTGTCTTGTTTCGCGGAATATGGATCGGAGTTCTGCAGGGTTGGTTGACCTTACAACATTTTCCGGACCCAAGAATTTTTGGTTTCAAAAAACTACACTACACCCTATTTTCCGTGTATTTTAAATATATACATATCCTGGACTTTTGTTATTTTTCTAAGAAATTTGAAAGCTGATTATCTTCCCCGTTTTAAACGCACTTTTATGGAGTGTTACTCAATACTCGCCACTACCCCTTTATCGTCGATGTTGGTTATTCGAGGAGTATGACAATAGTAATGACGACTATATCATCAAAAAACGATAGCGAATTTTTGGTTTTCCCCTTTTGACTATAAGGTTTTGCGTCAAAGCATTTATGACGTTTATAAAACTAGAATTGTTATCATTTTTCCTTTCCAGATATCTTAAAATAGAAAGTTATGCTACGCTCGTAAATAACTACCAATACAATTTTTTTTTTTAGATTTTGATGTTTTAATACCGAAAAGCCAGATTTTTTGTTCGACAGTTCAGAGGCCAGACTGTTTGACTAAAAATCGCAGCATATCTAAGTCCAAATTTCAGTTAAATCGTAACACGAATAATAAAATTCTAGCATTATTATCTTACAAATTTAATCCTTTATTAATCCTTAATCTATTGATTTGAAAATTTGAGATTAAAGGATGGTTTACCCAATCATTAACACTAAAGTTTAGTTAATAAACTCACTAAGAATTTCACCAATGAAATGATTGGGTAAAGTAACCTTAATTCTTTTGACTAGTGGGTGAAGGAAAATCTTACGCAATACAATTTTTATTGCGCGAAGATTACCTACAAACCTCAAGTTAGAGTTTAATAACATTAATAACAGCTACTTTATGCAATTTGTAAGCAACAATGCAAAATTTGTAAGCAACAATGCAATTTATATTGACCAAATGAATAATTATAATTTTAAATTTTAGTGTTTAGATTGCCTAAAAATTGCATTTTGTAAAGTTTAAATTGTGGGGGCAGTTTCACTAAATACAGTTAGTATTGGCGCGTGCTCTAAAGGGTTTATTATGAAACGCAAATGGAAACAAATCTTTTTCAGGGCTTCTTGTAATTTGTCCATCTTGTTGTACCAAAAATCTCGCGCCAAATTGAAGGTGCCCGTCATCGGTCTGTTTCGGTGAGTCACTAGAGGGTGTTGTCCTCCCGTATTTTGCGCCCCGCGGTCGCGTCGCGCCGCCGCGACCGTCGGTCGCACGAAGCGCGACATAACCAACGTCGCGCTATTTTGTATTACTTGAAATCGCGCAACTTTTCAGTTTCAATCTACCCGCGATAGTGAAAGGTTGTGATAGAACCGCGCATAATAAACAGTCGTAGGACACGTACATTTGTTATTGTTTAGAACCAAAGTGTTTTTGAAAAACAATTTTTCCCAAAAGTGATTATAACATTATTCACCATTGAGTTCGAAAATTCCAGCATCGGATCAAAACAAATAATTGCTGGTGAGTTATAAAAAAAATATTGCGTCTTTTTTTTATTTTTTTTTTCGAGTTGCTCTAATTTTTAATCGTGTAAGTTTAATCTAGGTACATTTATTGCCACAGAAAACCACGCGTTGGCATAAATTTGTTTTTTAATACACAACTAGTTTCTTAAAATGATTTAAATATTTTGAATTTGAAATTTTCCCGCTTAAAATAAAATACAAAACGGGGCAGGTTGTAGCGGAAAGTGTTTTAACATAAAAACTATTTTGATAAAGACCTCAAATTTGGATCAAAAACGGAAAAACCTTGATTTTAAAATAATACAGCGTATTTTTTACACTGTGAATAAAATATGTAATAGGTAGTTTTCTACAAGGCAAAATTCAAGGAAATGTATGTTTTGTTATTTTTGTTTTTCTTTTTTCAACTTAATAGATAGGTATTACATATTTAAATTTTTCGGAATGACGATTTCTCGTGTTTTCCATTTAAAAATTGTTCAACGTTTTTTCCAAGAATTCCGATTAATAATGAATAATACAATAGAGATTACATTAAAATAAATAATGTTATCTTTTTAGACTAATTATACACACAAAAAAGTGTATTTCATAAATGATATTATGCTTTGTTTAAATTTTTATATGTATATCGGTTAAATAATTAGTTTTTCGATTGCACAGGCCCGGATTAAGTTTTTAAAATGCCACATCTAAAATGCGCAAATTAGGAAGATAGATTGCTACCAGGGGAGGATATATCTACGCAATTTGGTTAGGTGGGTTTTAACTTTTTGACTAAAAACGTGTTATGTGACTCAGTTCATAGTTATGTATTTTTTCGTGCATTCTGTTTTAATTTTATTTTTTGGGGGGTACACGTTGCATTACTCATTGTATTTTCAATTTACGCCTAGTACTAAAATAGATATCAACTGATCCCTTTCAGAAAGTCGTATCTCATTTAGTTTTTTTTATCAACTATTCAGTTTATACGCATTATACATTGTGAAAAAAACAAAAAAACTAAACTTCCAGTCATTTTTACCGGAATTTTACTAAAAATAGTAATCCCAGAATCGGTACAGGTAAAAGTCCAATACTAATATAGGTAAAATCAGAATTACGGTACGGATAAGTGGCAATTTAGTGAATAAATTTTAGTCTTTCTTTTTTTGGAGTGTATGACAATTTACGTATAAATAATAACGTCTATGCAGATTCTATGTGTTTACTAATTATAAACAACAATAAAGGTGTATTTTTTTTTGTTACTAACTTATAAACAATAATACTTATATTAAATTAGTTTTTTTTGTGTATATTAAACTAAACTAATTTAAATATGTTTATATATAGCCAAATAATAAAGCCGGCCCTGACTAATAAGAAATGATGTAACATCGCGTAATATTATTAATATTACTACAATATTATTTAATTCTAGTAATTGTTATATTATGTATAGGGTATGTAAAAAATAACCCATTTACTAGATTTATTATAGGAGGAATTTTTTTAGATGAAAAAAAACAGGGGTAAAAAAATAAATATGGGTATTTCAGTTTCGGCCAAACGAGCGCCTATTTTAAAATAAAATATTTATTTTTAATTTTTTTTCTGAGTGGTACCTCACTTTTCTTAATGGTAAGGTAGGTCACGACGCTGATGCTAAACTAAGAAAGAGGCAGGGAGAAAGAAAAAGAGAGAGAGAGAGAGAGAGAGAGAAAGAGAGAGAGAGAGAGAGAGAGTGCGAGAGAGAAAGAGAGATGCTTTGTTTTAATTTTAAAACGTAGTCTTATAACATTAATCTTTATGATAAACTGATACAAATAAACCTTTGTTAATATCTATTTTTATACTTTATACTTTTTAACTTCAAAATAAATGTTGTTGATTTTTAAATAGGTCGCCATGTAGTACGCCTATGATTATTGTTTATATAGGACAATTTTTTCTGGAAACTGTTACAGTAGGCCAACAAAACAAAGAAAAATAAAAATTAATATATTTGGACAGACACTGGGTTAAAGTTGACCTAGTCTGGAGATTTTAGTTTCACTTACATGCAACGTTGTCAATATTTTTCACTTTCAAGCGACCCTAGCTAGGCCTAGAAAGGAATTTTTTAAATGTGAAAACATTTTTTTTAAGGTTCTTAAAAAAGGCTATCAAAGTCCCCATCCTAAATATTTAATGTTCAAATATTATCTTATTGATAAAATATAAAATATTTTATTGTTTTGTACTAATTTAGTGTTTTTTTTTGTTCTGTTGAGCAATTATTCTTGCTACATCGCATTAATATAGTTATTTGAAAAAAGTTTTAACGTCAAGCATGTATTTATGTTGAGTATTTCATAAGATTTTATAAATTAAACCAAGGTGATATATGATGTGCAAGGTTTTGAGCCTTATTTTTGGCCTTTAGCAAGAAACTAAATATTAGCTGATTTTCCCAAGTTACTCGTACTTTAAATTGATGGTACCGTGATGTTATCACATCATGGGATATGAAATGCTCCCCAGGTATTGTCCAGGATTTTTCTAAAAAATATATCCTTTTGTTAATTCCTGGAATTGCCTTGAAATCTATAATTTTTCCTGATTATTTTTCAGAATATAAGTCATGGAAAGTATCAGTTTTCCCGGAAAACTTTCCTGTAAAGGTATGATTGAACTATTTTATCAAAAGTAAATCTCCCATTAAATTTATTTTATTTTGAAAATATATTTTGTATGCATTAGTCAGAAAATAGTTTTACTAGAAGGGGCTTTTAGGCACTTTCCTGTAAAAAAATAAGATAAATTACGTACCTAATGTTTCTTCGAGATAATGTTTTGTACTGGCCTCGAAGTAAACTTTAAGGTTAACCACATTTACACTGAGAAAACATATAATACCTTAATCGTGTAGATATATCCTAATAGATCAGGGATCACAAAGATCACAATCTTTAGAGATACTGTATTAACAAAAAAAACTTTAGTTTAGTTTTAAGGTGAATTTTCAAAGAAAAGTTTTAAGTAATAAGAGATTAAATTAAATGTTTGTGTTTTGGTTAAAAATAAGTATTAGAAAACCCAAGGGGCGATTCCGCAGTACTGAAAGTACTTGGAAGTACTCAAAAGTACTTGTAGATATCTCGGAAGTATTTGGAAGTACTTTTCAATTACCTGAAAGTAATCGAAAATACTTGGGAGTACTTGTAAATACTTGGAAGTACTTGTATTTATTTTGGAAGTTTGGAAATATTTGTCAGGGTAATCATCAAAAGCTCGGCTAGGATTAAAGCTTTTTTCAGAGGCGAGGACCTCTTTTTAGTCATCAACATTTGTCAGCAAGCTTTTTCACTGTCAAATCCGTTTTCAGCGCCTAAAAATGCATAAGAAAAATAAAGTCTGGTTAAGGGTAATTAAAGTTTTTCATTTGTGAGTCTGTTAAGTTTATTGTGTATATGCAGCAGTTTTACCCCTATTATTTCATACCATAATTTCAAAATATTGCTTACTTTATTTTGCCTTGAACGCGTAGATGATGTTGCAATAGAATCAGTCATACCTACTTATAAACGTGAAGTTTTATTATTTTTGAAACAATGAACATACCGATCAACTGAAAAATTTCAAATTTTTTGATTGTGATTTTATCGATCTTTTGTTCGAACTGCTTCTCAAAATTAGGGGGCGGGGGCCTATGTAGCTTAATCATTATTTAATTAACCATAAAGTTTTAAAAATGATAAATTATACGAGCTTTTCAAAAAAATATACGGCATGATAGAAAATATTTTCTCTTGTATATTTTTTCACGCTAAATCCAAATCTGTCATGAAAATTATTTTTTAAGTTGCCTTTTCGAGATGTTTAACTTCAATTACTTTAAAATAATCAAAAAAGGGCAGTAAGGATTGTTTCGACGAATTTGGATTCAGAATAAAAAAATAGTTTTTTTTATGTCTTATTTGATCATCTAAAACAGTACGGTTTTAAAATTTTGCTTTGATAGATCTGGATTCAGCATCCAAAAATATGTAATAAAACGTCAAAAACAAATGGAATAAAAAACCAGTGTAAACTAGTGTTATCTATCTCGTTGTGGTTTCTCGGTCACAATTCTTGAACTATTGAGTTCCACTAGCCTAGTTTATTTTCTCAAGCTCTAGCTAGGCCTCGTCACTAGGTTAGGTGTTCCTCTGGCACAGACTCTTTGTGTTCTTAAATAGCTGAAGACTTCACTATTAAAACTACAGTCGGGCACGAAGCAAGCATTGTATCGTTGCTCGTAAAATTTACAATTTTTAAAATACTAATAAATATGTTACGAAATTTATCACACGCAGAAAAAAATTGTAAAAATTGATGGCAACGTTGATTGAATTTTTCAGAACATACTGCGTAACATTTCATAATCAAAAATTAAATTTTACTTATCATGTTGCTTCACAAGTTTTTACAATCTGTAAAAATCATATAAAGTTTGCAAGAAATCATGCCAATGTAAAGTGAATGGGTACATGTTATATTATTTGACACTTAATTGCAACTTAAAAATGCAGTAGTAAGTTGTGAAATTTTACATAACCTATTACGTAAATTGTGTGATTTTTTCCTGTGTTATCGAGTTATCAAAAAATAATAGTTTATCTCTTTTTGACCAACTTTTATCAAAAACTATGTCTACCATTTAATATTTGCGATTACAAAACACATAAACCACAAATTAAAAAGCAATAAAATATTTAATTTTTTTCTTTCTCCTCCTTTTTCCAAAAAGTTTGTGAACAACTTTAAATTTTTTATGTTTTTTGCTTATAACTTTTTCATTATTCGTGAAGTAAAAAAAGAAAAAAGTTTTTTCCGTGTAAATACGATATTTTTTGACTCTTGCAACCTGAAAGGTTCAAATTTTTTTCAGAGCTTATTTATCTAAAAATAGAGGGATCCTAAGAGGGGGTTTATATGTTTAAAAATTGTGAATTTCGTTTTTTTACTAGTTTACTATCTGGGTGAGGGGGTTACTTTGTTCAAGGACAGTTTTCAAAACTTTTAGTAAGTCCTCTCGCTTATTCGAGACAGGCTTTTTTTCAGACTTCCAGATATACAATGGAAGAGCAAATAATTTAAAAGATTTTTGTTTGTTAATTCTATAATTATTACATATTATAGTCGACAACCTTCGTGACTCATATATGTTTCATAGAATTTTATTATTAAATAAATTTTATTAATTTATTAACAATTCATAATAATACGAATCATTTTAATTGTCTATTACTACCGGGTATTCTCCAGAAAATAGGAACATTTCTTTTTAGTTATTTTATCATAGTGGTTTGAGGCAACTCTTCATTCCACCCTATAAATGTCCCAAGGTATCAAATCGCACCACCTAGTGTGAAAAATTTGAACCCTCGCGGATAACAATGGCTGCCACCATAGTATCACTTATTATTTATATTGAAATCCTGTTCCCCCCACACTCTAACTCATTGCTATAAAGGCGACTTACAAAACTGTAATTAACTATTATTGAAAAATCAATTAATAAAGATAATATATTACAGAACATGTTTTAATAATAAAATAACTTTATCGGTCCAATAACTCTTCTGTAAACTACATGCTGTACTTGTAACCATGATCAAATTGATTGGTGATTTATAACTAATTTATCTGACTTATAACTAATGTAATCTCATTATAAACTCAAGTAATTTTATATTCCAAAGAAATAGTCTCTTTCTTCAAGAGTAACCACTTGTAACTATACATTTTTAAGAACTGCTATTCTATTCTATTCTATTCTATACAAAGAAATGATTACTAAAAACAAGGACATAAGGGAAAGTTCAAGTATAACGTAACGCAAATTTTGATCATTTTGGACTTTATTTTTATTTTTACTTTAACTATTTTTATACTTGCGATAAGAATTTAACACAAGTATCACCAATACTTTATAGCAGAATATTTTTTCTCTCTGTGTGCTAAGAAATGTGCTCGTACAAGATAACCTTAATAGAAAAAGGCTCTTAAAAGCCTTCGCTGCGAAACTTGGACAATAGAAACAGCACACAGAAAAAAAATAGGTGTTGTAGGAAAAAAATTTATACTTGATCAAAAAAAATTAAGGATAAGGTCCCAGAACGACTAAAATAACGATTAATCTTTAAATCGACCTCGTGTGGGCACAAAAAACCTCCAAATATCACTCGTGCAATAAATGTATTTATTTATTGTTACAGCTTAAAATATGTTGACAAAAATGAACAACAATGTTATCATAAATATTACCTAATAATGATATCCATAATAAATTTTCATTTAAATAAATAACCAGGTCGTAATTAATAAGTTGAATTCTTGAATAAATGAATAATGGTTAATATATATAGATATAGTTAATATTGTCACTACACGTGTAGATAAAAATAGTCTTTTGTATTCGATTTGATCACAAAAGTGAGGGACCCAATCATAATAATAAACAGAAGTGTTCTAGAATGAATAAATAAATACTACGGTTCCACTTCACTTGCTTTCTCTCAGCCTCACGAAATTCACCCATGGGGTCGTCCATTAACTACGTATCGCCAAGCTCCCCTTTCCTATGTTTTATCAGTTTTACATACGTAGATTGCATAAAAGATTGCCTTTTGGACTAAATAATGCGCCATGTTCATTTACATGCTACCTGTTTTTTCTCAGTAAAAATGTTCTTTACAGAATTTCAAAAATAAATATTTTAACGAAATAACAAATTAGGATTTCTTTATATTTTAGCATATTTATTTGAATGTCAGCCAATAATACATATACTGCAATACAAAGAAATTCAATTTTATTATTTCTTAAAACAGTAAACAGTATAATTTAAAATTAAATCTAAAAATATCTAAAGATTAATTAAAACAGTTAAGTAAATTAAAATAGGGGTAATATCTTATAAAATGATTCATAAATTCGCTTTACCGTTTTCATCTCAAGTACGTACTCAATGTTAAATAGAAAATATTTTAAAAATTAACGGTGATTTATTTTTATGTGCGCGATTAAAAACTGCTGCACAGGCAAAAAGAATGAATACTTTTCAATAGGATTATTTAGTAAACAAGTCGTGAAGATATGTATACTATTCAGTTGGTAAATAGATAGATATATCGTTGGGTTAGAGTGTTAACCCGCTAACTCCTTTTGATCAAACTTTACAGCAGACGAAAAAAACCTTACAATTATTTATATAATTATTGTATAACAAAATGAAAAATACCGTTTTTTTGTTAGCGTGTTTTGGAGGTTTTAACTATCAACTACAAAAAAAAAATAATTTGGGCTTGATTTTTATTGAATTAAAAAGGAGATGGCAGGTTTTCTACCTTTGAGACAAACCTCCATCAAGGAGTTGGCAGGTTTAAGGTAAAGTTTTTTCAAAAAATAAAGCAATTATTGCAAAGGTTTTTATTTTAGAAAATAAAAGTACAAAATACTATCTTCAACATCAAAAAGCAATCATTTTAAAAATAAAAACCTTTGCAATAATTGCTGTAAGTGGCGGAGTTAGCAGCTTTTCGACTAGGTAGCATCATGGAAAAAGTTATATTTGGGAAAAGGTCAGAGTTGCCTGTTTTTGCAGATGGTTTAACTAAGTGCCCTCTTTTGAACGGTATGCAAAACGACAATTCGTCCAATATTTATTGACGTAGAATCACCACTTAAAATTTTATAACTGATTTCTAAGTGACCCTGTATATGAAATAAAATATTTAAATGTTTACAAACAAAATATTTTTTAGAATTGTTCGATTTATTTAGAAACACTGATTTCATAATGTTTTTTTGGCTATGATTAGAAAACGTCATATAAAACGCAAAATATTTCATTCAAAGGGACGAATGTTTTAAAACTGGCGGACTGTACAGCATGTACAGGGTGATCGAAATTTTAAGAAGTTATTTTTCTTTTAAGGGTTGTCTAAAAAACTTTTGATCTGATTTTCTGTTTTCTTCTTCTACAGTGCAATTAAATGATGACACTAGATTTCTGTGCAGAGGTTTTCTAATAAATATTTTGCGGAGTATAAGTATAGTATAAGTATTATATTATATACTAAAGCTACAGGATATTTTTCAATGTCAATTCATTTTATTCAATCGAATAATTTTTAGAGAAAAAACTATAAATTAGTGATTTCGCTCTAAACTCATTTTTTAATTCAACATATTTATTTATTTACTATTTACCAGAATAACCTTATATTTTATATTAATAATTATTTACGCTTAAACTTAATAAATGCCAAATAATGACAATGTAAGGTTACTGTGGTAACCTTATTATAGTATAATACTAAGATGGTACTGTTGCTGAAAACATTCAATTGATTTAATTTAAGAATAAAATAGGAATTTTTTTATCAACTTATTTCTAGAGTAACTTCGACTAAGAAAACAGAAAATAACATAAAACAAGTTGGTGTTGTTTAAAGAAAATAGTCCTATTTGGTTAAGCACCATTTCAAGAGTATAAGACCTTAAAAATAATGAAATTGCTCTCACAGTTACCGAGATAAAATAGTACTCAAAAATGTCGAGCACCCAGTACTTCCCAAAATACAATTCGTTATAATTATGAGTCAGTCAGTGATTTAATATGAAAGAATATGTTTTTCGGTATTACGAATCACGATTTTTACCATTTGTCACGTTTACGAAGTATCTAGCATCTAAATATACCCACTGCCAAGCATTACATTTTGTTTGTAGTAATTATAACTCGACTTTTTTATTTATTACACTGCGGTTATACAGTATACTAGCACAATATGCATTATGTAGATCTAATACTCAAGTTTCGATCACCCTGTACACAGTGTATATACAGGGTGATTCAGAAATACAGTACGTGTACATGAGATCTTCCCATAGTGAAAACTTTCCACTGAAAAGTGTTCTGTGGTGCTGGCCATTGACAGAACGTGCCGAGAGTTATTATCCTATAGGAAGGAATTTACACGTACTGTAGGTAAACACATTTTAAGGGACGATTCTACGAAAAAAAATATGAAAAAGTACACATTGGGAAATATAGGTTCAGAAGTGTGGTGCTATAGGAGACTGTTAAAGAAAAAATGGCCAGATAGAGTTACAAACGAGAGTGTATTGGAGAAAATTGGGAAAAAACGTATCTAGTGGAAAGGGCTAGTTAGGAGAAGGGATCAAATACTAAGACATGAGAGATTACTTAAATATATTTTGAAAAAGAGCAAGCTGGAAGTTAAAAAAAATATTGACAGGCCTAGAACGTAATACTGCTCACAAATATTTAAGAATATAGGAAATTTAACTGATGAACCTACTTCTTAATTTCCCTGTAAACTCTTGCAGAGATAGAGCCGCGAATAGTGTAATAATACAAAACCGAATAAAATTCGATAAGCATTTTAATAACAGATTCGCACTGTTGCAATATATTGTATGGTTTAAGGCCTGATTCATATCCGTTCAAGAAACGCCTCAGACCCATGCTTACCCAGGTTCTTTTTTATTTATTTCAAGATAACCACCGGCTAACAACCATCCAAAACTGAACAAATTACCCGTAGCGAAACGTAAAACATGGTTAAGGGTCATTTAAAATTAAAAAAAAAGTTTTTCTTGCCCATGATGGGAAAAATAATAAAATATGTATTGTTTGACACACGGTTCTAAAGTTATACGGCATAAAAAATATACTTGAATATAAAATCTAACTACGCAAACTTTAACACTGAATTCGCTTTAATCGGAGCGTAAATATGGGAGAGTCGAGGGGGTATTTTTTGTAGAAACGCTCAGGGAAAAAGTTTTTCTTGGATGGTGTACGCGCCTGAGAAATACCCGGTATATAAAACTTGAATTTCTTTATTAACGCCACGATACAGGTCAATATTTCAATGTATAAAAATGATTCATTGTTTTTAGCAAATCAAGGTTTTTTCTGGTTTTTGTCCTGTGATCCTCACATGTTAGACAACGACCTCTTCAAGGTTCTCTAATGCGGTTGATTTAATAAAGAAAACTGCATTTTACATAGTCGCACACATACATACGTATTGTACAGTAAAATAACAAGTTAAATATAGTATAGAACTAATTAGCAGTTGCTATTTATTTATAAGTACTTATTAGAGGGAGTGCTTAATTCGTATAACTCAATTCATTAAATAAGTAATAAGGGGGGGGGCTGGCTTGACCTCCCAAAAATAAATTTAAAAGTAAGAATAATACACAATGTTTTTGGCAAAATTAACACTTCAAAAATAAAGATTAACCTCTTCAGTCCCAACAGTGGGGAAATGAGAAATTTGCGAAATAACTATGACAAAAGATGTTTTTAATATTGTTTTGAAAACAAAGTTTTAGAACATGACGTAAAAAAACTATATTATAGTTAATTATTTTGTTTTTTTGTTCAAACTTGGTACTCCAAAGAATTTTAAATATTTATGCCTGGTTCTAAAGTGGTTAATTAAAAAAAAAAAGTATGATATATCAAAAAGGGAAAACGGGGGAAGTTGTAGCATCTTAGTTCCCAGTTCCGCCAATGAACAAAATACCTTTTTTTTCAAAAGCTCGAGGTGTCGCTCCACTGAGGATTGTAGATTAACACATTTGTCGCCACGTGATCCGAGTTCTGTCTCGTGTTCTGGGATAGGAATTTATATTGAATTATACTTTCACCTTTACCACTTCTATATCTCTGTATTATCATACACCATTTTCTCCTACGAAGCGCAAAAATATGGGAATTAGCTGAAGAGCAGAAGTTATTCTCTACTCTATGGCCTTTGGCAAATTCAAAAAGACACTAGGAATAAACATAATTCAAAACCATTATTTATGAATTGTACAAAAAAATACTTTAGTAGTATTTTCAAAATTTAAAGCCTAAAAGCATCCTTCCCAAGGTTTAGGGTTGATTCTACCCTTACTAAAAGGTTTTAGCCTGGACGGCATACAATTGATTTAACATATATGTTTTGTCTGTTTGCACCAAAGAATTTAAACTTAAACTTTAAACTGAAATATCAATGGCCTAGCGTACAAATGTGCTAAGTACCGGTAACGGTTACGGTACTTAGCACATTTGTACGCTAGGCCATCGATATTCACCCATTAAAAGAGGATATTTTAGATGATCTTGTTAAAGCAATGATTATAGCAATTAAGAGGTTAACAGTGTCTGGCATTTTCTGAACGTTTTGAGTAATAATGGTTTCTTTGGTTTCAGACTTTCTCAAGCAGCAGCGTATGATGGTTGCCGAATCGGTGGGACGAGGTCACAGTGGGTCCCCAGTAAATGGTGAACTTCCACATTTAAATTCTAATATGCCAGCAACACACGGACGGGAAATGCTAGAAGATTCCAACAGCCCTGACGAGTATTCACAAAATTACAAAATGAACAATGTGAATCACAAAGACCTGTTTTCCCAGCGAAAGCAAAGGGAATTTACGCCGGAAAATAAAAAGGACGAAAGCTACTGGGACAGACGTAGACGGAACAATGAAGCTGCAAAAAGATCTCGTGAGAAAAGACGCTTCAACGACATGGTCTTGGAGCAACGCGTTATCGAACTAACTAAAGAAAATACCATTTTAAAAGCACAATTAGAAGCTATAAAAGAAGAACATGGAATCTGCCCAGAAGATGTCGTCAGTGTTGAAAAAGTCTTAGCCAATTTACCAAACAGTGATCAAGTACTCAGCATTAATAAACGCCAGAAGATAGCCCACCCATCACCAATGATCTTTGGGTCACCAAGTCCTATTCCCACACCAGTAATCCACCAACCCATCATGGGATCTCCACCACCCCAACCCTTGCCACATGCACATATGATTCACCAGTCCCCACACCACATGGAACCTGCCTACAGAGAACCATCCGATTACCCAGGATATTACCCAGGCTACTACCCTCCTATGCATTACCAAGATTCAAGCGTGTTGAATCTATCCAGATCTCGTTCTCGGGGTCAATCTCCATATGAAGTTTCCTCTAACTCTGGGGACGAAAGTGCCCCGATCGCCTTAACCACCACAGAAAACAACAGTTTACCCTTAAAACTCAGACACAAGTCGCATCTAGGTGACAAGGACGCTGCTAATGCCTTACTTTCCCTGCAAAACATCAAGCAAGAACCAGGGCCTAGGGCCAGCCCTCCTTGGGACAACGAAGGTTCCAGCGACGAGCGCGATTCCGGAATCTCCTTGGGAACCGAATGGTCCGCCAACCAAGCTGCTGCCACCTTACAGTCCCTCAAAAAGTCAATGCAAGAGGCTGGAGATGACATCAACACCAAACACATATTGCACTCAGAAATTGTGCGACTCTCCAGCGAGGTGGAGCATCTCAAGTCAATGATGAGTCGTTCCAAGGACAAACAGGCTATAGCACATACACATTAAATTGGTTTAGAACTGTACTGAAATTTTTTAGTTTCGCCCTTCAACTACTGTACTATGTAATTGTTTTTTGGATGGGTATTTTTTCGAAGTGTGATTAAGTGGTTATTTACTACTGGTTAACTCCCAGTGGGCCACTACTGTTGTGATGATTCTCGTACTGGAGATAGGACATATCATGCTCCTGCGGGGCATATTTATTATTTTTAGTGTTTAAGTATTTATTCATTAGTTAAGTGATAAGAGAAAGATGATAGAGAGTTTAAAACATCGATAAAAGAGGGTTGAAGAAAATAAGAAAGAAATATTTGTTTTTTTACATTCACAATTATTTTAAAGGACACGCTTTTATTTTGCCATTTTATAAAAGGGCAGTTTATGGAGGGCTTAATGGGGTAGTCAAAATATTTTAGAATTTAGACCATATAAACTTTAGCCAAAGGTATTCTTTATAAGAAATATGTTTTCAAAAAACAAGTTTTTTTTTGTTTTCGCCTTATCTAAATTTTATACGACGTTTCCACCAATAATCCCTTTAAAAACCGCACTAAATCTGTAAACAGGTATTTTAAAATAACTATTTCAAGTTAATTTAAAAACCCTGTATCTGTAATAATACCCTTGTTTTAATTAAACGATTCGGTAACCTTAATCCGCAAAAATTTGTCGTATTTTTGGCAGCTATTCCTATGATTTATATTTACTCGGTACTGTATACCATATAAATGTATGTAGGTATTAAAACTTTCTTGGTATGTACATACTAAACATCGTAAAAAGTCCGGAGACATAAAGGGTAAAAAGCAGGGGTGAATTTTTTTTAATTTTAACTATATAACGTGCAGATATAGATCACTATTTCAAAACTAGTCATCTTTTAAGGAGAAAAAATGCGCTGTACTGAAAACATTTAAATTAGATTTCGTCAGAGTTCAAATTTACTATTTGAAGTTATGTAACCCATGTTTCTTAGAAGATTGCTGTTTTGATAAAATCTGCACAAGGGTATATTAAAACCGATGGATAGTATGTTTTTCATAATGTCATTTATTATAATCTACCCCATTCTTATCAATAATATGTTCAATTGTAGTCATTATAGATTAGTATATTAAAGGACAAGTTACATAAGACACTACTTTGGCGCACGCGGGGAGTTTTTCAATGGATGAGTGTGCCAAATGACTTATGGAAAGAGTTCTTTATACTATTTTATCTATTTTCGCGTTTTATTTTGCTTACAAAGTACTTTAGTATTGAATAATTTCAATATGACTGATTTGAGGAAATTTAATGTATTTATATTGGTAACAATGCCATTTAAATTTAAAATTTTTAATTCGTTTTGTTTTTTTAATACCAAATTCATAATAGATGATAGTAAAACACCCAAAAAGAAACTACAAAAACGCAAATAGATAAACTAATTTGATTAGGTCTTTTTTACCAATTGATAAAGATTAGGGTAAATATGTTCTGAAAAAGAACCAAGCCACAAGATAATAAGGGATGGTCACTGTTTTATCTAGACAAAATCTTTTGGCATGTGACGTTACTAACACGCTTGACAAGTCTATAAGACTTCATTCACAATTTATGTTTGTCGCTTGGACCTTTTTTGAAAAGCATCTTAATTCTAGTTACTATACATTAATATTGTGTACTGTGTATCACCATCACATTAAAATATCGTACCTTTTTTTGTTTTCGCTTTCCCGTTTAAAAGATTTTTAAATGCGGGATAAAATTCTATTTTTGGTGATAAATCGCACGAAAAAAAAATAAGCATAGAGAAAATATAGTGCTAAATAAAATATGAAAAAAGTATTTAGCCAAAACAAAAAGTATTTAATAAATTTTTATATTCGTACTGATTATCAATATATTCCCTGAACCAACGGTCCTGGGTTCGATTCCCGGTTTAAGTTTTAATGTTTTTTAAACGGGAAAGCCTTTTTATCTATGCAGTGTATTTAACATAAAATCTAAGCCATTTTATGTATTTTCCATAAGTTAATGTCAACTATAAGATTTGTTCAAAATTCATATAAAGTTTGACACGCGGATCTGAAACAGTGAAATAAATTTCACAACAAATTCAACTCAGAAATACTGTAAGATAGATTTAAAATAAATACTGTTATATAATATATATTTATTATATTTAAATGTAGTAATTGATTGAAATATTTTTTAAATTTTCAGTCTGGGAACCTCGTACAGATCCGCGTGTCACACCATATATTTTATTTATTTTTGTAATTTCAATTTTTTTTATAAGCTGAAGCGTGATTGGCTAATACATATTATACGCACCTCGCTTATAAAAAATTATTTTTTATTGGTGTTTTTTTACAATTATGTTGTGGAGAAGTTTTATAATATTTTTTATTGTACTTGCCCTTAAAATGTTCATATTAACTTATGGATAATATACAGAATAGCTGTTACATGTGTGATTATTTGTAAAATATTTATTGTAAGTATATTCGACTATTCTGCCGTTCTAGTCTAAACTACAGTATCTGCAAAATACATTTTTAACGCTAGGCTTATGTAGCACAATTTTGGCGATGTGCAAGTTTGTAGCAGGACCAATCAAATGCGCTAAAAATAAAAGCCAGAGATTCTATTCGTTAATTTCATTTTGTTTTAAATATCGCAAAAACTGCATTATGTTATATTATCTTAACCTGTCACGTCCATTTCTTTGTTAAATTAACGTAACATGTTACCAAACAATGACATTTTAAGTTACGGCAGTTTAGAATAGCACGGCAGTACTATTTATATAAAATATTGTATCTATATGTATTTTTGTTACTCGCTGCCTTTGAAAGGCTATACAAAAAATATATGTTTAAACTAACTATACTGTTTTTTTCTTTGGTTAGTTTAACCATATGATATAGTCATTAGATTTAACTGTATAGTTAATTCAACCATACCATGGTTAATGCAGCCATGGTATAGTTAAATCTACCATACAATATAGTTAAATCAATCATTTGATAAAGTTAAATCACATTAAATGTAGGACTATACCAAATGGTTAATTTTATTATAGAAAAAAGGTGTAGTTGGTTTAATTATACTGTTTTGTGTGTACTGCGTTAAGTTTATCTCATTATTGTATATTTTTATTTTATGCTGGACATTACCTCAATTATAAATTGTTGATAAAAAAAAAGAAACCTATTTTATAACTACTACTATATGTAACCCAGCATAGCATCCATATGATAAAAAAAGAAAATATTTTATGTATTTTCATATTACCTTATGTATCCTAACTACTTGTGTATTAAATAAATATTTGCATTGTTTTTCAAAAAATTGTGTTATTTACCCAAAAAAAAACTATACTCTCAAGTTTGAATAAAAAAATGTGCTGCCAACAAAATGGTACTTTCCCATAAAAATATAGAAAAAGAATAGGGGAAAGTAAATAAAAAAACTGGAGCCCAACTAACACTCGGCGGTCCTGGGCTCATAACTTTAAGCCCTTAAGCCCTAAGTCATTATAAAATACAAAAAAATATAACTATTAGTTAAACTCAGTACCTGATTTACTAAAGTTGCCGCCCTAGTTAATAGATGACATGCCGCCCCTTAAAAATAATGACCAGAAAACTAAAAAGGTCATTCTTCAGTTTCAGCTTACAATAGCCTAGTATTGCCTAATGGAAAAGCCGGCCCTGGTTAAACTGCCATATCAAAAATAAAATTTTAACCACGTCCCTAGTAACATTGAACTTGGACAAGTTTCTTGACCAGAGTACTTGACAAACTTCTTTGTAAAGAATTGGACAATTCTTGAGCAAGAGAATTAATCAAGATTCTGTACCCAGACTTGGGCAAGACTTTAGCAAGATTCTGGAAGCAGAGCGTTTAGCAATACTTTGTCAAGTCTGTTCGTCAAGTCTGTAGCAAGCAATTTGACAAGATTCTTGGTCAAGAATCTTGACCTACTCTAACAAGTACGATTTGATCATGATAGAGATCGCTTTTCGATTTCTAGTCAATTTTTCTTGCTACATTCTTGCTCAAGAATTTTGGCGAAGTATCTGTAGCAATTCTTTGACAATTCTTGAGCAAGAATCTGTCGACAGTATCTTGCGCCAGAATTGTCAAAAACTTCATGCAGTTACTTGATCAAGAATCTTGAGCCAGACTTGCTCAAGATTTGACGAAAATTGTTACTAGGAGTAGAATCTCATAAAACCTGTTACATAATCCGACCTAAGCCACGTAAAATTTGGAATTTCATGAGATTCTACGTGGTTAAAATTTTAATTTTGATAGGCTGCGACTTCGCCAAAATTGTAAATAAAATTATTTTCAATTTTGGCGAAAGCGCACACACTTCATCTCTGTTGCACATAAAAAATTACATTTATAAAGGGGCGTACCGAATAGAGGGAGCACTTAGTTAGTCCAAACTCCATTTCTAATAAGATATCGACAAGCGGTTTTTGCATATTGTTTCTTATCGTATTTCGAAGAGCTGATTAGATTTTGGGGGTAAACGATTGGGGGTAAGAGGGTAAGAATGGGGTAAAACTCCTATTTTTAGCGTTTTTTGGTTATAATTCAGGCAATTATTATTGTCCTGGATTAATTTAGCACTTAAATGAAAGATAATTTTAAATTGGTCAAAAAAATGCCTCACGTTTGGAAGGTTTCCTTGAGAGGTTAACTTAAAAATTTGTTTACCTGAATTCCCCAGTGGCTTACCTCTAGTATGATAGTAAATTTGTGGTTAAGTTACAAATATTAAATTTTGGCCAAGCTAATATCAAAATAAAATTTAAATATTAATAAAGCTTATCGTCGGCTTAGAGTGTTAACCTGCTAACTCCACTTTTGGACGAATTGTCGTTTTTGATACCGTTTAAAAGAGGGCACTTAGTTACACCATCTGCAAAAAAACAGGCAACTCAAACCTTTTCCCATGATGAGTTTACCTGCTTATTTCACGCTCTTCAACCGCTAGTCGAAAAGCTGCTAACTCCACCACTTCCAGCAATTATTGCAAATGTTTTTATTTTTATAATGATTGCTTTTTGATGTTGAAGTTGTATTTTTATTTTCTAAAATAAAAACATTTGCAATAATTGCTTTATTTTTTGAAAAAACTTTACCTAAAACCTGCCAACTCCTTGATGGAGATTTGTCTCAAAGGCAGAAAATCTGCCATCTCCTTTTTAATTCAATAAAAATCAAGCCTCCAAAACACGCTAATAAAGAAACGGGATTTTTCATTTTGTTATACAATAATTATAGAAATAATTGTAAGGTTTTTTTCGTCTCCTGTAAAGTTTCCCAGCAAACACAGTCACGTCAATAGACGTGATATACACGTCAAATGACATCAATTAACGTGTATTTCACGTCTATTGACGTCTGTGTTTGCAGGGTTGGTCAAAAGTTAAAAATTACAATAAATGGTGGAAAAATAAAAGAAAAACAAATTTTCCTCAAAAAACGAATACACAAATTTTTAGGGATTTTTAACGATTTCAGTCACAAATCCTACGAAACTTCAATGATTTTAGTTGTAAATCTCATGGCATTTCGAAGATTTCAGTGTACATCCTACACTGCCTTTGTCCTTAAAGATTTCGGCGTGGCGTTACCACATTTCGGGAAAAAAAGTCCTCCCGTTTGCAATTATTTACTTCGTGTACTTACTTTTTTCGTTAAAGATTCCTCAGGACTTCTCAATATTATCACAAAATGTTCACTTCTCACAGTTTGTTTATCACAATAATCACGTTTCACACTCTGTGAATCACACGACGCTCTCAAAAAAGATGGAGGTCGTAAACAACACGCTTCTTCTTCTTCTTCCACCAGTCGTTAATAATCTTAGCTGCCTAGACTATCCAACCACGTATTTCTTTTTCTTTACACGACTATGACTTTGAATAAAAACAATATAATTATAATATAGGGGGTCTCTGCGGGGGTTAATGTATTTAAACAGCGCGATTTTCGTTTTTTGAAGTATTTTCTGATAAGTAGTATCTGGATGTTTTAGGTATTATATTGCTAATTTTAAAATTATTGGAAAACTCTCCCCAATCTAAAGTTGGGGAAAAAGAAACTTAATTTCCACTCCATTTGTCTTTTAATAAATAAAGTACAGGCAAATTAAGCCTGAAATTCAAAGAAAAATGTATTTTTATTTTTATCAAAACACGCGGTTGTAAAACGTGAACGGTAGATAATAAATTTATGCTGAAAATAATTACCTGTCAACAGAACAATCTAAAAAAAAACAATTCTCTGACGAAAAAAAAAATATTTGTATCTGTTAAAGAAAAAAAAAATTGTACGATAAATTTTAAGCAAAATATCTCAAAAAGTATACGTATAAGTCTTCCAGGAAGACTTTTTCCCTCCTTTTAAACAACAAATACCTAATTTTAGCTATTTTTGGGACCATAGCCCACATATACGTCAAAAGACTTATTTAGGCTATGGCTATAGTCCCTAGGTCTCAGAAACATATGCTCCAAATATTTGGCTTAAAGCGTTTAAAAGTTATCGTCATATCTTAAAAAAAAAATTCACGCGGTTACTTAAGTAAAAATTCAATAGGTACTTTTCAAAAAAGTTACAGAAAGAGCTATTTAAAAATATTGTATTACATCTTTAAAAGGAAATTCCAATTCCAAATTTGATAAAAAAATTAAAAATTTTGCGTTACGCATTTAAAGTAGGTATGACCCCTAGGTAAAAATTTAATCAGGATATAGGATATATAAAAAAAAAACTTTTAAAATTTAAAAAGTAACTGTATGTATTGTAATTTTCTAAATAAATTAGTCATATAAATAATAATTATTATAATTATTCATCAAGTGTTATAATTCCATCAGGTCGCCAGACTTAACTTCCTGTGTATTTTTTATTCAGTCGCCGATACAAACAGATCCGCCACTAAGAGAAAGAATAACTTCACCCTATTAATGGTCAAGGGTGGTCATATGAATTTTAAGTAATATCATATAAGTAATTGTCGGCATTTCTTCTACATCAAAAAAAGTGTCGGATCTGTTATAACTACGATTCAGTAAGAAATTTATAAAATTGCTTAAATACTACTATCAAAAACATCAAAAAACGTTGTAAATGATCTTCATAAAAATATATTTTCGCTATTAATAATTACAAAGCTCCACAAAAAAATAAATCTGGTCTCTAGAAGGATTGTGAAATATCGGTTTCGATAGATTTTGGGCTGCTGTACCCGAATCTGAACGCAACATGTCTTTATTACGTCAGGTTTTCGAGAAAAATCAGTTTGGACTTTCCTCGAAAATGGCAATTTTTCGATTAAGCAGTCGAAAATCCCTGAGAATCGATATATCAAATCGTAATAAAATCAAATTGTGATGTTATCACAACTAAATTTATTTTTTGATGGAGCTGCGTTATTATGTGTTAATAATGGTCGAAAAAAATACTTAAATGCGTCTCCTGCGGCGTTACGGGAGGAAAAAATACGACTAGCAAGTTAACAAACACGCATAGTTTTGCACTCCAGGCACGCCGCGGCAGACGTAGTTGACTACTTTTTCCCGATGATTATGGATTAAAAATTTAGTGAAGGTGATATGGAAGCTCTTTGAATAGGTTCTTGATTCATTTGCATTGCAGAATCATCATTGCTCTGAAACTTATTCTTGCTAATTACAATAGTTAACAATTTTTTTTACCTAGAAAAAGAGTAGGATATTTTCACCCTAGACACATAAAAATAATATCTCAATCCAACAAAAATTATTTATTTTGTTCCATTAAAAGAAACTAAGTATTTATTAAATTAAAAGGTATTCTGAATCATTTTGTTATAGTTTATTTTTTGTCGAACTAACACGGTAATACGACACAATAGTTGTTTTACAGTATATACATATGCTACAAAAAATAAATCTTTTGTATTTTAGTGTTAAAATTATAATATCTGGTACCTACTGTCACAGTAAGAAGGATTAAGATATTATCTTTATTTGTGTAACAGAGCCTGATAATTGACAGTTTTCGAAAAAGTTAAAAGTTGGATATAATTTAAATAAATCTTTGTATAGAAAAATTTACGGGTCCCATATAAAGTCAACGCGGGCCCCGCATAAAAATAATATTTCCCATAGGGGCCCTTTAAAAGGGCCTGATCAGCATTTAGTAAAAAACATGTATAGAAAAGAAATATCAAAAAAATATGTGAATTAGAAAATTTACGAGCCACACTAACAATTCAATGCGGGATCCGTCATAAAAATATATCTCCAAAGACTCGATCAGCCTTTAGCAAAAAAAGCATTTTTAAATTTAAATAAAGGTATTGTTTTATTTTAAAATAAAATTTGACATCTACTCAGATGTTTGGGTAAAATTAATTGTAAACTTTCGTTTCACTGAAATTATTAGTTATAATAAATAAGGACTTGCAGTTCTTTTTGGTTGTTTCTTGTTTCTTTCAGATTCGTTATCAGACTTTCTTTTCTTCTTTTTGGCTGAAATTGATTCTTGTCCACTGTCGTCATCTTCCGAGTTAGTAGAATCGTCAGAATCTGAACTGGAACTACTCGAAGAGTTGCTCGAACTATCTGAAGCAATTCCACTGGGTTGTTCTAGGTTGATCCTTTCAGCTAAGGCAGCTAAATATGGCTCTTTTTCTTTTAATACTTTTAACCATTTATTGGAGAGTTTTGGTCTACCTCTGGCAGTTTTGTGCCAAACCACGGAAAAGTTTGTTCTACTACAGAAATTCTGGGTAATGGCTATAGTGTTCTCCAAATTCAAAACTACATGCCACCAACCACCAGGCACAAAAACGGTTTCTCCAGGTCCCTGGAGGATTTCTATTGGTTTGCAGTCACTGGGCCACGTTGCTTCTTTTGTTTTTGGGTAAATTAGATTGAACCAGGTTATCGCCTCATCCCTTTGCTTGCCGCCGACCACTCCAGGGACCTTTAGCAGTTCTTTTGGTGTCTGGGTAGGAAATAAACACCATCTAAAATATTATTACATTAAAAACATTATAAAAGTATTTTTTCTGAAAAAAATACGCCAATCCGACTTTTCTTTCAGTTATTTTCGATTTTTTTGAAGCTAAACCCCCACAACTTTTTTTGTTTTTTGGGGGGATTATTTTAAAAAACCATAAAAATCTTCTTCTCATAGAACTTGATTTTTTCTGTAAATTTCGATTCGATCCGATAATTCGTTCTCGAGTTATCGTGACAGCGGACGGACAGACGGAAATTTTCAAAGTTACTTATTTAAAAAAAATAGGTTATTTTTTCATGAAACAAATACATATCCAAGAGTTTTTTGTCTACAATGTTTTATGGCGATTTTGGAGTTACCATGGAAATGCCCTTTAGTATGCTGAACGCCAGTTTTTTCGATTAAAATTTAATTTCCAAGTTATATATGGTAAAATCTTATAAATTTACCTCTTACGGCCTCTAAGCAAAGCATTCCAAGCACTAGTGCCTAAAGGATCAATATGAATGCCTGTCCCAGACCTTGCTGGGCCCATCACAAACCATCTATAAGGGGGTCTTCTATTTTCTCCAGAATATTTGAACAAATCATCACGGAAATATAAAGGAACTTCATAATCTTCTAATAGTTTTTTACGCCTATGATGCTGAAAAAAATACTAGTGCTAACAAAAGAAAACTTTCTCAAGAAAAAAAAAATCAATTTTTTTTTAAATATTTTTTTGTAGAAAATAATAAAAACATACCTCTCCAAAATTGCTATCAAAAATATAAAGAGGACTATCATCCTTAGTATTGAGCATATAATGTATATAATATTTAATCTTCATTTTAACACTATAACCTTCATTGTCTTCACCACATTTGAATTTTTGGTTTCTGTATTTTTTTGCCAGTTTTTCTAGGGTCCATTTTTCGTTAGCCTTCCAGGTTAGTTGTGAACCAGTAATAACAACTGGTTTATAGGGTAGTTCATAGTTGGTTATAAATTCTCTTGGCTTAACACTATTTTCATCAATTCTATCACAATTATCTACAAAGTCTAAAAATCTGTTGAAGTCATTGGCATAGTTGCATTGTGTCCAGGATTCTTTAGTATTTAGTTCTGAAACAAATTTTCGTCTTTTATAGAGCAGGATGACCTTAGATTTTGTAAAAAGCTGCAGTCATGTTAAATAAGTTTTATTTTAAAGTTTTTATAAGATTTTATTATGAAAATGAACTGTTTCTCTATATAACCAGGTAAATTAGAAGAGTATTATTAAAACTAGATAAAGAACTTGTCCGTTTTCAAAGAAGAATTTTGAAAATCTGAAATAATATATGTTTATGGAAGATTGTTCATGAAAATCAATGTACCATAAAATTTGTACTTACAGTTCGATAAAATACTTAATATGTATTATTATTATTGCCAAAACTATCCTACGCATTAAAGAATAGAATTCTTATTTCGGCTAAGCATTTTATGTTTTAAACCCCGAATCTCCAACAAGATGTAAGTTATAGGTTAGGTTAAGCTTACCAGGTCTTGCTTTTTTCTTCACTTCTTTTATTCTTTTTCGTGCTCTATGTACAAAACTGGCTTCATCCATTCCTTATTAACTAAATATTTGGTCTAATATAGCTATGTCAAACTAAATTACATAAAACTAAATTAGTTTATAAGAAACGTCACTACGAAAAACTGTTTAAGGCCAAGCAGATCGCAGTCATGAAGCTAGCAACGATTGCAGTTAGCCGGCTTTCAAGTTAGGGTAGATTTACACTACAGGATGAACGTTTCTGGAAAATTTAAAGCTGCGTACACAATAACTTTTGGAGGTACCTATAACGTCAACGTAAAACTTAAAAGATATCCAGCAGCTTGTTTCAACTTGAAGCTTGAAACTGCTGCTGCTTTATTCTAAATATATACAATTGTATCATACACCTTTGTACTTAAATAAAAAAAAATAAACTTTTAATAACAAAAAAACGGTTGGATAGCTCTGGCAGCTGAAGTCAAATAAAACGAGGAAAGAAGAAGAAGAGGTATAGACCATAACCTCATTTCGGTGTCAATGTTTACTTTAAAGTTTGTATGAGATAGAAAATACTACTTTGGCTGCGCGCGACAAAGAAAGAATACTTTTGGAAAGTAGCTCACGTATAAAGGTAACTTATCTATAAAGTCAACAGCTGGCTTCTTGCCTATGTAGTTTTCAAAATGACAGAACCCACAAGAAAAGTAAATAACCCCTTATTCACTGCTTCTGTAACAGGGGGCACTTATGAAGATTTTTCTCAGCATGCTGTGATCTTACCAGCTCAAGAACCTGCGCAAAAGCCAAGTGTTAATGTCTCCCAGGGTAAGTGCATATTTTTATAGCTGATATTTTATTAACAACTAATTGAGAACTCGTAAAATTTATACAGGTAAATAGTGAAGCCTTTGTTTATTTTAAAATACATTTTAATGTAGTAGGTCACCTACTGTAGGTATACCTATAGGTACTTTTCAAGGACTAATTGCCTAAGACTTTTTATTTGATTTTTAACATTAAAATTTGTCTCGAAAGGATATACCTGCAAAAAAAGGAAAATATTCTTACTCAAAATCCTTACAGAACAGACTAATATTTTTTTATTATATGATTTTTAGTAATCAAGGTTATGTTTAGACATTTAGTTAATGTCAACCATAGGCGCCGACTCCGGGGGGGGGGGAGATTTTATTAAAATTCAGTGCAGGCAGAAATTTCCTAGTTGGCCACGCCCCTCTAAAAGTTAGAAACCAAATGTACTTATAACTTATTTCTAACTTAAAAATCTAACGTTAGATTAACGTCTGTAACTAACGTTAGATTTTAACGTTAAAAAGCGGGACATTTGCACATATTTTATAACGTACTTTTATATAGTTTTTTAACATTGGAAAAACATTCTAAGATTAAATTTCTACCAGGGAAGTTTCAGCTGGCTGTAGGCTTTTTTCTAATTCTACAGACAGAAACATGTTTTTATTTTTATTTATTTTTTATATTTTTATTTATAAATTTAGTAGTAAAAAAAAATCCATTAAATTACACTACAAACTAAAAAACAATACAATTAATTACTGAAACCAGAAAAAATAATTAATTATCACTGCAGTGCACTGCATGCTTAATGAGTAATTACAGTTA
This sequence comes from Brachypterus glaber, assembly GCA_958510825.1. Taxonomy (NCBI): domain Eukaryota; kingdom Metazoa; phylum Arthropoda; class Insecta; order Coleoptera; family Kateretidae; genus Brachypterus; species Brachypterus glaber. Next base: position 25,324,874 of record OY294054.1, on the reverse strand, counting down.
AATCCACAAAAAAATGCAAGTTTTAAATATGCGAATATCTGAATTTTATTGATTATTTTATAGTTTAAGTTGGATTTTAAGATTTAAATAATGCATTTCCAAATATTGTCAACATTACGGTCAATTGACAATTGTAAACAGTTATTCAATTTATACAATAAATTTTCTACCTTGCGTTTTTTTGGATATAATTAATCAATAATCATGCGCACTAAAGCAATAATTATTTTTTTTTTAATTCAGTTTTTAAACCAGCCATTAATATTCGTAAATTAATATCTTCCCCTATATCTTGGCAGCGTGAATGATCCCTCTTTGTTACAGCATGCTTTACAGCAATATACTATTGCTATTATTACTAAAATTAGTAAAATTAATCCCAATATCATAGCAGCAATGGCTCCAGCACTCCACAAAGCTCCTAAAATAAATATAAAATAATTATATTTTTTTACAGTGGTACTCCACAAAAAAGTGCGTCTGAAAAAAGATGTGTCCACGATAACTCGAGAAGGCTTTGAGCTAAAAACTTAAAATTTTCTTATCCAATTCAATTTTTGGTTTATTAGGGGTTTATTGTAAATGTAAATATTAGCAAAAATTAAATTATCTTACTATATGCATTGACATTCCATACTTTTTGGTTATGAGCCCTATCTGTGGCAATTATTTGTAAATCAGGATTACAACACCAGTCACTGTAATATCCAGTGACTTCTTCGTTGGTCCCGGCTTGAAATTCAGTTGGAAAATTTAACCCTTGGGGTTTTGAAGTTAGTTGCAAAATACCTAAAAAAACATATCTTTTTATCGTTTTATTTGTAACCACTCAAATCAAAGTCTGATATCAAGTTCCAAAGTTAAGTTCTCAGCTAGCATTATTTTTGGGGAAAATCGGGTTGGGATGAGAGTATATTTTTATTAAATTATTCGAAAAAATCTTGTTTCAATTTTGTTTTTTATAAAAATAAATTTTATAGAAAGGCACTGCTTTGTTGGCAGCTGTATTACTTTACCCTACGAAAGTGCTGCTATATTAAAAATCAAGGTAGGGTAAGGGGATTATAGGGGGGTAAAACTATTACTTTTTCGATAGCTTGCCTAATATTGATCGCCTGACAAAAACTTTTGTTCTAAAAGGTTTGATTTTTTTAATTTTTTTTTGAAAAAAGTTTAAATTTCTTTTTATTTTTTTTTTATTTTTATTTCTTTTTTTTTTTAATTACCTGAGCCAGTATCTTTGGCACTAACTTCAATAGTCCACGTTGCTAAGTCGCATTTTCCAATCAAAATGTTAGTACAGTCACTCAAATATCTGTAATTTATTTCCGGCTCTAGGTCGTCCAACTTGTAGCTACTTCCAACGTCAATTTTTATCTGTTTGCTGTGCAAACTACTTGTTCTGACATGGAATGTAAGCAAATCTGACACTGTATTAAATTTTGGATTTATTTTGACTGTTACTACTTTTGTTTCTTGTGGGTTCAAAATTGCCCTAAAAAATATTAGATATCGACTGATCTCTTTGAGAAGACCTTATCTGAAATTTTCTCAATTTTTGACAATGACAATTTCACTTAAAAAAAAAAACATGCCAATGCCTAAATCAAAAAGTCTTAAAAATCCTGACAAATATCTCGATATTTCAGAATCCTTACCGAAAAGCTCAAAAATCATAAGTCGTACAAAAATCTCACATAAAAATATTTTTCATAATGTTTTTTTACCTACCTCCATGGATCTAAATTAATAAGAAAATATTTCTCATCCGAAACCTGAAACCTTGCTTCAACCGGGTTAATATCAAAACTAGTGACTTCTATAAATATTTCTGAATATTGTCCGGGCGTAACCAACAATTTCGAATTTTGTCCCACCTCAATGGTAATTTGTGGTTTGGGAAAAATTTTTTCGTTGTTGTAACCATATGTTCCTAAAAAGATAAAAGTAAACAATCTTTTTTTTAAACACCTCGTAAAATTAGCATTATGCAAAAAATCTTTCTTAAAAACCCCGTAAAATTAGCCATATGCTTCTATTAGGAGACTATAGTCTATTGTAAACCCTACAGTAGGGTATACCCTTTCACGAAGATCAGTCAAAACTATAACTTTTTATCCCAGCCTAGTTATATACACGCCACGTGCGCTCTCGACCCGAGAATTTTTATTTCAATCATTGATAACAACAAATGAAAATCGTTCTTCTCAAAAACGGAAAGGTTAAGTAACAAATTTAAAATTTTGTATTGCTTTTTTACTTTTGAGGAGAGAAGAAAGCCTGGGAGGAAAAAAAAGTGTTACAGATTCGTCCGTCCGTCCGTCCGTCAAAACCAAACGTTAAACTAAATATTTTTAGGGGGTTGCTCAGGGGGGGCTTTCTTAGTTTTTATTTACTCCCCTAAATTTTATATGCAAAAAAGAACATTTCCGCGAAAAAAATTCTACCGATTGAGAAAATGGGTACCAGAAAGCCGAAAAAAAAACAGCACACTGTGTATTGGATCATCTCCTTATTATTTTAAAAAATCTTTATTTATTGAATCGAACATTCGTATATTTAGGATAAACAAGATAATGCTGAATATTAGTAAACACGAATAGGTCATAATTTTTATTTATTTTCTCTTTTTACGTAACATTGTTTGCATGACGCTTCAATACAAAGTTCAAATCTACTAATTAAACACATTGAATTAACAAATCAGTTCTTAGTTATACATCCGACAAAATTCAAGTTAATTAATTAATAAAAGTTAATAGTTAATCACTATTAGTAATACTAAATAGTTAAGCTCATTTTCGGTAAGTTATGTTACCTAATAATTAAGTATTAGTAGGAACTTAAAAAGTCTAACACAAAAATACATTCTCTACAGTGCGTGTCATATCTTTAGCCGTTCAAAAGTTAAAGGGGGTCGAACTTTAGACATGCACTGTGTTCTTTAAAATACATATTTGTTAAACTTAGGAATAAAAACAATTTCTAATTGTTTTTGAGGTTAAGTTAAAATTTGTTATTTACTTTTAAAAAGATGTGTATGGTTGAAGTTGTCTACCGTCCATCTGTCCGTATGTCACATTTTCTTGTCCGCACGATAACTCGAGAACGAATTATCAGATCGACTTTTTAGGAAAAATCAATATAGGCAAGGACACGAAGCCTATTGAAATTGAAAAGAATCCTCCCAAAAATAGTTATGGGGGCTAAACATTTAAAACAAATCGAAAATAGTGAAAGAAAATCTCCGTTTAACTTAATTTTTTCAGGAAAAATTACTTTTATTTAAAGGATCACTCTTACCTACTTGCATTTGCGAGGAGTATACTACAGAATGCGAAGCTTCCCTGCTGTTATTCAGCAGGAAATGCGCTTTGTTTCACGGCTAGCGCAGATTCGATTTCACATAGTTCATAGTTGTTAAATATAAATTTTAATCCAATGACAAAATTGTATTCAAATTATTGATTTATTATTTGAATGGAGACCAACTTTCGATTTTTAAATGGGACACCCTATATTTTTTTGCATATTTCAGGTCTACGCTTCATTCTGATTTCAGTGATACCAAAAAAGTGACATTCTAAATTTCAAAGTATTTTTTAATTAAATTTTTATCATGATTAGGCCCGTCCGCTACTGCCAAATCTCAAAATGTAGCAATATTGACAAAAAAGACTACAAATTCAGTATTTAAAATAATTTCTGCTAGGGAGGTTCTACATTGAGCGCCCACTATGTGACGTATCGTGTGCAAAGTTTAGTTTTAGGTAGTTGTTTTGGAAAAATTTAGTGCGGTGGACCGTTTCTCAAAAAGCCACCTGAAAGTAAAAAAAAATAATCATATTTTACGATAATTATCCTAAAATTGTCGTGTGTTATTATTTATAACTAAATAAAAATATATTAATAGACTTTGATAAAAAAATAATTATAGAACTGCACATTTTAAAATAGATCCTTAATAATATAGTGGAGCTAAAATTAACTTTTTAAAATCTGTGTCCAGTTTTGAGTACTTTATAAAAGCGACTTACAGTGAATTCACAGGGTCCTTTAATATTACAGGACCTTGTACAATTAGGGTAAAAAGTATGTGAAAGTACGTTACTTATCCAAAGTTCGAGAACGCTTTCAGCTAAAGACTTCAAATTTGGACCATAGGTTCCTTATGTAATGGCTGGGATTGTTTTTGGCGAAATTTGGTAGTTTTTTGCACTTTTTATTTTTTTTTCGTACTTACCGTAGTGAAATGCATCATTTTGCCTTATTTTTGCGCTAGTTGTAAGTTTACTATCAACATAAATAGTCACATTGCAAAGTGTAGATGCGTCCATTGTTAAAGTCCATTTTCCGCCTTGCGTCGTTTTCAAATGCACTTCATAGTGATCGATTTCCTTATTTACGAATGATCCGTCTGAGTAAAATGCAACTTCGTTACCATTTAATATATTAATTGTTTTACCTGTTAAATAAAAAAAAATATTTTGAGTTTTAAATGCATGCGCCTTCGCCAAAATTTAAAATTAAAATCAAAGAACTTTTTTTAAAAAGCTTTTTGAATAACATTAATACATTAATTAACCCATTAGCGCCTGGCGGTGCTAAATGGCTACAAAATTGTTTTTTTTTTTCGCAAATTAGGTTAACATTTAAAAAGACTCCAAAAATTTAAAATGCACGTAACGTAATAATATTTTAAAGGTCGTACTTTAAACACGTAAAATTTTGCAAATTTTGACCCCCTTCCCATGTAACGCTAACAGCTAAGACCCCCATAAAAAAATTGGGTAAAATATTAAACCCTTTTTGTTTAAAAAAATAAAAAGAGCGTTACGTCCCAAAAATATATTTTTTTAATTTCTAGTGTTATGGACAAACAGACATATTTATTTAAATTGTGTATTTACCATTTGGAGAAGTTAAAGTTCCACTTTGTATATTTGGACATAATTTAATATGAAAACTTGTCACATTACTACCAATTTGAAAAGAAAATGTATTTTTTCCAAAAATATTGTTCTTCATGAGTAAAACAGACTGTAACAAAAAAAAATTGAATAGTTTTATTAAACAAAAAAATGCATGACAGTAAAAGATTACCGAATTTTAACGGTAACATTTAGGGTCACTTGCACCAATGATGGTTTAACTTTAAACTTGGATTAAGTTGACGGCCGACCAATCAGAACGCAGCATTTTTAACTTAAACTCGGTTTAGCTGAGATAATCCCAGACCAAAAGTTGGTGCAAGTGGCCCTTAGTAGGTACTGTGAGAAATTACCTAATTTTGCATGAATCTTTACAATATTCAATTGTAAATTATGTTTACTGGATAAAAAACACATTATTTTATCTAATACTCACTTTACTAGTATTTTTGATATCCATTTCCAAAAATTTTCTAAAGTTATACCCCGATAAATTTTCATTATTTATTATAAATAACCCGTTTGTGTGTTGGCATAGATTCTGCAATATTGTTTCCTCCTTTGCTTTAGTTGGATATACACCGCCCCAAAATACATAAACCTAAATAAAAAAAATTAAATTAGTTGAAACTTATTAACCAATATTATTTCTACTTACTTTAATATTTTTCGATATCAAAAATTTAGCAGTGTGAAAAGAAATATCCTCATCGATAATGCTTCTGTCTATTATCAATAAAATGTCACTATTTTTTTGTAAGCTATTTGCAGCATTTAGCATGGCAAAAAATGCCGCCGTACCATTTGAAGCTTCAGGACCTATGTAGGATTTTGCTTCTAGAAGATCATTTTGAAGATAATGCTCCAAATTTTGCGAAGGCTCCAAAATACCAGTCACGCCTTAAAACAATAAGAAATATGGTAATAGCCATTAGCTACTCCAGTAGAATGCAACAAGCTATGGGTGTGACTTTTGCTTTATTTTCCCAAAACAAATATTGTAAAAGTTTAACAGTTTTTGACTTAATTTTCCTTGTTCTCTAACTAATTTACCTGATTCCCAAAGCTTGTACATTTTTGGAATACCCAAAATTAATAAGTTACCTGAAGAATTAAATTTCATAAAAAAATAATTTTTATATCCTATCTTGCTAATCTTCTTAAAAAATCTTAAAGCAACATCTCTGGATTGGTGTGTATCATCCACCAATATCGCTAAAGGTTGATTTTCATTATGGTTTTCAAAAAATTTACCAAAAACATCCTTGTTTCGATCAACATCGTTTGCATCATCAAGTTCAACAAATTTCGACAGAATTCTTGCTTCGTTCGTTGTTAAAATGTCCCCCCAAAAATGTTTTTTATTATTTATAAACGTTTGATTGTTATTTATAAAACTTTTGAAATTCACAAAACTAGAATCTTCTTTAAACTCCACTGATTTTGTAAAAACAACACAAATATATAACAGAAGTGTTTTTTTCCACATTTTCAAAAAAAAAAATAATAAAATAAATAAAAACTATTATGGCGGGCGCTTGTGTTAAAACTAATAATATTTTTATAAAGTGAAGGTATTTGTAGGGCAAACATGACAAATATCAGGGCAGGGACGGATATTGTTTAATTATTTAAACATGTTACTAATAATTGTCTTAGAAATTAACTAATTTTGAAGGAATTTTGTAAAAAATCATACTTATGATAATGATATAATTACTTAGTTCGTCTAAGTAATTTAAATACTTTTAACGCCAAATAATAAGGTCCTAATTATGGACACCCTGTTTACTCTACCCATTTAAATACCCTAGTAGAAATTGAACATTATAAATATAATGTTTTTTATAAAGGGTTTTTAACGTATAAACGATATGTAACGTAAGGCACCAACGTTATAACCTATCGGTATCTAAAATTTAAACCACAATCACCTAACGTTGCGTCAATTATGTTCCACTAGTAGAAAGTACTTTTCTCTCACTCATTGAGACAAAACCATGTTAAAACGTACAGAAACTTTAAACTATGACGTTTTAACATAAAATCTGTAAAAAAAATATATTTTCAGGAAAATAAACAGGCGTTTGATAAAAAATTGTAACTTACACGTTAATTTAGTGGTATTACCCACTCAAAAATTATTAATTACTTTTTTTAGTTTATCTAAAACGGCTTCAGAAATCAAAAAGTCATCAAATATTAGTGCTTAACCTAGTATCAATTTTGACTATATGCAGGTTTGTAGCAGGGCGAAATTGGCCAATTAAAAATTATAATTATAATTAGTGCTAATAATTATTGTTTTCCAATAATAAAATATTTTTGATAATTTTAAAAATCCAATAATTTAAAATAGAAGAAATCCTTATATTAAAAAAATTGGAAAATCGTCATTTTAAAGCTTAACAATTTTAGTCTTTACTCGTATTTGCTAAAAAATTAAAGGTGTAACATTATCAGATCAATAATAAGTTTATCTTGAATATTTGTTTGTTGTAAAAAGGTTAGTTAATTGTTTGATAATTATGCAATAGTCTATACTAGGATGTTTAATATACCTTGTGCCCTTTAAAAAAAAATACCTTAGGAACCTTATCAAATTTTCAGATATTAACCAAATAATAAACTAGTCGTCGTAAAAATAAGTTTTATTCTCCTTGGCCCCACTTTCCTTGCCATTTATCAAGTACAATCTTATTCGAGAAACTATATCGGTGGCTTGGTTCTAAAAGGGGCAATGTCACTTTGTCAATAGCAGCGTTTTCAAAATATTACGTGAAAACGCTGCTATTGACAAAGTGACATTGGCCCTTTTAGAACCAAGCCACATATATAAAAAGGTAGATTTACATTTAAAGTTTCTAGGGCAAAGAGTTATTGAGTGATCGTGTGCATAATTTGGAATCACAAAGTTGGCAGACTTACAGACAAAGAGAACGCTTTAAACTAAAGACTTTGGAGCATTATTTACTTATAAAGTTCTTGGGTAGAATTTTTTTTGGAGAAAACTGGGACGGGGCAAGACGTCAACCATTATTTTTTGAGATATGTCACTTGACATTAAAAAAAAAACGGTTTTTTTCTCTTTTTTTTTACTACAAGTATGTATTGTTTTGTTACCATTTGTTTTTTTTTTCAGTTTCTGATCAACCAGCATTTCTGCAACCTACAGCAGAATTATACGAATACGCAAGTCAAGCAACCAGTTTAACCCCAGAATTTTCAGAATACCCTCCCCAGTCCCAGCATACTCCAGTTATTCAACCACACATACCCCAACAACAACAACAGCATACACAACCCCAACATACCCCCGTTATCCAAACACATTCACCCCAAAATATACCTCAAAATCAACAAGCTTCCTCCACTCTTACGTCAGTTTTTTCCTCTTTTTCGAACATAACTGGTGCTTTTACTAAACTGACGACAAATGCCCAGCCTGCTGAAGAAGACATCGTAGTTGCCCCCCCTGCCGGAATCGAAACCTTACTCGCGCAAAATAATGCTGATATCCAATCAGTACCTTTGTTTCCAGTCGTGTCTGTTGCCCAGCCTGTCAAACCAACTTTAAATCAAGGTAAATTTTCTACAGGGGCGAATCAAACCAAATTTCGGCTCCGGAGACCTTTTTCTAACAGTTGTTAACATTTTTGAGTTTTAGGGCCTGTAAATACATTCAGAAGATCAACAGGACTCAAAAGACCTATATATGCTCAAATACCTGATTTGGCAGCTACACCTAGTACTCAATTCTCAACAAACTCTCTGTTATATTCCCCCTCAAACCCCCAATCTTACAACTCCCCAAATCCCCCACCTTCAAACCGAAATATACCTCCAGAGTCAGTACCTCAATTCTACATCCCCCAAACCTCAGATTATCAAAACTCACCTACAGTACAACAAAATTTGAGTACAAACCAATTTAAACCCATATCACCCATACCTAGTATACCATCGAGTATATCTCACCCTGTAGCTTTGAGTTTTCAAGATCCAGTCAAATTTAATTTGAGTACAAGTCAAATATCTAGTCCTGTTATGTCTGCTATTCCACAAACTGAGGCCAATATGGCAGATAATACCCATATGCCAAATTTCAATTCAGATAGTACAGATGGACTCTCAACACCGGTAAGTACTATTTTTAGGATAAAGACATATAAGCCTACACTCCTCGCAGCTTTACAGCAGATGAGTATTATACGTTTACTTTTGACCCCGAAAAAAGAAAAATTTTCTTCAAAATCCAAAATTTTTGTACCAAAATACCACAATTCTAAACACCTTTTAAAAATGTCCGATTTGAAAGGATATAAGGTATGCAATATTTAAAGTTTATATATTTTAGATCACTAATCAAGTATACAGGCCTGTTTACCACCATTGGTTCCATAATAAGGAAATTGAAGGAAAAACCTTGTGGCAGCCATTTTCTATGGCTGATTCGCTATCTTTAGAAGGTGAATTCACTTCAAGTAAGTAGGAGTAAATCCGTTCTCCAAACTCTTTTTGCCACCATTATTCCAACTTTTTTTTTAACCGAGCAATATTCGTATGAGTTTACAGGGACCTTTAATGGATCTGTGCTGAAAAATACGTGTAATTTCCTTTTAAAGTACTTTCCTCCAGATTTTATAAAAAATATAATCTTTTGCTGTAGATGACCTGGACCCAGATAAGGTAATACCGACAGACGGAGGTAGATACGATGTTAACATTCTCCGTCGTCAAAGAATACCAGTTTACTGGAAAGGTCAGTCCACCGAGGTCAGAAGATGTTCTTGGTTCCATAAAGGTCATTCGAACGGTAGATTTGCGCCATATGAGGAAAATGTGGCCGCAAGATTGGAAGATGAATACAGAACTGCCTTTGAAACGAACGAGTGGCACAGAAAAGTCGAACTGGAAAATGGAGAAACGGTTGTTTTTCATGGACCAGATGTTTTGGTACTTTTTCCACCTTCACAATCTCCTGATGCGTGGGGAAATCAACCAGTGAGTAATCATCAAATTATCGGTCTCAATACTATGAGGCTGCTCTTCTCCATCCCACCCTATCCCTTGTCGCTTCTTTTACTTCTTAATGTTTACACCACACAACCTTTGTTATTTTTGAGCAGATTTCCATTCTAGACTTACACAGTATGTAATACATACCTTTCTAATTCCCAACTCGATCTCCAAAACATCTTTAAGTAAGCTCTTATGTTTCAGTATGAATCTCACCATTTGGATGCTATCTATTTCATAAGATATGGTTTTCCCAATGCTCCCCAATAAGTTCTCCTTTAAATGATTCTTGTAAATGGTTATATAAATATTTGGCATTTACTCTAACAAATTATTTATTCTAGAACCAATCAAGACCTAGAGTTGTTAAAAGAGGCATGGACGAATTTGACATCGATGATGGGGAACCTACCAAGGTAGACCATCTCTTGTTTATGGTACATGGTATAGGATCTGTATGCGATTTAAAGTTTAGGCCTGTTGAAGAAGCTGGTAAGTTTTTGTAGACAAATTCGGGAACCTCAGGGTCCTGTTCTAGAGCCACTTTTATTTTTTTATTAATGACTATAAATAGCAATTTGCAGTATAAAATTTAATATAAGAGGTTACTGGATGTACTGAAATGTGCATATTTTTTGGCAAATTCATTATTTTTTTGTTTTTGTTTTAGTTGAGGAATTCAGAAGTATAGCCCGCCAGTTGGTCCAATCACATTACAGGTCATCTTGCGAAAAGGGAATTGCCAACCGAGTTGAAGTGTTGCCAGTAAGTTGGCACGAACAACTTCACTCAGAAGACACAGGAATTGACAAACAGCTAAAAAATATCACTTTAGACAGTATTCCACGGTTAAGAGACTTCACAAATGACACTTTACTCGACATTTTGTTCTATACAAGTCCAATTTATTGCCAGAATATTATTTCCACTGTTGGAAATGAGATTAATCGGATATACGAACTATTTAAAGTGAGGAATCCGAGTTTTGAGGGTGGCGTGTCGTTAGGAGGACATAGTTTGGGTTCCTTGATTTTGTTTGATCTGCTAGGACATCAGAAACCACCAGAACCTGAAGAAGCCAATACTGAAGGTAAACTTATATCCATACCCATATAATAAGAATTTTATCTGTAAAAACGGTTTGACATTTATGATATGGTTCTTTCCCTCATTTGCCAATAGGATAGAAATAGAAAATAAAAAGCTAGAAGAGTGTAAATAATTTATCTTATTTTTAGAAGACGTAGTTCCTCCATTATTGGAAAAACCATCACCATCTAAAAGAAAAATGGCTAGAAGAATAAGTTACATGATGGGCTCTGTAGGTACTGGCCAACCTCAAATTCAATATCCTCAATTAAGTTTTCAACCTAAAGCATTTTTCGCTCTTGGCTCGCCAATAGGTAAGTTCCATTAAAATAATGAATGGGGACATAGCCAGTTTTTTTGGGCTCATAGTGAAAAAATACGTGACAATTCCTTTCCAATTAGTTATCACGCTTTGATTTTTATGCCCTGTGAGCTTAAATATTTAAATTCAAAAACTCATCATTCTTTATGTCATACTTACTGTCAACTTCCAATGTCTACCTTTCTGAGAGTACAATTTTTTTTTCAGGTATGTTTGTTACGGTAAGAGGACTGGACAATCTAGGTGAAAACTTTTCACTTCCAACTTGCCCAGCATTCTTCAATATATTCCATCCGTACGACCCGGTAGCCTATCGGATAGAATCCTTAGTCAACCCCGACTTAAGTACCCTAAAACCGGTTCTAATCCCCCATCACAAAGGCAGAAAGAGAATGCACCTGGAACTACGAGAAACCATGTCAAGAGTAGGAGCAGATTTAAAGCAAAAGGTCATTGACTCAATGAAAAGTACATGGAACTCCTTTTATCAACTTGCTATGTTCCACAAAGCGGATCAACCGCCATCTTTGGAAGAAGAAGTAAATAAAGCATTCCAGACCCAGATGGAGGAGCCAGAAATGGAAGAAGTCCCTCAGGAACAAACCGATTTGCCTCTCGGGGCTTTAAACAAAGGAAGAAGAATAGACTACGTTCTTCAAGAAGCACCATTAGAATTTTTCAACGAATATATTTTCGCTTTGACCTCGCATGTGTGCTACTGGGTTAGTGAAGATACAGTTCTTTTGATGCTGAAAGAAATTTATTCTTCGATGAAGATAGCTACAGACAGTCAAATTCCTCAGCAAACTATGAAGATAGAAAGATCCCGGAGTCCACTTTCTTCAGTTGTGGGTATGGACCCTACTATGCCTAAGCAATCCACTAATTTAGGGCCTCCGCCATTTGCTGGTTTTGTTAAGAAAACCTAGTATATGGCTTATGACTGGTTAGTAAGGCCTTTTGCACAAAGATATGCTCCGTATTTGTTGTATAATAATGACAACAGTAACATCAAAAAACGTAAAAGATATTTAATGGTGTGATATCTTAAGATCGATTATATCCCTAGTTTACGATTTTTATTTATAAATTATTTAGTTTGTGAACGAAAAACAGAAAAACTTTTAGCCTAATAATATAATTTTATATATAAACGAAGCTTTTCTATTTATTTTTTAGAAGATAAGACTTTTAAAGAAATAAGTGTTGCTGTTTTATATATTTTATTTAAAACTAAGACGTTATTAGTTAGTCCAATGGTGTAATTATTTATTTTAGCGTTTTTATTCCTTAAATATAGTGAAAAATTTGTTGTAAATCAAAAAGAAAACTATTTTATATAATATATTGATTTTTTATATATTGTTCATTAGTTATTTTGTATACATTTATATATTATATGCATTGTCAAATATTACATAACGCATAACGCCGTATATGCCAAAAAAGATTTTATAAGGAAATATAAAAATTGGAGTTACTTACATGTTGAAGACTCAAAACGTTACGTAATACTTGATATATACTATATGTCTAAAAATTTAATTAAAGAGTCCATAAATTAAATACTAAATATATAATCAAATTAATGAGTTTTGTTAAATTATGTCAAAAGCAAAAGGTCCTAACTTAGGATCTTAGGTGCTTATGATTCCTAAATACTGAATAAAAAAGATAACAGACTTTTAAAATATTTGCAAAATATTAAGGGCTGCTTCAGAAACCGTTAGAAAGTGATTTAATTGTACTATCTAAAGGTTTTTAAAAGGGACCTTGGGAGACTTTTTAAATATCATTAAGTAACCAGTATTACTTTATAAATTAAAATGTCCAACATTCTCATTAATAAAACTATAAAAAAAAATCTGTAATATAAAATATTACTCTCAAAAATACAGTTTATGTATATAGATCTTTTGGGCCGGACATAGCCTTTGGAAAAGACAAGTATATTATAATATGAACTGTTTTTACGATATGACATCCTTGCATATAGAAAAAGCTATATAACCTTAAATAATTGTAGAAGGCTGCATGCAAGCTAACCTAAAAACTTTCATTTTGACATAGCCTTGGGTAAAATCAATTATATTTTTCGCGCTTGCAACGTTGGTTCAACAGATCTATATAGGTACTATTCAGTTTCGTTATTAAAATTTAAAATATTTATATTTTGTTATATAATAATATATATATATTAATCTAAAACATAGTTTTATTTGTTATTGAATTATTTTTTTACCAGACCTATTCTTTTTTAGAGATATTCGCCAGGTTTTTGTCTCTTCCGGTTTCGCCTTGCTAGGACCGCAGTCGCAGAAGGCAATTTTTTTTTTCGGAAATTATTTTTTGCAAATAAAACGTCGAGAAACGTAAAAAAATCAAACAATTTTTACTAACCCAAGACTTCCCTTGGAGAAAGTAATAAATTACGAAAGTTTTAATTTTGCAATTCTGAAAAAATCGGATGTTTTGTAAAAAATGCGTGTTAAAGAATTTCGCAATTTTGGTATTGAAATTATTTATTTTAAATTAATTTTATTACTATTAAAATATTTTTTTGTTTAAACAAGACATGAATAAAAAAATATGTATATTTGTATTTATTTTAGTAATAAAGGTAAGCGCAAGTTTCTTACTCAAAAAATTATATTTCTATAAAAAAATAATTTAATTATTTTATAACAATATTAAAAAAATATATCGCACATTTTAGATGAGTAATTTTATAAAACATAAGAAAACAGTGAAACAAATAGATTGTGAACAATATACGTAAGTATTTTACGAGGCATTTTACTTTTCCCCAGGAAAGTCATGGCTTAGAAAAAAAAATATATTGTTTTTTTCAACCTTTCTCGACGTTTTATATACAAAATAGTTGATTTCCGCGTTGTGTCTGTCGGTCCGTCCGCGAAAACGCTAACTCGAGAACGCTTGAGCTAAAGACTTAAAATTTGGAATATAGGTTCCTTCTTCAAAGTTCTCTAAAGAATTTTTTCTTAATAAAAATCGGGTAAGGTAAGGGGATCAAAAGGGGTAAAAACTGTTTTTTACAGAAAAAAGACCAATGTTAAGCGATCTATAACCAAAAGTATTATCGGACAACTTTGAATTCTTCATCTCTAAGTGTTCTTGAGTTATTTTCCTATATTTTAGGAGTCAATTAGTAAATTTATTCTCGCTTATGTGTAATAATATTCAAAACTTAAGTGAAGACGAAAATGCCGATATTATAGGCCAGGCTTGTGTAAATTGCTTTGCGGCCGGATCTCGGGCAAATAATAATCAACCCTCAATTAACGAATATAGAACATGTGCCAATACGTATTTACCCAGGACTAGATATGCAAATTGCACTAATGACATAGCCGTAAGTATTACACGTAAGCTCCCCTTAAAAAATTCCTGTAGATTTTTTTGACCCGCGTTATTAAAAAATTTACTTGCGTTAGTAAAAAAATGACTTGCGTTAGTAAAAAATAGCTTAAAGATAAACTTAGGCCCTGATATTCTGGAAAACACCCTAAAGCTTTAACTTGTATAACGTTTGGACCTTAATAAATCTGCACGTATGAATGAATTAATTAATATCAATCATTTTTTTATTTTTTCTTCAGCCAGCTCAGCAAACGTATAACAGGAATTGTGTATCTGGTTATTGCAATTTTGTGAGATGTATAAGAAGAATTAATTCGGATTTGCTTGTAAGCATAAATAATTATTTATAATATTAATTATATAATCATGATCTACTGGTATTGTAAAATAAGATCACCCCTAAAATCAATATAAATGAGGCAAATTCATTTTAGGACATTTAAAGTATTACCAAATGTATTACTGCAATATTTTCATTGTCACACTTAGGAGAAATCCCACTTTAGGTGTTTATCTAACGTAATTCCTAGATATTATATATGTTTTTCGGTTTGGCTCATAAAAAACTATTTATACAGGTATTATTTATTAGGTTAAAGCAAACGCCTAGATTATAGACCCCAAAATACCTAGAAGTATTAATAGACAAACATTTAAAGTGGGATTTGCAAGTTTGCTAACAAAAATATATTTTCGTTGCAAATTCTATACTTCCCTAGAAATAACTTTTTTAGATCTCAAGATGCTATGAGGCAGCAATGGAGGATAACACGGCAGAACTGGCCGAAGACCAAGTGATTTTATACAAAAACATAACATCTTGTATTTTAGCAATAATTCGCTGTTCTAGAATAAATCCAATCACTGGCATAAATAACAACAACCCCATAACAATTCAATCGACAAATAAATGGCAAAAGCCTGCAGCTACAACAGCTAGATTGTATAATTATTTACAAATAAATCAAGCTGGGGATTTGCGAGTAGTAGCTCTCCCTGAAACTGCAAAAATCCAACAATATTTTTGTGCAGGGACTTATAATGCTAGACAGTCTATTTGGATGAATTATACATGCTAGTTTTTAATATAAAGCAGAGAAAGTATAGTAAAATTTACCGGACATCTCTGGTTAAAGGATAGTTTAGGATAAGTTTAAAAATATTAATTATGAAATACATTACATTAACGGAAACAAAAAATCATATTATATAATATATACTCAATGTTTTAATGAGTGTAAGTATGATAAAGTCTAGTAAACTAATTCCGTCTTAAGTTCTTTTAAATTTATTCGATAATTTAAGCTTTAAATTAAAAATAAAACATTTCACCATTTTATATAAATTCCGAAAATCGACGAATAGTACCCTTCCTAATCCCGGGAAACTTATCCCGATCCCCGGCTTAGGATTCTCGGGATTAAGATTTCGAAATTGTAAACCCCAATTACGGCACACACATGAAAAAGGCAGAATAATGGCTTTTGGGCACAGAAACATTGGCTGAGAAAAATTAATAACATGCTAGGTCTGTAGTCAGAGAGGGCTAGGGGCTAAAGGGTAAAAGTTTGAACCCCCTGAGCAAATAAAATAAAATAGTATTTAGTTTAAATATGATGAATTTCAGGAATTTTTCTATTAGCCCCTCCTGTTATCTCGTGAGCCCCTTTCTTCCTGGTTACGGGCCTGTTACGTACAGATTCCCTCAGATTCTACATAAGTCTTCCCCATAATTGTAAAAAAATATGCAAATCGTTTCAATCTGGCAAATGTACAATTACTGAACGCTTTTTGTAATCTACGATTACAACGTAATTAATTTTAATTTGCTGGACTTTGTTTTATTTTGAATTACTTATTTATTCGTATATCCTATTCTAACAGTCGTGGCAGCTATACTAGGGGTCGTGCATACAGGGGCGTCCCTAGGCTTTAGGCCGCGTCGGGCAAACTTGATAAACGTCCGCCATACTATGCTACTAAAAAAAAAAGATCAAAAATCGGCCGCCCCTATAATGACTAGAAAAAAAAAGTTCCTCAGCTACTTCTCAAAAAAAATATTTACCCCTGGCAGTGATTTGGATGACAAAATAAAGGTCCTAGCCTCTAAAAAAAGCTTTACCCCTGACAGTAATTTTGATGACAAAATAAAGGTACTAGTCTCTGAAAAAAAGGTTTAGCCCCAGGGCAGAAATTATGCAAGATTTTCGGAAGAGGGGGGAGTTCCCAAAAATTGTACTGTCCATGTTTTGATTAAGCTGCGCAGCTGCATAAGTGTACCAACTGAAATAAATCTTTGAGGTATATCGAGAAAATCAATTTACCAAACGTAGGTCTTCTTTTAAGGTAGTTTTTAATATTTTTCCAGGCAATCTTAAAGGGAATTTTGAGGAAACTTAAGGGTTTATCTCATAAAAGGAATTCAGTTGTACTCCTGTACTCGGCAAATTTAAAAGGGGTAAATTTTTGAGTGGGACCTTTTTTTTAGTCATCAGTTTTTTTTTGGGGGCGAGAAAAAAATTCTGTCAGCAAAATACCCCCCTACGGTAAGAATCTCGGAACGCCCCTGTAGAAAACAATTAAATAAATTGTATTGTCCCATCGCACGCACTTGCTTTCTCGCGAAAATGTGTCATAAGTTTTAAGGTTTTAATTATTATAATTATTAATTAAATTAACTCATGTTATAACCAGAATTATATAAACACTCTCAGGGGCGTACCGAAAGGGGGCAGGGCGATTCTCCCCCACCCTCTCTTGAAAAATTGGGAAATTATCCGTGCAAGTTGGGAAATTGTTTGGTTAGTTGAAAAATTGCTCGGTTAGGTGGAAAATTGCTTGGATAGTTGGAAAATTGTTGCGTACAGCCGTCTTCTAGAGGTGATTTTTTTTTTGTCTTCAATAAAACCGACACATGGTCGGAGTGGCCACGTATCTTAAACAAATGAATTTTAGAATCACAAGGCAAACATATTTTCCATTGATTTTGTCCAGTATCTTTGAAAAGCATGGTAATTTTGTAGTAGGTAGGGGAACGATTCCCCGGGCCCGAGCCTCCGAGGAGGGCCCGGCGTCGAGTAGGGGCCCGGCAAAAATTTTCTGCCAGGGGTGAGCTTTTTTTCAGTGGCGAAAACTTTTATTTTGGCAAAAATGCGGTGCCCAGGAAAAAGGTTCCCCGGGGCCCGGGCTGGTACTGTCCGGCCCTGCCTGTAGGTAGGTACTCAAGATACTAACTAGGTCGCACAGATTTTGATAATTTGTTTTTTAATTATTAAGGGTAAATTCCAATTAAAAAAAAATAAACTCTACAAAGTTTTTCTTGTCGACTGGCCCGAAGTTAACTACGTGCCCCTCGCTGGCAACTTATTATTTATAATTATTTTATTAATCGTGAAAATGTAGGCCATAAAAATCATTTTGGGAAGTATTACATATCCTCACGGCTTGTTATCATAATCATGCAAAAATCAGTTTTTTTTTGTATCAAAATCCTGAGTTTTTTTTGTCATAACATAACTTTATTATCCCCTAGTGTCGCTCGAAAGTATAAAAAATCTTTTATTTACATTATACTGGAAATTCAATGAAACCTGCAGTGACTTATACCTCGGCTGCTTTCGTATAAGAAGTCCGCCTTTGCGAAGCTTCGATGAAATTATGCGAGTCGCTCCCGAACTGGTATGATCTTCGCCTTTTACCACACATTCGCAACTGAGTCACTGCAGGTTTTATTGAATTTCTAGTATATATAATTATTGTTATTTACGTTAAATAATACATAATACTATATAATTTTGATCAATTTCCTATTTTTAACAAATAATTTGTTTTTAACATTAAATAATTATTGGAAACATTATGTGTATATGGAAAGTATTAATTACTAATTACCTAGTTAAAACTTTTATTTACAATTCATACAATAAAAAGATTTAAACAAAATATTTAGTTTTAATACGTGTGTGTTGTGCCATATCCAGAAAAATATTTCACGAATGTAGGTAAACTGAAAGTGAAATTTAATAATGAAATAATCAATTTGTGATCGACCTAAATGTTCTCATTTTTTTTATAATTTGTTAGGAAATGTAAAAAAATCGTGTACGTTGCTCTCGGTGTCTGTGAGCTCTTTTTTATATTTCTCCACGAATCATAGACTATATAAATTTAAAAATAGTGAATTTTCTTTTTAGAAGAAACTAAAAACAAGCATCTATTTCCGCACAAATTAAGTCAGACATTTAGACCCCCCGAGAGATCGTTTTTTGACAACCACACCCTCCCTAAAAATCTTACGTCATTTTTGCAGGGCCCATATGCGTTAAAAAGTTGTTAAGGGTTTTAGACGCCATTATAATATTTTATATTTCTGCCCCCCCCCTCAAATTCGAGCGGCATCACTGGGTTAACTTTAAACTTGGATTAAATTGATGGTCCACCAATCAAAACGTAACATTATTAAATCACTTTAGTCGAGGTAATCCCAGTTTAAGAGTTGGTGAAAGTGGCCCTTAATCTGTTTATATCATTATTTTTTCGAACAAAAGGTCTCATTTTACAATTTTCTTATTTTTAGATAAAATGAAAAATACACTATTTTTTTTACTTGTGCCACATTTTTTTATCGGTATTTTTTCTGATACAACAGTAGTTTATATGCCTCTTGTAAGTATAAATAAAGTTACGTACCGTCAAACGGGTATGTATTGAACATTTTTTGTACATTTTTGTACGTAATTTTGGAACCCTATTCAAAAATCGCTTATTTTCTAGAAAAGTTTCGAGTAGAAACGCAAGTCTATAGTTGATATTGTATTTCAGTGAGAATACAATTTATATATATGTAGTATGCTGTACTGATAAGTGAAAATACCTTACCCCTACGATGGTTTTTTTACCCCCCTTTTCTCTAATCTAAAATCGTGGTTATTGTTTGCTTTTTAATTTATAAAATATAATTTACCAACGGCGAAAAAGGTAAAATAACTACATGTCGTTCGATAAAACCCCCGCTGTTCGATATATACCCGGTTGACGGTACCTAAGATATTGATTCAGGATTAAAATAAAACGCTCTTTTAAACATTGAAACAGCATTGTTCTAACTCAAATAGTTTAAAGTTATTCGGCTTCAAAGACCCAAATAGCCCCGTTTTACGGTATTATATTTTTAGAAAGATCTTGTAAATAGCCAGGGATACAACCTAGAAGAGCACACATTAACAACCAAAGATAATTACATACTAAAACTACACAGAATGCCATCTAAAAAACATAGCTCTAAAATAAATAAAATACCATTATTATTTGTCCATGGAATGGGAGGTTGTTCAGAAAACATATTAACTCTAGGGCCAAACAGGGCTTTGGGATACTATCTGGTTGACAGGGGATTTGATCTTTGGATGATGAATGCCAGAGGAAACTCGTATTCCAGAAAACATAGTTCGCTAGATCCAGATACTGACCAAGAGTTTTGGCTTTTTAGGTAGGTGCGCAAGATAACTTAGAACTGTATCAAAAAATATTTTATTTTAAAACTACTTCATATGATAATAAGCAAGTTATTGATAAAAAAAAGATTTTTACCATCTTTGACCTCTTGCCTCACGCACTTCTCTAGTTTTCCTTAAACGTTTGTTGATTATCATCCATAATCATCCAGAGTTTGATCATTCATAGTTTTTAAAATAGAGAGGACAAAATATATAAAATATATCATTGTTTTTAGTTGGCACGAGATTGGTATATACGATATCCCAGCAAATATAGATTATATTTTAAATAAAACCGATACAAAACAATTGTATTATATTGGACATTCTCAGGGATCTACTTCATATTTTGTAATGACATCTGAATTGCCTGAATATAATAAAAAAATCAAACTGCATATAAGTTTTGCCCCTCCTGTTTTTCTGCAGGAAAATGGCAATGATTTGGGAAACAGAATTTCAAAATATAAAGATTTAATTCGGGTTAGTATAATACCTACTTAACATTTGACATACCTATCAACAGTCGGACAGACGGAAGTTTTTAAAAGTTGTTTAGAATTGTATGTAACGCACTTTGGTGCAATTTTTTTTTATTTTGGACAAGGTTTTCTTTTTTAGGGAAGCTGTATGTAGTATAACAATGTTATTTTCGATTTTAGGTTATTTCAATGTGACAAATTGTAAAATATATTTATTTTTAGCAATATGTTCGTCTTTCCTTAAGTTTTTTGGAAGTTCTGCCTTCAGCTATTAAGGAAGAACTGAGAAAAATGTGCATTAAGCCAGAAATGGTGGAAAGTTGTTCAATGGTACATGGTATAATAGGAGGAGGCGAGTCTGGACTATTTAATAATGTAAAAACATTTTTTCTGTCGTCAAAAAAGTAGGAGTTTTCTTAAAAGAAAGTAAACTTCGAATGATTCACAACCAATTCTGAACAAAAAACTTTTTCGAAAAACTAATTTTTTATGTACCTGCGCAAATTATCTCCAAGGGAGCTACAGCGCTCCGATTATAGCAAAAAGTCCAAATGCTATTTTTGAAATGCCGAAGCTCAAAAGTGAAACATGACATGTCACACAAAAAAACTATAAAAAACGTCTGACGGTTTTTTATTTTGCTGCTAAAATAGTCCCAAAATTTCCCAACTTAAGACTGGGATTTTCTCAACTTTTAACTCATGACTGCGATTTTCCCAACTTCTTACTCAAGATTTAAAAAATACCAACTTTTTACACAACAGCAAAAACTCCATAATTTTCTCAACTGGAGAGTGAGTCTTCCCAACTCGAGTGGTCGAAATATTTTAATTCGAAACTTCATTTTTAAAAACTTTAATTTAAATATTTATTCTGACTGTCCCTTCTGGGCTTTAGTGGTATTTATTAAATACTATTTAATCATATACAAAATATAGCTATTTTTTAATTCATGTTTAATTTTAGTCAATTCTGCCCATGATATTCCGAAATGCCCCTGCTGGAATGTCAGTTTTTCAAGTAGTCCATTATCTTCAAATATTTAATACAGGTAATTTTATGGACAAGATATCGATACATCAGTTCTAAACTCTTGTATCTCGAAATTCAAGCGGATAAAGCCCCTCCAGTGGGGAGTGTGTAACAGTATTTAATTTTAGGCAATTTTGCACAATATGATCATGGCCCTGAAGTAAATAAGGATAAATATAACAATGTTGTACCTCCGCTTTACAATTTGAGTATGTCGGTAGCACCAGTTGTATTGTATTATGGAAAATATGATTGGTTCAGTTCTGAAAAGGTAAAATTTATATGTTCATCAAGTTACCAGTTCCAAGACTGGTTTAAGGCAGCTCTCCATGCCACAGCTCTATCCAATCCTTTAATTTGCCTAAAACTTCTCCACCCTACATCCTCTATTATTTATGAGCAGTATTCCAATCTAGCTACTTTTTTCCAACTCGATCGATCGCTTACAAAACATCTTTAAGTAAGGAAGCTCTTTTGTCTTTTTAATTTTATTATATTTTTTAGTCAGTAGAGGCTCTAGTGAATCATCTACCGAATATTTACCAAGTATCCAAAGTAGCTGTCGAGGCCTTTAATCATGTGGATTTTATATGGGCATACAATGCAAAGTATCTTCTCTACAGACATGTGTATAAACTTCTTCGAAATTTTGAAAAAAATAATACTGTATTGTCAATAAATTAATTTTAAAACTAATAAATCATTTTATCCATCGTTAATCCCTTATAGTATTTTTTTATATATACATGTGTACTTATTTTCTTGCCTTCAAATAATGTTTACTTTTTTTTTGTAGTTTTACAGTAGGTACATCCAAATCCGTCTAAAATATATTTGTTTTATTTAACTTAGAAGGTAACCGGCTTTTAATTAATTTCATATCAAAGTTTCATAAGATTTTGTCGGTTTTCCTTCTGTCTGGTCACGAAAATAACAAAGTAGGCTTAAAAAAAAGTTATTTACCTAAAAATTATAGCTAAATTTCATTATTTTAAAAAGTAAAAATCATTTGACAACAAAAGCCTTGTAAATTTGTGTAATTATTTAAGATTTAGATAATCTTTTAAAATTTACCTACTAATTGTTTTAAACAGGCTTATGCATTTTTTAATCCTGTTTATTAAATTCAGGTAAAAATTATTTTTTGTAATTTTATTAATATTTTACTATTGCTACATATAGGTACGCATGACATATTTTTAAATAGTTTTAGTTTTTAAATGTGCGTTAACTATTATAGTTGTGAGATTATTATCAAAACTATGTGTCACATTTAAATAATTACAAAAAAAAAATAAAAGATTTTCTTAATTTTTACTAGAAAGTATGTAACTTCTTTTTTCTTAATTTCTTCTTTCTTTTCTCTGGGCAGCATTTTTATTCAGGGTCGCTAAAAGACAGCTCGGACCAGGGTACAGTTGGAGATTTATATAAAAAGACACGAAAAAATAGAAAAATCTAAAAGAGTCTACTGGAATGTTTTTATTACAAAGTATATTTGCCAATTTGTTGCCCCCAAGTATCATTTTTAAATAATTTCTAATTATTATTTATTAATTTTAGATTTAACGCAATGTTAGTTTTATTTACCCGAATATTTTTATTTTCTTTAATTTTGCTAAAAGTGACAAATGTGAATTTAAAGAGTTTGTACCCTAAAATAACCAAAGGAAGTTTAATGGATCCTAATAAAAGGTAAATAATATTTGACATTATATATTATATATATAAAAATTATTTTCTGCAAAAAATGTCATATGCATTTTTGAGCTACAAGATACAGACACGAAAAGCTTTTCCCCTAGGGGGAAAAATAAAAAAAAGCTAGGTACGGAACACTCAAAGCGCGACCATTTTTTTAAAATTACCTCCCATACCAAATAAATTTAACTATAACATTATTAACAAATGAAAGTAAATAATTATTCATTTATTGAATTCATAATTTTGGCTATAAATACATTTTATTTTAGGTATCATAACCACCCAAATATACATAATAATGGTGGAAATTTTAATTTTCATCCTGTCCCTATACCACCCATGAATGATAAAATGAAGCCAAACCGAATAAATTTCAGACCCATGAAGCCAAAAGATCCGTTCAATATTTTCCAATACAAATCATTTAAAAATAATAATTTTGGTAATTATTCTATTTAAAAATACAAGGATTTCAACAATTTTTTTACACACGTATGAATAATATCTTAATCCAACAAAATATTTATTTGGACATTTTATTTCATTAAAAAAATTATATTCAATACTTACGTTAAAGTTTTGTCTTGAAAAAAGTTTGACAAGCATGTTTTTTTTTTAATAAGATATGTTTGGTCTTTCAACATGTTGTAGGTATTCATTTCATCAAATTAAAGAACGAGTCTGTTATTTCTACGAAATAATTTCGTTAAATTATAGTAAATTTTGTCGAACTAACACGGTAGTACTCTCGCGAGCTTACCAAGATCTCGGTAGTACGTCACAATAGTTGTTTTATAGAATTTTACAAAAATTATTTAAATACATTTTTGGGTTTTAGTATTAAAATTGTAATATCTGGTACTATAAGAAAATATGTCGTTGCTTGTATATAAAATTAACAATCACTTGGCTTAAATTATATTCATTTGGATTAAGATATTTATCTGTGTTCGTAATTAATAAATAAAGCTTGATGTGAATAATTTATTAACCTAATTTATAATTTAAATGTTTTTAGGTCCAAATGATTTTGGATACAGAGGACCACCACACGTCCATAAAGGTATAAACATATTCAATATCTGTGACTATAACTAATCTTTTTTGTAATTTTTCCCTACAGATTTTACGCCTACAAGAACAATATTTACAAATCACCAGCCTTACTTAAAAATTTGTGGGAGACCGATTGTAACCAATCACCTTATTGTACAAGGCACAGCCGTCCAGAAAGGAGCCTATCCATGGCTGACTGCAATTTACTTGCAGAACAGAAATTTAAAATATATTTGCAGTGGGTCCCTAGTTTCAAACAAACATGTTGTTACAGGTAATTATATTTTTTTTAGTTTTAGAGGTTTACCTTTAAGACCTGTCAATTCCGATTGATGCAGTTTCTGCGAATTATTTTTGTCGGGACCGTCTAAAAAACATTGTGTGTGCCATGGCCGAAACTTAGTCTTTACTGGGCTCGTCTATTTGCGAGCCTCCTATCAAACATCAAAGACGTTCTTTCTGGCCCTCACACACAAATAACTATATTTTCAATTTATATTGTAGCTGCTCATTGTGTTATAAAAGATAACAAGAAAATAAAAGCTTCGGACTTGCTGGTAGTTCTGGGTAAGCTAAACATTGCTAAATGGATAAAAGGCCCAGGCGAGAAGATGATAGAGCCTGAAGTTATCTACGTGCATCCCGATTACGATAAGGCTATCGACGCTGACATAGCCATTATCGTTTTGAGCGAAGCTGTCAAATTTTCAAGCATCATTAGTCCAATATGTCTGTGGGACGAACCCACTGATTTAGATTTAGGTAATTCAAGTTTTTTTTTACATTATGTTCAGAAAATTAATGGTGTCCAGCGAAACTTTCCAGGCGTTTCCAGGATTTTTATACTTTATATGATATAAGGTATCAAGCACTCATGTTAAGTCGAAAAGTATTCCAGTCGCATGTTCATTATTAACAGACTTTTAGAGAGACTATTTATTAAAATATAAATTAATCTATGTAACGTTAACGCTTTTCATTACTATAAGTAAATTTTTTTACGTATTACAAATTTTTAGTACCGTATTATTATAGAAAGCTACTGGTAAGAAAATTTCCAGATAACTTTATTACCCTGACTAAATACCCTGACTTTTGCAGGTTTTTCAGGCCCCTGGAGACCATTAACTTAACATTACTTCTACAATCATTATTGCATTAATTATAAAATTCAACTAAATCATTAAATAAATATGTTAGTCGTAGGAAAGAACCAGTACGGAGTTGTAGCAGGATGGGGCAAAGACGAAAAAGGCATAAAATTGACCCCCGAGCCAAGACAAATTAAACTTCCAATAGTAAAACAGGAAACTTGTTTGAGATCAGCTCCGCAATTTTCATATTTAACCTCAAACCGGACATTTTGCGCAGGATTTTTGAACAAAACAGGACCCTGCAATGGCGACAGTGGCAGTGGCTTTATAATGATGAGGGACTCAACATGGAAGCTTCGAGGTGTCGTATCTATGTCAATCTTGGACACCAAAACTAGTACCTGCGACTTGAAAAATTATGTAATATTTACAGATGCTAGTAAATTTGTTCCTTGGATTTTATCTTATTTAGAATAAATAATAAGAATTTATAATAATAATAATCGTCAAAAACATTCGAGTAAAATTTTTTATCCTATAAAAATGAAGAAAAAAAAACAAATTGTGTTTTATCACGCTTATAAATATCCAAGACACTCAAAAGTTGTATTGTTTAATCCCACTTCTTTCTTAAGTCAACCTGACAGTGTATTTACTTAATGAAGTATGCAAATATGACAAAACTGCTAAAATTTTAAAATTTTGCATACCTCAAGGTTCTGGACTGTCCCGGAAGTTTATAATTGCCAATAGTAGTGCCAATATTAAAATAATAAAAGTCAATTTAATGTTACAACATATTTTATTATATCAGTACCTTATCTTATATTATTATTATTATGTTAATTATATTATTATTATATTAATTATTGTTAGTTTTTATTACTTTACTAGAATTCCTAATATGATCCACAGAGTCTTTCAAAATATTTTTAACCCATTGGTCATTGTTTATCATATTTCTGGCCTTTTGGGTATAATCGGTTTTTCCGGAAAAGTATTTATCAATGGCATTTAAAGCTTTTTTTGCTTCGTCGTAAGCCTTAACTTCTATTAAAGCATCCGTTACTTGAATAAACGAAATGTATACCTCATCCAATACTTTTTTATGTGCAGCCTCATCCAGCTTACCGGCAGCTTGCTCATATTTTTCAATTGCCAGTTCAATTTTTTTCTTTGCTTCATAGTTCTTTCCATTTTTATATAGCTCTTTGGCTTCAAAATTTAATTTAAGAGCCTGTACAGTCTTTAAATTAGCTTCAAACACTTTCTTTTGTTGTGTATTAGCTTTATTAATAGCTTCTTGTATGCATTTTTCAGCTAAATCATAATTATTTTTATTTGTGGCAATTTGTAACTCAGAAAGTCCTTTTAGATTCAATATTTCTGCTTCAGCGTAATTTTTATTCTTTGAAAACGTTGATTTGTTTTTATATGAATTGTCGGAAAGTATATAGGCTTTATTAAATAGATCTTTAGCAGTATCATAATTGCCATTATTAAATGCAGTAAGTCCATTTTTATTGATTTGCTCTGCTTCAGAACTCTTTTTGTTTGTTTTAAATTGCTCTTCGTGATCATAACCAGCGGTGCACAAATTATATGCTTTACCAAAAAAATCTGCCGCAGTATTATAATTGCCATTTTGTAGTTCAGAAAGTCCTTTTTGGTTTAATGTTTCTGCTTCAGCGTTATTTTTAGCCTTTAAAAATATTGATTTGTTCTTATACGAATTATCGGAAAGTACATAGGCTTGGTTAAATAGATCTTTAGCAGTATCATAGTTGCCATTCTTAAATGCAGTAAGTCCATTTTTATTGATTTGCTCCGCTTCAGCCCTTTTTTTATTTATTTTAAATTGCTGTTCATTAACGTAACCGCTGGTGCACATAAGATAGGCTTTATTAAAAAAATCTGCTGCAGTATTATAAACGCCATTTTGTAGTTCAGAAAGCCCTTTTTGGTTTAATATTTCTGCTTCAGCGTTATTTTTATTTTTTAAAAACACTGACTTGTTTTTATACGAATTATCGCAAAGAACATAAGCTTGATAAAATAGATCTTTAGCAGTATCATAATTGCCATTCTTAAATGCAGTAAGTCCATTTTTATTGATTTGCTCTGATTCAGCCCTTTTTTCATTTGTTTTAAATTGCTGTTCATTAACGTAACCGCTGGTGCACATAAGATAGGCTTTATTAAAAAGTTCAGTTGCAGTATTATAATTGCTATTTTGATATTCAGAAAGTCCCTTTCGATTCAATAATTCTGCTTCAGCATTTTTTTCGTTATTATTATATTTAGCAGCAGGGTGCAGAGCATATGCATCACCAAACCATTCTTTGGCATTACCATATTCACCTTCGTTTAAATACTTAAGACCCATCTTGTTTGCCTCCTCAGATGCTTGAATCCTATTAGTTCCAAGAAAAGTACCATTTTTGTAATATTTATAGTATTTAGTTTCATCCACGCTAGTCAGCGCTAATTCACTTAAACCAAAGGAGAAAATTCCAGCTGCAACTCTTGTTCCAGTGTTGGGCTTCTTTCGTTGTTCAACTTTCACGAGTATTCTGCCGTTATTAATGTAGTACTCGTCCTGGCTATTTTCAACACCGCCCATCGCTCCCGCTGTTGCCGCAGCGCCGGCTACAAGAAATGCCATTTCGCTGTATAGAGAAAAATAATATTTCAACTCAAGTAAATATTGTTTCGGACAAGTATATTTTTGATGAAAATGGATTTTATAAACTAAAGCAGCAATTAAAAAAAAACTTAGTAATTAAATTCTCAATATTTTTTTTTACTTATATAGAAAAATGGGACATGACGTCGATACCAAAACATATTTTCACAGAACGATAGGTACTCACAAACCACATTTTCTCTAAATATGTTTATTAAATAGGCAAGGACAAAATAGCTCTACACAGACAAAAACAAGCCATGAAAAAATATAATTCTTCGCATTCTATAGTAGGCATACTCTTCGCAGTTGCGATTTTTTTCCTGGGCAAGTTTTAAGTAAATTTTCTTGGGATAATGTTCATTTTTAAGTGACGCCTTATATTACTTTTTTGTTTTTAAATGGATTTTTTTTAATTTGAAAAAATAAAAAAACTTTGATAATGTCTGTCTGTCTGCAGTCACGATTTTTCTAAGCACGATAACTAAAGAACGTATTATCTGATCGACTAAAATTTTTCAAGAAATATCAGGTTCTATGAGAGGAATGCGGCGCTCGCTCGCTGTCGAGGGGGCATATTGGCACCAAATCATATGTTTTTAGTCATTAAATTATTGGCATGAGGCGCCTACATGCTTGGGACTGATAATAACTCTTTTTATAGTCAGGGTGATCCTAAATGCTGGTTTTGGACTTTTTAAAGGTGGTAGGATTTTTTTGGTCTTCAATTTTTCGCCAGGGGCTGCCAAATCAGGGTTTCTGCAGGTCAACATTTTTCCTGGATAATCTCCCCAAAAACAAAAAAGTTATGGGGGGTTAAATGAAAAAAAAAAACGAAAATAGCTAAAAGAAAAGTCATATTGACGTAATTTTTTACGGGAAAATTTACTTTTATTACAAGGAAAAATTCTACCAATTTTGAGAAATCTATTAAAAAATAAAAAAGTTATAGCAACTTCAAAAAATTATAAAAAATAGAAGGGAAGTCCAATACACACCAAAATTCAGGAAAGATTTCAAGATACCATCCACTGTGAAGATTACTCTATGGAATGCGAAGCATAACATATCTTCACGGTTTGTTTTGCTTTAACTCTCATTAACCACAAAATACATAAATATTTTCTTGATTGTACTTACAATTACTAAGTTGGAGCAAATTTAATTTTTCTTTTATTTAAAATACTACTGCGAAAATAAGGTAACTTTCCCCTGTAGTTTATATAAACATATGTAGAAAAGCAACACAAAGTATGCTTTTTTTTACGAACGCAGGACTTTCCTAATTTTACAAATTATTCTAGTTTAAATTTTTTATGGACTCAACTTGATCATATGATTAGGTTTCGAGTTACTTCCATAACTCCTGAACGGATGCATCTATAAAAATTAAATAGGTATAATAGTTAAATTGTTTATTGATTTTTGGAGACTTTTGTAAAAAGAAGTTTAGTTTTTGTATTTTTCATTGAATTTTATTCGCCGACCACGGTGGTGTAAGGCGGAGCACGTTTGCTTTGTAACGATGAGGTCGCGGGTTCGAATCCCGCCTGAGGCATAGATGTGTAGTGGTGTTTTTAAAATTACTTTACTATTACTTACTAGACTATATATATGGCTATAACCCACAAGGTTGAATGCCGGGTAGGTACAACCCTTAAAAAAAAAAAAATTCTCTCCACATTAATGAGTCTATTATGGTATATAGTAGGTATATAACTTTCTGAAAAAAATATATTATATATATTCTTAAATAGTAATAATAATAGTATAAAAGTAGGTACTTAAAATAGTGTTGTGATATATGAGAACCTTATAAAAAGGTAAGTACCAATCATACAAATAAGGGTATTTACCCTTGTATACCTCTGGAGCAAATATTTCCCAACCTTTAATTTAGAAATTTCGCAACAACTATTACCCCCGAAGAAATTTTTATGACTAAAAAAAAAGGTCGTCCTCACCTCCAAAAAAAGTTTTACCCCCCGAAAAATTTTGACTACTAAAGACCTCTCTAAATTCCCAGTTATGTCCCACCTCACCAAATATCCTACATATATGGACTAAATGTCCCAACTACGTGACATACGGACGGACAAACAAACGGCCAAGTTGTTTAGAATGGCATAACTTTTGATTTTGGATAAACAATTTATTTTTTCGGGGTCAGAAATAAACGTATAATGCTGTGAAGCTGCGGTCCCCCCTCTTAACTTTTGAACGAATTGTGATATCAACTTCAAATTTGAAACACTTAAATAAGACAAGTTAAACTATATTTTGGCATATATTTATTTATATAAATATAGAGGTCGCGTCAGTCCGTCCGTCCGCCCTGAGGCCTACAGGCTATACCATTCAAAAGATCAAAACCAAACTTTAAACTTTAGGGGATTGTTTAGGGGATTTCTCGAGGGACTTTTTTTTATTTTTCTTTACTCTGCAAATAACGTTAGATTACTGAAAAAAAAATTTAACCCTCTATAACTTTTTGTATTTTTCGGAGGATTACTTTCAAAAACAATAGAGATCTTCCCCTCATAAAACTTGATGTTTCCTGAAAATTCAAAGTCAATCGGATTCGTTCTCGAGTTATCGTGTCCACAAAAATCGTTACATCAGACAACCAGGCGGACAAAAAAAAAACAAAAATTTCTTATTTTTTCATGAAACAAATTTGTATCTAATAATTTTTTGTCTAAGACGATTTTTGAAAATTTTGGAAAATTCGAAACTACCGTATAATACTATTCTAGCGCAGGCGCTGTAAATTGTATAATAATAATAAAAACCTGGTAACTTTTCCGAACCTTTTCTCGAAAAAGTAAGTGCGGTGAAACAGTACCATTTTCAGCTTATTTTATTTGCAGAAATTTTTTGGTATATTGGATGATACTTCATGGAATGAAAAAACGCAGTAAAAATGGATCTTTTTGCAGTCGCATTAAATGATTTTAAATCAGAAGAAGAAAGTTACAAAAGTTTGATAAAAAAATATCTATACGATGATACCGTCACGCTGGATGAGATCTTACCTGATTTTTTAAAAAATGCTTTTATTATTATTATTACAAATATTGAAGGTAAAAAATCTCGGAAATCTGTGTACAAATAAATACAAATGGACCTTTGCATGTTGTACTTATTTTTACAAAAATTACACAGGCCCACAAAAAAAAATAATTTGCACATTATTTTTTTTGTGGGCTTGTGTAATTTATTATGTACGAATGTATGTGGTTATGATATTTCTATTTATATTTTGGGCTGCTGAATCCAAATGTGGTGTCAGAATTACCCACTCGCCTTTCGTTTTTTATAAAAATCGAAAAAACGGGCCCAACAACCTTAAAATTCGCAAAAAACTATAGGACAATTTTTTTACTCTTTAATTCTCTACAAAAAAGATTATGTATTATTATTCATAATTAATAATTATAGTTCCTTTTCGTAACTTAAGTATTTCTGAGATATCGCGCCCCTGAAAGCGAATTGTTTTAAGCCATTCAGATTTTTTACAATTCGGATTCAGCAGTCTAAAATACATAAAAATAGTATGTCTTGTATTATCCGTGTCTGAAATAGACTGCAGCGACTCATTTGCGAAAGTATGCTAAAAAGCGAGGATCATATCGATTCGGGTGCGGTTCGCGTAACTCCGTCTGAGGGGAATCCCTTATACGAGAGCAGCATAGTACGTTTTAGGTATTAGTCACTGCGTTCTATTACAGACAGGCAGAATACATTACACTTAATATTTTGTGGCCCTGTGTTGTTGATAGGTACCAAAATTGTTTACGTCCAAGGCAAAAAATATTATTTTGTTTTTTATTAGGCTCTTGGAAAAATATTACTATGAAGAAGAAAGACGAATATAATTTTTATTTGTTGGATGGAGCAATGGTATATACGGTACATAGCAAGGACATAAGTTACAAAATAGAAGAAATTGTAAAATCTGCCAGTAAAGAAAAAAATTCATTGGACTTTAGCGATGCTTTAGTAAAAACGAGCAAAATTTTACAATTTTTAAACGATCATGCATCAGATTTGGCTAGTTTTAATGGAAAAAGTATAAAAGTTAATTTTACTGATGATAAATATAAATTTAATAAGTTTATAATGGACTCGATGTTTTCATTAAGGACAAAATCTAAGCCTACGCTAACCAAATTAATTAGACATATTAACAAAATTTTGGAAAACGATAATAATTACAAATTAACAGACGAGCAAATAGAAAAATTATGGGAGAAAATTACCTCGAATAATTTTACTTATGATAAAAAAGATAATATGAATTTTCATATGGAAATACTTGATATTTTTTGGAAATTTAAAGAAAGAGGACAAGATATGAGTTACTTAAAGAAAAATAATTGTATATCAAAGTTGTTAAAAGAAAAATGTTTCGCAATGAATATAAAGTCTTGTATAGAACAAATTAAGAATTATTCAAGTGAAGAATCTCAAGACAAACTAATAACTTTTTTAAAATTTAGAATTGAGTATATTTTAAAAATAATCCCTTTAAATGTATTGAGCTGGGAAGAAATACAAAACGAAATACTATTATTTATAGATTCTTCAATCGAATATATGGATTTGGAAAAAAAGAAAATTACTTTAATCAAAGAGGCGGAAAAAATTGAAGAAAAGATGAATAAAAGCATTAATAAAAAAGATGAAAAAAATGAGAAAATTTATATTAAAGAATTAAAAGAAATTGGAAAAAGAATTAATGATTGTATTAAAACTTACAATTATAGCAAAATCCGTTGGAATATTTGTCTAAAACTTCACATAGACCAATTATTGAATAGTTTTTTAGATAGTTATGACGATGGTTTTACGTTTAATGAGTATATTATATTGTTTTTAAAAGCCATTGTTAAATCGGAACCAAACGAGAGTAACATATCAACCTATTTATCAGCTCTAAATGCAATGCCAAAAGATTATAAAATAGATAAACTTCCAAAAAAAATGCTTAAAATGGTTCCCAATTCTAAACTGAAAATTATATTATCAATTTCCAAAAATAAAATAATAACAAATTCTACTGATTTACAGGACTACTTATACAAAATTTTACTAACAAATGATGATGATCAAGTAAGAAATGATGTTTTGGAATGCTTAAAAGTGTACAGCAAATTTTTTAGTGAGGAAATGAAAGAAAATATAATATTAGAGGAACTAGATTTTCAGGATAATCGTTTTATCGATCTAACTAAAAAATCAGCAGATTATAATAGAAAGTTGTCAATAGCAACATTTCAAAAGTTAGCAAAATGTTTAAATGCTAATAAAGAAACAATTAAAAATATATTAAGTAAAATCATATTCTCTGATTTCCAAACTATACCAAAATTTTTCATAGAAAATTTTAAAAAAGCTAACTACAACGGAGAATTACTAGAAATTGGAAAACTGTTAATAAAAGGTGGATATGTAGAATTTAATGATATAAAAATGAAAGAAGAATTATATGAATCCAATAAAAAATTCCTCAATGAGTTAATTTGCCTAAGAAAAAATCTACCAGAAAAAGCTAAAAAAGTGACTTACAGTTTACTGGATTTAATTGATCAAAATGCAGACCTAAAATATATAAGAAATCCAAGAAATGATTTAAAAGAAAAACAAAATAAATTAAAAAAAATAGTCAAGGATGGAAAAGTTAATTTAAACTATGTTATTTTAATTTTTACAGATCTTATAAAATATGAAATCCCACTAATGGAAGATACTTTAATGGGCTTAAAAACGTTAATAAAAAACAATAACTCCATCAAAATAGATAAACAAATTATTTCCAGCCTGAAAAATAGTAAAATTAAAATGCAACATATTAATACCTTTATTTCAATAACTGCCTACACGGTACCTCTGGAAAATATTTTTGATCTGGTATTATACAAGATAAGCATAAACCCTGAAGAAAAAATAGAAGGATTAAAAATCTTACAAAAGACAATAGAAAAATATGAGACATCCGAAGTGAGTAAACAATTAGAAAAACTTATTGGAATTGCAAAAAAGGAAACTGATATAAACGTAACCAGTTTGATTTTGGAAATTCTAGATGAGTATACAAACAATTTTCAAGGACAAATAAAAATACAAGTAAATTCGCTTAATAAAATAACAAGTTTTAAAACTATAGATCAAAGTATACTTGAAGAAATAAATAGCGTTTTACTCAAGGGATATGTGATAACAAGCAAAAAGATTGAATTATTAATTTCAAATTTAAACCAAGTTACGTTAAGAGATAAGCTTTTAGAAACTATAAATAACATATATGACTTGCAAAATTTTTCGAATGTAACTGCAATTATTTTTTTAAATGCGATTATCTCAAATATTGACTTATTGAATAATAGTGACATGATAGAAATAGGTAATTTAGTTTATGTCAGATATTCGCCTTTTTCTGAAGATTTTTCGAATGAGTTGATGAAACAAGTTTGGAACTACCTCAAAGATGCTTTGAATGATGACCTAATTCCTCTGCTAAATGATTTTGCCTGTTCTATAGGAAAACATACAAAATTAAATCAGGATAATTTAAGCACTATTAAAGATTTTGTGAACAAAGGCAACAATTTTAATGCCAAAATTATAGGAACAGAAGTATTAATAAAACAAAATATATTTTTTAAAAATTATATTCAAGTTTTAAGTTTAAATTTTCTAAATGAATACATTAAACTTGTGAAAATGAAATGTAAAGAACCAGAAATTGTAGAAAAACAATTATCCAAATGCAAGGAAGATTTCGAAAAATTTGAATTTGTAAATCATTTAAACCGAGTTTTGTTTTACGACAGTGACTTTAAGATATCTGTGTTAAATATGGAAAATCAACCAGCAGTCATTATGCAGCTCCTGAAAATAGAACTAATTTCTATAATGTCTTGGAACTGCAATGGTAATATTAATAAACTGGAAATAGAAATATTATTACAATATATTGACAGTATAAATAATGTTGAAGTGTTAAATAATATATTAGACTTGGCTTTTTACAGTAAGATACAGAATAAAGTTATTCAAGATATGTTAATTATAATATATTCATATCCAAATATTCTTAAAAAGAAATTAGACTGGTCAGATTTTAAGGAGCTACACAAAACTTGGGTGAAATTTAATCTTGAAAGTAGAGACGTAAAATTAGAACATAATCTGGAGCAAATTGAAAATCGAATATTCGAATATTCCTTATCGACAAAGTCTAATATTCTAAAACTGATTAACAGTTCACATTCAATACCACATTTTCTTCAATTTATGGAAAATTGTTCGTATTTGTTCAACAATAAAGATTTTCAAATTGAAATTAAATATAACGAATCCATATATGATAGCTATATTAAATTATTAAAATTATATGCAGAATCTAAGAATTATTTGAAGAATATTGATGATGAACGTTTAAGGCTAAATCTATTAACAACATTGTCCTGTCTCTTATTCAATGGATGGAATCCCGATTTTTTGGATTCAGTATTCAGTGTAGCAAAGCCAGAAACAATACACTACTTAAATGAATGTTTAATGATAATATATAATTATAACCTAAGAGAGTATGACAGAAATAAAGATGGACAGCTTTTAATTGATATTCTATCAAATTTGGTCCCATCTCCGGAAGCAGTTTCAGAAATTCATATGTTGGCTATTTTCACTGCCTTTCCTGGTACATACGAAAAAAATAAAAAACAATTAAGTGATGAACTAAAAGAAAAAAACAATAACGTACCTTATTTGAACGATAATATTATGCTTAATGATTATGAACATGTTATGAAAGCATATCACAACATATCCATGTGGAATAATACAGACATTTTAAACTGGTCTAAAAATAAAACACATAAAGGCTGTAGTAATTTCGTACGGCTTGCTGTAGTTATAAGAGCAGTTGAAATAACACTGCATTTTTCGCCGAGAATTGTTTTGGTAATGTCCGTATTATGTGCTTTAAAGACAAATAACGCTGGAAGATTATTTCAAGTAAATACAGGTGAAGGAAAAACCACTGCAATCGCTATGCTAGCAATAATGAAATGTTTTGAAGGCCACAAAGTTGATGTAATCACAAGTTCGTCTGAACTAGCTAAACCTCAATCAGAAGAAATGAGAGATTTGTATAACAAATTTGACATCAGTGTTTCATATAATAATGATGATAGCTTAATTAAAAAACCTAAGGACTGTTATTTAGCAGATATTGTATATGGAACCGCCAGTGAGTTTCAAGGAGATATTCTTAGAGATGAATTTAGTAAAATGAAGACTATGAATGGTAGAAAAAGTGACGTAGCAATAGTGGACGAGGTTGACAACATGCTCATCGACGGAAAAGATTATATCGTTATGTTATCATCTCAGATGCCCGCTATGAATCACTTGGAACCTATTTTAGCAACAATATGTATCCAAATTGATTTGGTGAGACTGCAGTTACAAGAAATAGATGGTAAATGGTATTACATTGAAAATGTTAACGATGAAAAAACTAATGAGTTTACTACAAATCAAAATAATATTGTACAGGAAAAATATCTGTTAGAGGAACCTCCATTAACGTTTATTAAAAGGTGTACAGAAACTTATATCAAGGAGGTTTTACGCGATCTAAGTCACCTTTCAGAGGATGAAAGAAACAAAGAAAAAAAACGCTTTCCCAGTATTTGTATACCTATTCATTTAAAAGATTTTGTAAATAAGGTTCAGTTATCAAATTGGATTGATAACGCTATATATGCAAAATATGGTTGTAATGAAAACAGAGATTACGTTATAGAAAATGGTAAGGTAAAGCCAGTTGATGCGGTTAATACGGGCATTATTCAACAAAATATGGTATGGAATAATGGTCTTCACCAATTTATTCAAATGAAACATGGGCTTCCTATAACTCCTGAAAGTGTAACTACAAATTATCTTTCAAATGTTAGTTTTTTTAAACGTTACAAAAATGAAATTTTTGGTTTGACAGGAACTCTTGGAAGTGAAAAAGCCAAAGTTTTTCTAGAAAATACGTACACGGTTGACAGCATTATAGTACCTCCCTATAAAGAGAAGCAACATGTTCAGCTTATGCCAATAATAACTGCAACAAGGTTAGACTGGATAAAAGCAGTTGCAGAAAGTACGTTATCAAACATAAAACAACATCGAGCTGCTTTAATCATCACCAAATATATTCAAGATGTAGAAGAAATTAGTACGTATTTTACAGAAACATTAAAATATAATGCGAAAAAAATTAAGAAATACAGATCAAGTGATGATTCCGGTGTAGTTCTTGACCAACTGCGATCATCAGAAGTTATAATAGCCACAAATATTGCAGGAAGAGGTACAAATATTAAACCTTGTAAAATTGTAAATGATTATGGGGGTTTACATGTATGTTTAACGTTTTTACCACCCAATGAGAGAACTGAAAATCAAAACATTGGAAGAACTTCAAGAACGGGCTATCGTGGTTCAAGTCAATTTGTTTTATTAGAAGAAAGTAGTAAAACACTATTAGAATTAAAGTTGCAAAGGAACAAAGACGAAGAACATTATTTAGATAATGCTAAAAAAGAGACACAGCTTATTATAGAAAAAGATTTAATATTCAAACGATTTTGTACTCTTTTGGATGATGGCGACAGTATTGAATCAATAATTTTTCAAGATTCAATTAAAGAGAGATTTGGTTTATGGTTAAAGGAAAATGAGGGAAAAGAGGACTTAGATAATCTTTATAGAAATGAATTTGAAAGAAAGATTAAATTAGATAAAACCAACGATGAGTTAATCAAAAACCCTTACTTCCATATTCAAATCGGTAATATATATTTAGAAAATGAGCATAAAAATGAAAAAGCTTTTGCTTGTTATAACAAAGCTATTAAAATGGATCCAGACTTTTCTGAAACAAGTTTCTATTGTAGAGCATATTGCCGTTTAGCATGGAAGGGAAAGGAAGGCATTGATGATTCTATAAAAGACTTCGAAAAATCGAGAGAAAATGTCAATAATCGCATTCAAGAGTTGCATATAGTTCAGTATGCATCAACTCCGAGTTCAGAGTTACAGAAATCTAAAGGTTTATCTGATCAAGTTCTTCGCAAAATGAAGCTCTATGATGCTTTAATGAAGTACATTGATTACGCTATCGGAAGAGATTCCAAAATAATAGAAGAAGAAATTGCAGAAGCTAAAAAAAATGGCAATAAATTAAGTGACAAAGAAGTTAATACACGAATTTCTGAACTTCAAAAGGAAATGAAAGAAGGTGGAAAGTTAAATCAAGCAAAGAGAGAAAGTAAGGACATAAATATATCTTTAATAGATATTAAAGGTAACTTTCCTGAGGAAGAATATGATACACTGAAAGAAGAATTAATAGAGTTTAAAATAAATGGGTTTATTGGAGGATTTAACATCGAACTTATAGAACCTATACCTTGGGGAAATGTGATAGCTCTACTTCTTATAGGTTTAGGTCAATGTGTAATTGGAGCTGCGATAATGGTTTTTAGTGCAGGATCAGCTGCCACCATTGGTGCGGGTCTTATAGCCGAAGGAATCAGTGATATGATAACAGCTGTTGAGGACGGTATAATTAATAGAAATTTCAGTTGGAAATATTGGGGGATTCAAAAGGCTATTAGCTTGACGTTGAGTATTGCATTCGCAGGAATGGGCGCTATTAAAGGGGTAGCTAAAATGGCGTTTAATGTCGTAAAAAGCGTAGGAAAGCCAATGGTACTTTTAACTAAACAAGGTTTTAAATTAATGGGCCAAACAGTAGCAAAAGGATTCGTTAAAGGAGTGGTTACACATGTGGTAGTAAGAGCCGCAAATTATATCATAGATAAAACTTGCATATTACAAATTAAAAATAAAATAAGGACAGAAATATCCGATAAAATTTCCAGATCCATTAAGAGTAACAGTAACATTAACTTTCTTCTTTGCAATGATAGACTTCAGTGGGTAAAAGATGTAATAAATAACATTATAAATGTTTTTTCTGATTTAGAATTCGTTGTACAAACTATATGTCAGGAACTTAGTCAACATTCTAAGGTATTTGCAATAGGATATTTATTACATTCTATAACGAAAATTCTTCAATACGCGGATGATGTCCTAAGGCAAATATATGAAAAAGTAAAAGCAGAAGTAACTCGAATAAAAAAAGAATCAAAAGGATCGAATTTAAATGTCGCTACAGATAATGAAATAAGGTTAAAAACAAATCAAAATGAATTAATAGATTTTACTATAGAAGAAATATCAGAAAGAATTGTGGATAAAGTCAGAACAGACTTTATACAGCCTGTAACACACTTTGCAGTAGGTTCAACAACAAGAAGAAAACTGGATAAAGCACTTTATTCTAATAAATTGGAATTATTTAAAAGCGAAAGAAAGATTCATCATTTGAATCGATCAGAAAGCAATCATGTACATAAATATCCTTTAAACTCTATTGATATAGTTAAAGCAGATCAACTAATTAAAGACTTTAAAAATGATGGCAAAGCAGGAATTTATCATTTGCAAGCAGTTAATAGTCAACTTGATAGGCCATTATACATATACAACAATAAAAAACAATTAATTTTTAAAGGCGGAGAAGGAAAAAAGGGAAGACCTATTAAAGTTGTATATCATAAAGATGAACATTATACATTACTAAATAACATAGATGCTGCCAAATCTGGAAAGAATAACTGTCTTTTTGATACCATTTCAAGTCAAATTAATGAGGATCCAAAACTGTTACGAAAAAGAGCACTTGACCATTTAGAAAGTAACCAACACGAATTGGCGCTACAAATTCATCATATTGAATTATTAAATAATTTTAAGAAATCAGCTTTATTAATAGGTGGTGCAAGGTTTATTCCTGGGACGTCTGATCAAGTTGTAAAAGTGTCAGACAAAAAAGCTCCCGAAGGAGTTAAAACTCCTGGACATTTATTGAAGCATGTTGATGGTG
Source organism: Brachypterus glaber (assembly GCA_958510825.1). Lineage (NCBI taxonomy): Eukaryota > Metazoa > Arthropoda > Insecta > Coleoptera > Kateretidae > Brachypterus > Brachypterus glaber. The sequence goes on along the minus strand of OY294054.1, from coordinate 25,284,561 downwards.
ATGATGCATTAAAATATGCAAAAAAAAATAGTAAGTATACTTATAAGGTAAAAATTAGATTTTTTGAGTTTGCGAAAAAAGTGAAAGGCAGGTAAACCACTCTAGAAAGAACCTTGTTTTCGCATGCGGGCAAAAATCTTTATTTAATCGCCTAAATATACAATAATTGCCCTAGATAAGTAAAGTTTTATTTCTCCAACATGAACACAATTCTAAATTAGAATCCCCAACTGCATCTAGAATTGTAAATCGCTCTAAATATATATATTTTTTAATTTTAGAAAAACCAATAAGCAGCGTATTTACAGACAAAGCAACACTTCTTAGGGCAATGGAGTTTGCTTTAGATTCACTTGAAGCACATAACAAAATGGCTATATTAAACGATGAAACAGCAAATGAAGCAGGTTAGTTCTTCTACAATGTTAGTTTTGGGTTCTTTCTCATTTCCAATCGGTTTCCGTTCAGGTTCCATACATTTTTGATAATAATTGCGATGTTATAGTTTCCGAAATTACCTTTATTCAGTTGAAAGTCAATTAGATTTTTTGGGTAACTGTACAGCCACATAGGAGGCTACTGTCGGCAGGCCAGTTATTCGACAGGAGAAAACAAGAAAAGATCGTAAGTTGTGGCTGTATACTATACCCTCAGGATGTTCGGTATAGTTTTTGCAGGAAGCATCCTGCAAAAATTATGGAATAAAATATACGTTATGGCCTATCCAGAAGCTTGTATAAGAACATAAAACATAAGAATGCGATGCCGTGATTGGATTACAAGATACATGGCGGCACATCAAGCCAATCACGGCATCACATTCTTATGTACTATGTTGATATGCGAGCCTGTGAATATGCCCTTATATAAAAAACTTCTGATTAGACAAAATAACACTTTTTGTTAATTTTTTATAGTGTATCTTTACGACTTGTTTTTTTTTAGATCGACTTAAACAAACTATTACAATAGATATTAGTAATGAGACAGGTTTAGCCATAACTGGATTTAAATACGAAAAGGGAGAGAAAATAGACACGGAGTTAACAGCCACCCATATTGTTGTGGTCATGGGTCACCAGAAAGGAAAACTTGATCAAGCAGACGCCGATGTACATATTCGAACCATGTATCCTGTATTTCCAAATTAGCATAGATCGATTTTTTTTTCTAATCACAGAGAATGTTTCAAATTTGAATTTAAATCCGTGCTCTCCCACCATATGAATATTAACTATGGTTATAATTATCCTTTAAGGCATATATTAATAAAGTTTTAACTAGAATTTATTATTGATCCAAATGATATGATTATGATTGGGGGATGATTAGCTTTAACTCCTTAACACTTTATTCCGTGTACGCCCGGGTTTCAATTTTTGACATTTTGTTGCCAGCTCGAGTTATCTTGTTTTTATAGATAAAATTAGTGCCAAAGTTTCTTTCCCCAGTCCTTTCCAAATTTATATTGTACAATGTTTACGTTCTACTTCTATTTCGGTCAGCAGCTCTATTCTTGACCATTCGAAAAAATATTTCGCATGCGCAGTTGCTATGGTACAACCAATCAAATATTAACATCCTTAGCAACTGCATATGCGAATTATTTTTGCGAATTGTCAAGAATAGAGACCCAGAGACCAAGTCTCTGTTTCGGTCCACTAGTTCTAAATTCGGTCACACTGGAGTCAACCGCAATTATATCTCGCGGTTAATCACGAAAAATCGTCTGTCTTCGATACGATAATGCGCATGCGCGCGGGACTTAATATTTTGATTTTTAATGTAAATAACGCGATTTTGTGTGTGCAAAAACAGTGATTTAATGGTAAAATTAAATAATAAACATGTCTAGAAACGAAAAAGATGACTATTGTGGTCTAATGAACGTAAGTAGTTTTGTGTAATTTGATGTGATTTCTTATTATTTCATTTTATTTAATATACAATATTTTTGAGGTTATATTATACATTTTACATATAAAAGCCCTACTCAGAATAATATTATCAGGTTTTTTACTTTATATACATTATAAGTGAACCTAAAATAATTACGAAAGAGGTTTAATTATCCTAAGATGACTGTCACCAAAAAACTTCTAATGATTAACAGTTAACCAGTTCCCCATTATTGTACCAAGAAGGGTTCACGAAAAAAACAGAAAAGTGGACTTTGTTTTAGTAGTTTTGTTCTAGGATTTTAAATGATTATTTGAAATTTTTTAAAAATGTATTATTTTTTATAATTTCATTGTATATTTTTAATTTCTAGAAAATTCAAGCATTAATAGCTCCACCTTCAGATAGTAAATGTCTGGACCCAGAACCACCCAAGCAGCATTCGTATTTTCGTCGACCTGGCAAAGGCCATAATCATGATTATTGTGATTCTTGTACTGAAGGTGGTGATCTTATTTGTTGTGATAAGTGCTCGTCAAGTTTTCATCTAACCTGTCAGTATGTATAATTTTTGTATAATTTTAGCACAGTGCCTTATTAAGCCCTGTAAAAATACAGTCACTAACAAAAAAATAATAGTTTCCCCTATAGTTCATTTTATTTTATTTGAAAAAACTAAACTTTTTTTCGGAAAAGTGGGTAATTTTTCACCAGTTTGGTAAAATATAAGTCGCCCGAGTTAACTCGGGTAAGCCGAAAAGAGCTAACCTCCTGTAAACGAGTTAACTTGGGTGAGTGCGTTAAGGGGTTAAGAGAAAAGAAAATTTCAGAGAAGAAAATAAAAATTAAATTAAACCTCTTTAAAACGGTTGTTGTTATGCTTTATTATTGTTATAAATTTTAAATTTTTTCTAAAAAATATATATTTTTAGTTTTTGTATGTTTAAAAAATATATAACTTTAGGAGAAAGTATTATTTTGTTGGCAGCAGAACTTTTACAGGCATAAACTGTTTTTTAGTGATCCTCCACTGGATGAAAATGATATACCTAGGGGAGAGTGGCTCTGTCATTCCTGTAAACAAAAAAAAGATGTGGATTATCCCCAATGGCGCTTTAGAAGATCAACTTCCATGGATGGTCTTGTTAAAGCAACCACTTTTTCCGGAAAAAAGACAAAAGCCTCAACCCCAATGGACTTGCTCATTTGGGCTGCCAAAGAGCTGAACCCAAAGCAGTTTGAACTTCCTAGATGTATGAGTGTACCTTGTGTATTCCCAGGAACCGACAAAGGTAAATTTATAAATCAGGGTGGGTAAGGAGGTCAAAGGGAGTAAAAATTACCACTATTTATGATGGCTAGTCTGTTAATCGTATGTCAAAATAAGAATATGTATATTTTTTTTTTGTAAAATTCAACTGAGAATTTGACTATAGGGGAAAGTGTTATTTTGTTGGCAGAAACATTTTTTTAGTTGAAAGCAGTAAAAACGGCAAAAAAACGAACAAAGAGAAGAAAGAGCACGAGTTGACTCCTGCAGGATTGATCCCGCTTCCTGCAAAAAAATGTAACGAATGTCTAAAGTCCTGCAGGGTAGCGCCTCTAATAGCCTGCGATTTTTGTCCACTGTTTTACCATTTAGACTGCCTTAATCCACCTTTGACTACACCCCCATCTACAAGGTGGATGTGTCCAAATCACGTTGAACATGCTTTGGTAAGTTTTTTATAACGCTTTTTTAATGTATAAATGTCCCGATTTCTAACGTTCGACCCTAACGTTAGGTATCTAAAATTCAAACCACAATCATCTAACGTTAGGTCAAGTCGTTCTAACCTTATTTTCCACCAGGGTTAAAGTCCTCACCATTTTCAGGACGAAAAATTTTTGAATTCAATATCAGCGACAGAACGTGTAAAACTATGGGATCATTTTACGGGTCCCGTAGACCAGCACGCAATTAAACTAGAATTCATACGAAAAGTTCACAGGAAAAATCCGCCGTTTCGTTTTAAGGTTAAATTGCCGCCGAGAAAAACAGTAAAAGTACCAGAAATGGTCAAGCACCATTACAAAAAACCTGTGGAGTTATTACCAAGTTTAAGAGATGTTATACGGGTCGAAAGTATACGTCATAATTTTAATATAAAGCATACAAGGTAGGTAATTTTTCAGTACAAAAACTTTACAGTCAAAATAATTTTTAAAATTTCCCTAACTATAATTATAGGAAATTAAAAATTTAAAAGATCGATATCTTGATCGATAATGTATATTGTAGAATGACAAAATCCTTGAAACCCGTGACAATCGAGGAAAAATATATAGAAAAATGTAGCGAATCTGACGAAATTAAAGAAAATTATGAGGCTTTACAAAAAAATGCTGTAAATAAAACTAAAAAGTATAGTAATGATATTGGGACCGAGTATATAAAGCAAGAAAACATTTTTTCTGAAGATTTTTTGGCAGGTTTTAATACTGAAGGTAAATATGCAAGTTGATCTAGTAATTGCTTTTATACCTTACAAATTAAAGCTTTTGTGTAGACATGCCCCTCCCGGACTCATAACAGGGGGGCGGGCCTTCTTTGGAATATTGCCGTTTAATTAATATTTTTAGTCTAGTTTTCATTTAATAAAAATGTATAACTATTATGTAAGTTTTTTTACTTCAAAAAATTTTGGCTCCCTTGGAATTTTGAGAAGTCCGCGGCTATGCTCAATCCTCTGTATTTTTGACTATCTACTTCTATCATAACAAAATGCAACATTTGTTTTTTTTTAGTTGAACTTGAATTAAAGCAACTAGATGACCGCTTGATAAAAATCCTCGCATTCCAGCGTATAAAACAATTATTAACAGAAAACTCGAACCAAAATTTGAATCAAGCATTATTTTCGCAAAATTTACAAAATCAAATTTTGCAAATGCCGTTGCCTAGCGAGCTAGTCACACCTGCCGATATGCAAAAAATTTCGAGGGTGTTTAGCGGCATGAAGGAAAAAAAAGTGTCAAGTTTGAGAGCTAGGGCGATATTGTGCCCCGTCGTTTCCAAACATTTTTATAACGTCAAAACTGACGATGTCGATCCTAAAGATTTGAGGCATGATGACAGTTTCATGGGTTATAGGCCCACTGTTTCAAATAGGTTTCCAGAAGCTGTTGGTATGAGATACAGGGTGTTAAATATTGGAAGAGGTAAGAAAAAAATACACTTCGAAAAATTACGTTATTAAAAAAGGTCGATTGTACCTAACTGAAAAAAAGAAAACAAAACACATGAAAAAATTAAAAAGGTATTTTCTTCTGTATAGATTTTTGAATATTTTTTTAGGTTCTGGAAACGATGTGACGTTAGAACGGTTTGGGTGTTGCAACAGTTTGTCTGAAAAACATGCTGTAATTTTTTATGATGAGGTAGGTAAAATAGGATATTAAAACATAAGTTACAAAAACTTAATTATGAAAAGAGTGTTTTATAAGTGTACCATCAAGGGGTAAACCACTGAAAAAATTCCTTCAAGATTACCTCAAAAAATATTAAAAATTACCCAAAAGAAAGTATCAAGGTTGGTAAAGATGAGATTTTCTTGAGAAATTACCTTTTAGATTTCCTCAAACATGTAAACCTGAATTCCTCAGTGCTTTTCCCTTCATATGTTATAATTTTTTTTCTATTTGAAATTTAAATAAAATTAAAAGTTTTTTTTTTATTTCAGTGTACAAAATGTTATGGGCTTATAAACTACTCCCAATATGGAACATATGTAAACAACATATTTTATTCAAATGATATCTCGCGCAAAAATCCCGATCCGGAAGTATCTGAAGATCCAAAATTGGCAAAAGTAGAGGGCGCTGTACGCGATATCATTAGTAAAAAACGTCGTAGCAAAGGCACAAAGTCGGCCCCGAAAAAGTCAAATGATAATACTCCTAGTAACACAGGTTAATATGATTTTTTTTATCCACAGACCTTAATAACCCAGATTTTGCCAAGGTTTGGTCAGTGTTGGAATGGTTATGTACTTTTCTGGCAAATTTTCATGTGTCTGGGATTTTCAGACCCATGTTTGTATAAGACTGATCACTTGATTATACATATTGTTTATTTTATTCAAATTTTATGTTTTAAACATAAAAAAGCACAAAAAATTACCGAGAAAAATGTAAAAGATTCTCATATTTCAAATTGTTCATTTGAACTACTTTTGGCGGTTTTTAGAATTCTGGTAACAGTTCCACATATCGAACTGCTTTTAAATTTCTAGTCTTTGCTGCCTGGACTACACACCGAACTGTTATATTTATCAATATCGATGTTTTTTTTTCGTTATTGAAGTTGATTTCTATATACATATTCTGGCACAAAAGTTCTGAATTTAATGTAAGATTACTTTAAGAACCGTTAAAAAAGTATTTGTCTTAGGGCCACTTGCACCAATGCTGTTTTAACTTTAAACTTGGATTAAATTGACAGCTGACCAATCAGAACGCAGCATTTTTAACTTAAACTCGGTTTAGCTGAGTTAATCCTGTACCAAAATTTGGTGCAAGTGGCCCTTAAAGTTACTAAGTAGTAAGCTGTAGTTATCCTAAAAAATACGCCTAAATCTGTTGTCAAAATCGTGAAATAGAACCACATAGCGTAATGCTCTATACCGATTTCCGGAAGAAGAAGAATAAAACTATTTGTGACTCATCGGATGTGTTTGTTGTAAAATTTTCGAGGTTCCACATCGAAAAAATCTAACAGTCATATTAAAAGTGTCTCGAATTTCGTGCAATGACTTCCGATGAAATAAAACTGAAACGTCTTATTTATTTGAACAATGTCTCTCCGAAATACAATGCTGGCCAATCAAGAACATTCGCTATCGAATCTCCAAATGCCGAGTTCATCGAAACATACGTTGAGAATTCTTGTCACAATGTAATAACGATACTAACGAGTCTAAATGACGATAAATTAATACCAAACAGGTCCGTATTATTCTATATTTTCGCAAAGGCTCTAAGCAGCAATAAAATACAGATCGGTATGAAGTCTCAGGTCACCGCAGCAGCTTTAAAACTGTGCAAATCTGATGAAGAATTCTTTGATTTCATACAACATTGCACTACATTTAAAGGTAAACGAAAAATAACTACATCTGTGCGAAAAGCAATAAGGAACTTTTATAAGAATAAAACTCCTGAAGATCTGGCTAAATCATATGCTTTTTCAACAAGTTTTCACAGTTGGAATCACAAATCTTTAATAAAATTGGCATTTATTAAATCGGAAACCCCCTTAAAAAATTTAGTTATTAACTACATTTTGTTTAAGAAGAATCCAGAAGAAACTATGAGTGAAGAAAAGAAGAAGGTTCTCGATGTTTTAATCAATGGTGATAAAGTGAGGAAAACTAAAGATCCAAAAGAAATCATTCCAATTTTGAAAGATTTAAAGTTGACTCACAAACAACTCACACCAGAGGTTGAGAAGTCTCATGAGGCATGGGAAGCTGTGTTACCTCATATGAAAATTCAAGACATTTTGACTTCCGTATTCAAATTGTTCAAACTTGGCCTTCTGAAAGCTAACTCTACAACTCAAAATAAAGTTATAGAAATCTTAAACAGTCCAGAAAAAGTTAAAGCAAGTAATATTCACCCTGTTGAAGTATACATACATTTAAAGAATTTTGAAAAAGGTGGAAAACCCATTGACCCAAAATTAGTTGACCATTTAGTAAAAGAAAAAAATTTTACAGAAGATCAAATAAACAAAATAAAAACATTTGAACCAAAATGTCAATTAGTATTGAACAGCATTTATAAATGTTTGTCATTGTCCTACAATAACGTAAAATCAACTGGTAAAAGATATATGATTACAATAGATACCACAGACAAAATGGACCTTCCATGCTTGTATAACAAGAATATCAAAACTATTGAAGCTGCATTGGCAATCACAATGAGTATTTTGAAAGTGGAAAAAGAAGTTATTGTAGCTACTTTTAAGGAAAAGGAAATAAACGTTATTCAACTTGAAAAAACTGCTTCATTTCAAGATAACCTGAAAAAATTACGTGACAATAAAGCTCCATATGTAATTCCAATATTACCAGTTGAATGGGCAGCCAGACAAAATAAACATATTGATGTTTTTATTACATTTGTCAATTATCATGATTATTTTAATTTTGTTCCGAAGGAATGTAGAGGAGAACTGCTGGGAAAAATTGATGATGTTATAACTAGATACAAGAAAAAAACGAATCTTCAGAACGCGAAAATAGCAATGATGTCTATGGCATCTTCTAGGCTTCATTTTGGAAATGGTTCCCCAAATAGGTTGGATATTGCTGGTTTTGATGTTGGTATTCCAAAGGTCTTGGAAGCTTTTGCTAAAGGAAATTTTGTTTAAGTCCTCATAGACAAGTTTTTTTTATGAAATTTAATGGCATTGTCATTCTTTTGTTGTATTTTCTAATACAGGAAAACCTAGTATCTATTTTTGGTGCAAATATATGCTTGCACTGAAAATAGTTAACTACAATGTTAAAAATCTGTAATTACATTGCATGCAAATTTGATTCAGTGCAGATACATGTAAAATTTACTGGATTTTACATGTAATTTTACAATTTTATATGCTAATCCATAAAAAATTTTTAATGTAAATAAATGAACAATGCCATATTTTTTTTTAACTTTACTCATGAATGTTTAGGTACAAGAATATTTAAAACAGCACCTTTGCTTTAGACTGAAAAAAATTACTTGTATTCAAACGTAAATTTACTTGGCATGTGTAAAGATGATTTACGATATAGATGACGGATTTTTCTATACTGTCTGTAAAATATCACTGCCAATGCTGTAATTTTAAATAATTCATGCTTATATTATATACAATGTAAATATTTACATTTTGAATGTGATTTTACATTGCATATAACAAAAATTTTAATAGATTACATTATATTACAGCATCAATTTGCATGTAAATTTACGTTTTTTATAGGTCATTTTCTCAGTGTAATAATATAAATCATACATATGCATGTGCTATTTTAGACTAATCCAAAATAGACAAAAAGCGCTGTTTTAACATTCTTGTATCAAAAAATTGAATCTGTTATAGGGGAAGAACGCTATGTTGATCCAATTTTTAAGTTAGTTAATTAAACTTGGCAACTTTTACCATTAAAAAAATCGACTTCTAGCCTTTTTCACCTATTTGTTTAGTTATTTATGTACCACTGGGGTAAATTTTGTCTTGGGACTATCTATGAATGACGTTACATACTTAAAAGGAAAGTAACTTCAAAATGACTTTCTTAAATATCATTCAGCAGAATTTACTCCCGCGGGGTATACAACATTTTTTGCATGACCGGTCACTTTTATTGCAAGTTATTTAATATTGGTCACATATTATTCTTAATAATGAACAAAATTGTACGTTTTTTAACTTTTTAATCAATACTGCTGGTCATACAAAATTGATATTTAATATGAAACGTTGCGAAATTGTAGTTTTTTACGCACGCGGCAAAAAGTCTAAGCTTAAAACACAATTTCGAACATGTTTTTAGGTTTTTTTTCTACAAACGTTCGCAAAAAAGATAAAAATATAAAAATTGACACTTTAGAAATCGACAATTTAAAAATTAACGTTCCTTCTTATGTGCGTAAAGTAGGCGTAATTTTTTTTGAAATTTAAATATTATTTTAAACACTTGTTCCCAAAGTTCTGTGATTTTGAAACTGAAATGATATTCCGTAATACCGCTTTTCATAACGTTTGTAGAAAAAATATATTCAAAATAGAAATAAAGTCCATCTTAAATAAAAAAAAGTGTTCATTTTAGAAATCAAATATATTTTTGGTAAAAAATAAAACTTTCTACAATAGAAAACAAACATTGTGATGATATTTTGGTAGCTTTTTTAGTATTTTTAAAATCGCTATGTAAATGTAAATACTTACATTATAAACATGTTATGCTTAATTTATTATATTTTTTTTACTGTGTAAAGTTGTGTAAAACACAAAACAAAAACAGTAGATCCCCAGTACTCGGAGAGCTGGTTAAAATTATTATTTCTCGCAGCTGAATTATGAAGCTGAAGTTTGCAACGTTCTTTTGCATCGAAAATTCAAATAGTAGTAAAAAGTACTAGTTCCATAACATAAGTTTTTAGCGCACGAGTACAAGTTTAGAAAACAAGCCGCTTGTGGCGAGTTTTCTAAAGTACTAGTGCGCTAAACTAAACTAAAACCTAGCGTGATATGGAACAAGTGCTTTAATATACTATTTGAATTTTCGATGCAAAAAAACGTTGCAAACTTCAGCTTCATGCTGAATTTTACATTCTAATTAAGCTGTTTTTAAATCGCCAAGGCCTAGATCCGGTTCCTTTGGGTGTTAGAAACCCAAAACAAAGTCCAAATTTTTTCATGAGAAAACATTGTTTTATGAATTTGTAAATTCGTAATGAATAAAGTCCAAAGGGCTTTATAAGATTTTATGCGGTGAATTTCCATATGAAAAGTCATGGGAAATCACATACTTATCTATAGATAAGATCATTCCAAAGTTACTGGAACAATGGCAAAAAAAAACTAAAAAAGCAGTATACTTCTGTGAAAATAATTCTATAATTTTTATCTAGGGGATGATTGCAGAAAAAAATTGACAAGTATGACTGTCACGGCTAAAAATACATGCATTATGTGGGAGTTTGAGGGGGCCACTTTGGGAGAAGAATGGCTTAGTTTTTTTTTGTAGAATTCTTTTTTTTAAGTTAAATGCAAATGCCTGGCAGTAAGACTAGTCTATTTTGTTTCTAGATTTTTTGTGTTTTGCATAACAAATATATTAATATAATTATTATTATATCTTTTTAAATTATTGTTTTATATTATTTGTATATATCTTATTTGTTCTATGCTTTTTTGGCTTTTTTGGAATAAAGAAATATCTAATCAAAGATGCATTAAAAAATAAAAATCGACCTGTCAAACCTTATAAGGGTGAAAAAGTGAACGGCAAAATTTTATTTTTGTTAAACCTATTATTATATTAAAAAAAAAATATAAAGCTGAAGTTTTCAACGTTTTTTTGCAACGAAAATTTAAATAGTATATTAAAGTACTAGTTTCATAACATACGTTTTTAGCGCACAAGTACAAGTTTAGAAAACAAGCCTCTTGCGGCGAGTTTTCTAAAGTACTAGTGCGCTAAAAACGTCTCGTGGAATAAGTGCTTTAATATACTATTTGAATTTTCGATGCAAAAAACGTTGCAAACTTCAGCTTCATAAAAAAATACATTTCGTAATTTTTCTTCGCCCAAATAATATTCTTGCTTAGAAGTATTAACTCCCTTGTGATCTATAAATTATACAAGGTGCTTGTTTGTTGTTTGATAATCCGCTGATTATCGTTTGTAATAAACTAATTTTTTGCTCTGAAACAACCCGCTAGTTATTCCAAGAACAAACTTGTAGACAATCCGCCGACTGTCTAATAAAATATTCTGCTGAACATAATACTCAGATTATTCAAATACACATAAATATAAAAATAAAAATGCATAAAATAAAATGTACGCTGAACACATAAAACGCTTAAAAAAATAAATAATTGTTTATAAAGCTATAAACAATATAAATATTTTACCTTATTGATCTTGAAAGGTATTTTTAAGGGACAGGAATAAACTTGCATATCTTGCACTTGCACAGCTGATCGGTGCACTGTTCCTCTGCATCCCGGCGTAGTTCCACACTGATTATATTGTTTTTATAGCCTTTTACCCGATTGTTATGATCACTAGTTTTTATTAGAAGGACCGTTCAATTTCACTAGGTTGTATTTGGGATCGAGTTCTGCTGCATTGCTACACGCGTCGTAATGTTTTACGAATTATTTTAATATTAATTAAAACACCGGTTCAGTTTATTACACATTATTTTAATCCCACCCCTTTAAATCGATACAAACATTATTAGTATAAAAACCATATTTTATGGTACAAAATTGATTCTACACGTTGCAACGCGTTGGTAGAGAATAACCGACGATTTGAACGCGAGCCGCATACCGGCGACGTGCGGCCTGACCTTAATACGTACGCTCGGCTACTACTAGACGAAGCAGCGTTTGCCAAAGCTCTCAGAAACAAAAAAGGAGAAGCGCATACTCGCGCCGGCCAATCAGAAACAAGCATGAATAACCTTGACATTTTCTAGAATTAATAATTGGGAGTTACTTTTTTATAATCACCGAAAATTAGGTATGTTAAAAAACGGTTTTTTTATGTTTTTTATTCGTTTTTTTTTTTGTTTTCGTACCCAATTCTCAACAAATGTTTTAATTAATAAACTTTTAATAAACCGGACTTGAGCGGATGAAATTCACCCGCTCAAGTCCGGTCTATGCAACATTTATACCCGCCCAGACCCGTCATTTTCAATAGGGTGGACATAAATCAACTCACACGGTATACCATTTTTGTAAAGTAACTTTCTGAGACTTGTTGTTTTCTTAGGAGCTACGCTGTTTTTTTTCTTATATTTTGTGACTGCTTAAAATTTTAAAACCTATCTGATCTAGAAATGTAATAAGATATTTATAATTTTAGGCTTGTCCAAGTCTTCAAAAACGTTGCCAAAGATGACCACAGGGGTATTTCAAACACGCCCATGCGCATGTACCGTGGTGAATTCTAAACAAGATCTGGAGTGCGGTTGGGAAGGCACAGCGATTTTGAACCACGGTGCGCTGTTAAGATTTGGTTGCATCAGTTTTGTACTTTCAATCGTCGAAGTTGCAGCATAAACTACACCAAAATCAAAAACAAAATATCAGTATTTTTTATATAAATATATTCTATTTTTTAACATTTAAAGAAATTACGAAGAATTTTTTTATAAAAAAGAGAGTTCCTTGGAAAAGCTATTGAAGATTGCATGCTGTGCATGGTTTGTTCCATTTTCCTGAAGTTTACTTACAAAATTTTCGACTGCCAGAAATATCAATTTGGTAAGGATATTTTCTATGAAACAGAAAATATTTAACTTTCCGTGCCCATCACGCCCTAGCGCGTGAAATCGCTCCTGCGTCAGGTGCCCATCTCTCATAGCGATCGAGGTGGTTGGCTCCTGAGGAAGGAAAGAAAATCAGATGGGCAGCGAAAGTGTTAAAAAAAATAAATATGCAACAGTTTTTTTTTCTCATCACTAAAAAATACAATTTTCCCCCTTTGACTCCACATTTGGAACGTATGTTCCACATTTGAAGTCTATCTCAAAGCGTTCTTGAGTTACCGTGGTCACAATTTTTTTTTTCATTGACAGATTATTTTGCATTAAAATACTTTGAGATGTTAACAAGTAATAGAAGGGAAAAGCCTGTGAGTTTACTTTGTTTTTCTATTTCAGAATTTGTCAGTTTTATGGCATTTAAATGGTAGAATGGGGATTTTCTGGTAAATATTTTTCTTGAATCAGGAAGCTTGCTGGATTCTTGTTTTCTCCAAGGTTAGTACAAAATACTTTATAAGGCATGTGATAAGTCCAACTTTTTCAAAAATTATATTTTTATAGCATTAAATCTATATTCCAACCCTGCTGAAAATGGGCCTTGGCGGGTATAAATGGTGCATAAACCGGACTTGAGCGGATGAAATTCACCCGCTCAAGTCCGGTCTATGCTACATTCATACCCGCGCAGACCCGTCATTTTCAATAGGGAAGGGCTATCAAATAAAGTATAAAAAGTCCAAACCAGCCTTGAATCTTTAAAAAATATTTTTTTATACAATCGAACGAACGAAATTTTTAAGGCCCACAGTGCGTTCGTTATAACCGAGATCTGAATTTTTAACAGTATATTGAATAGCATTCAACGATATTTTTTTTTCAGATCCACTTCAGTGTTAATAGAAACTTAAAAGTTATATATACTTAGTTAATGTTTTTTATGGTTTTGCATGATATGCTAATTATGTGATATGTTACTTATTTTTAATAATAAATATTGTTTCAACTACTTTAGTAGTAGCAGTATTAGTAAATTTAATAATTTGGTCTCAAAATTTTAAACCTATTATTTTTGTATGAACACCTTTACACTATGATACTTTAAGAACGCTTTGACAAAGAGACTTGAAATTAGAAAAAAATGTTTTTTAGTACTTAAAAAATCTTTATTCCAAATTTTAAGTCTGTGTGTCAAAATGTTTTGAAATATCGTAGTGTAAAGTTGTTTTGCAAGTCACTTGAAACTTTAATACGACTATATTTTACGTTTTAAGAGTAAACAGGGCTTTCCATATCAGTAAAAGGGACACTTGCCTACCTTAATAGGGACACGTAGCCTACATGTCGATAACAGGGACATATACCTTACATAATCATTGGAACATTTAGCTTCCATAACCAATAATTTTAGACACCTACCTACAAATGGATCAACGACTGATTCTATCAAAGACTGATTCCATATGAAATCGACCAAAGACTGGTGCCATATGACCAGATAGGATTTTTTTGTGATTTTGGATTTGATGGGAGGATAAAACTTCAAAATAAAATCACAAATTTTATATATTTTAGTAATAAATTTAGTACAATCTTGATATATCACTTAATTACTAAAGTAATCACTTGTATTTCACTGTTCTATGTACAATACAATTATTGTTTATAACTACCAGCTATTAACCCCATGTAAATATAAAACCGCCAATAAAAAAAATGGCTTTAGAAAGACTTTCTAAGTGAGCAGTTTTTTGCAGCAACTGGTAGCGTAAGGTTACAGGGATCATTATGAAATTAAAACTACAGTGCTAATACTGTGGCCAACCAAACAAAACTGATCCCCATAGTTAAAAAACTTGAAATAATACTGCAAAAAATAAAAATAACAAAAAAAACTATTTTTTCGATAGAAAAGTATTAAAGAAAAATCCGCTCACTTCCTAAAGTTTATCCAATATAGTACTAAAATATTTTCAACATACTATACAGGGTGTTTGGTTTTTGAGTGGTACGCCACATTTAAGTGAATGCAAATAGATTAAACTACCAAGCATTCCAAAAAATATACAAAATGTAAAAAATATAGATTTTTTTTAGATAATTACTTTCCAGAAACATTACATTTCTACCAGGAACTAGAACTTTTTTCAGTTTTCATTTATGAGAGAATTTATATCGTCATAAACAAAAGGCGTGTACCATTAAAAAAAAGCTTAGAGCATATCCTTGTAAATTTACGCTGAATTCAAGGTAATATTTTAGTGAGTTCTCTGTGTAACACAATAATTTTTTAATTATTAAGGGCTCGTCGATAAATGATGTCTATTTTTACCCCATCAAGTGGAAATAAAAAATCCGTAGATCTGGTAACACTGGCTGGAATATTCTATCCGGTATACTGCCTAAATAATAAGCATTTTATTTTTTCATTAGACTAAAACTGAGATCTATATAGAGAATGTTCTCCCGAGATATTTGACATTTTAGGCTGAATCAGAATCTTTAAAAGGAATGTTAATTTTCATTTGATTAAAAACATGAAAAAAAAACTATAATATAAATTACTGTGTACATTTTATGAACTGGCACCTCTGTGGAATGTTAAAAATTCAAGATCGCCTATACTTTACATGCTATATTTTACCTCTTCTCTTACTCTTGCCTCAGCTCACAGGTGCCAGTTCGTATTGCGACGGCTTTATTTATATATTTTGTGACGTTACACTACCCGTCACAAAGGGTCACAACTTCGAGCCCCTATCCCTAAAAGCATTACATCATTTATTAACGAGCTCTGATTTTTGAAAAAAAAAACAATAAAGTTCAGTTTTTTTTTCGTTATCGTTTATATTTTTCTGTAAATAATGTTTACGTAAATTTTTCAGTTCCTACAGTAATTATCTTAAGACAGAAAATAGTGGGGTAAAACGGACAAAATACAAAAAGCAATAATATTACCCCACTATACCCTGTAAGGCATTGATAGCAGTTTCTTTTCGACTATTATTTTTTATTTACACCAAAAAAAATAATATTTATAAAATATATATATTTACAAGAAAATAAAATCTTCATAATATAGCAATATAATAATAATAAAATTTAACTTATTATATAATAAATGTAATATACCATTCTGACATGTGTCCGAAATGGTTAATAGTCCAAGCGACAGCTGCAAATTTAAACGTCGTCAGATACAAGAAAAAATTGTTTTTTTGTAAAGTTTTAAAACTTTCAAACCAAGTTTTTTTCGGTTGTTTTCGATCAGGTCCAATATTGGGTTTTAGTTTCATAAAATCGATCGAAATCAATATTTTTTTTTGGGCAAATTGTTATATGAAACACGTGAGAAAACATACATTTTAGAAAAAAAGATATCCAACAAAATTTGTTTATTTTAATGGGGGAAACAAAATGGTCTATTTATTTTTTAAGGATATTTACGTTTTCAAGGTCATTTTAAGGTCAACTTTGTTGCAAAGACAACACAGCCACACTAAATTAAAAAAGTTGGATCTCCCACAGACTCGAATAGTCAATTTCCATGTATTTTGAGCCACTGAATCCGAATCTGAGGTCAGAATTTGAAGTTAGCTCCCATTTTCAACAAAACCTCAAAAAACATATCATATCATTGCGAAAAATATGTTTTATGAGGTTATGTTGAAAATGGGAGCTAACTTCAAATTCTGACCTCAGATTCGGATTCAGTGGCTCAAAATACATGGAAATTGACTATTCGAGTCTGTGGGAGATCCAACTTTTTTAATTTAGTGTGGCTGTGTTGTCTTTGCAACAAAGTTGACCTTAAAATGACCTTGAAAACGTAAATATCCTTAAAAAATAAATAGACCATTTTGATTATGTTGAAAACGGGAGCTAACTTTTAAAATACTACCTTAGATTCGGATTCAGCGGCTCAAAATATTTTAATTTTTTTGAGGATATTTAAAAAACAAAACAAAAGTGACCTTGAAATTACCTAGAAAACGTAATTATCCGTAAAAAATTAATACGCTATTTTGTTTCCCCCACTACAATAAACAACTTTTGTCCGACTACTTTTTTTTTAAAAAAGGCTTAGCATTCGAGATATTTTCTAATGTGAAATATCTTAGTTTACTGACTAGTACCGTAAATAACTATTTTTATACTTTATTACCTAGTAAACTGCAGCCGATTCTCGAACTATTTGAACAACTGTCCAAGAATGTTTTATTTTGGACAGTGTTTTTTTAATTTAATTTTTACAAAATGTAATAGGGAACGTTTAAGTATTACGTAACGCAAAATTTGGCCATTTTAGAGGATATAGTGAACGCCTTGTGCAATAAAATTTGCAACGAATCCGTATTTTAGGCTTATATCATTGTTAAAAACGTGATCCAATAAACATTTTTTAAGTTTTTAATTTTTTAAGTGTTACATAACATTTTTACTGACACCCAACCCCCCCTCTGTAATGCGACGTAACGTTTTCGAGAACCCCCCTCCCTAGCGCGTTACATAATAGTTGAACGTTCCCATACTTATTTTATACACAATTTGTTGTGTTTTCTCTAAAAAAATATACCAATGTCCAAATTAAAGTCGGCATTATTATTGAAAGTTTTTAGGCATACTTATCTTATACTTACTTGAGAACTGTTTGAGATAAGAACCTTAAATTCAGAAAGCGGATTGCATACCTGATAAAGTGCCAACTTAAATTTGAATACCCTTTATATACAAAAGGGCGAGTTGGAGAACCGTAGTCCTGATTATAATTATTCGCAAAAACAAATTAAAATTAATAGATTTTTTATGGTATTTTTTACCTTAAATTGGGTAAAATCGAAGAATATAATGAGGACCAGGCTTTAGTAACTCGTCCTAAGAGTAGTCTAATTAATAATTTAACAAAAAGTAAGGGAATTTACATGATTTTTTTGTGAATTTACATAACTCGAGTGAATTTACATAACCATGCACAATGGATAATATCAACGGAAGCCATTTTAAAGTTAAAACGCGCAGGGAGACATCTATTAATTTACGGTGAAACTAAAGGTTTAAAATGCTTGTAACAACTCCCGCGCCATCTAGTTAGAATTTATTGACTTATGGCAAATTAAGTGTTTCTACCTTACTCTTCGATTGCAATAATAACTATTTGGTTAATATGAAAAATCTATAAACATAGGTTTTATTTTTTTGCCTAAGAAAATATGTTTTTTTTCAGAATGGTACCAAATAAAGCAATATAACGTGTCTTAAACGTTGAATTATCAAGCTATAAGCACGTAACAGAAAGTCTAGCTGGAAAGCTTCTAAATTCTAAAACTTAAAAATGCGAAAAAAAATTATTTTTATGATTAAAAATTAGACTACTCAAATAGTGACCAAAATATTTAATGTCTGTTCTGTCTATTAGGCAGTCCAAAAATGATGCAAAAATAAATGGGCTTATACAGTTTTAAACTACGCGTAGAAAAATAACGTTAGAGCAACGTTATCGTAAAGCTAAATTTCTACCTAGGTTGGTATACCCAGTTAATAAAAACCCAACTTAAAATAACATCACAATTTTCAAACTCTCCATTTTAATAAACTTCTGGTCATATTTATATCTACCAATTCATAACTAATAATATTCACGTTTTTCGAATCATAACTAGGGGCGTGGCGATTTTTTTTAATCTCATTCTTCATTAGTAGTTTTTTTGGTCCATTATCTGACTAGTAGTTTTTAATATATAACTTATCAATAGTTTTTAAAGTTATAATTTATGTACCTAATGTAGGTAGATTTCTATTTTTCTAGTTTGACATGTTCCATAAACTGCCCTATTTTTAACCCCTTGAAAGGGGCCACGTAAATATTATAGTTATCTCTTGGTAAAAAATCACAGCCACTCATGCACATACAGTAAAAGTCATATGTTTGTAAAAAATATTTAATAGTTCAAAATGAAACATTTCTCATCTTTTTAAATTGATTGTAATCCACAGAAATAAAAATTCACTGCGTGTATTTAAAAAATATTCTATTAAATATTAAACCATTAAGTCATGTTCTCAAATATATGACAGCATTCACGCCCTACTTTTTCTCTTCCACCTAAGATCACAGTGTTATATTATATTAGTACAGGGTAAAGTTATAAATGATTGATACAAAAAGAAGCCATTTTTGAGTTGCAATGATCGTGGTGTCATCTATAGAAATATTTAAGATGCTTGTGACGATTCCTACGCCATCTAGTAAGCAGTTATCGAATTATAACAAACATATTTCGAGACAGTATTTCATATGTAGTATTTCATATTATTATTTAAATATTTTGACATATTAATAAACTATGAATAAAACATATGAAACCTATCATTTATTTTGTCATATTTTTAAAGAGACATATACCTTTAATTTCAGCGTAAATTAATAGACGGCTCCAGCGCTTTTCAACTACAAAATGGCTTCCTTTGATATCATCCAGTAACATATGCACCCTTATAAATTTCCAGCATTTTACAAAAAATACAATCAGGTATTTTATATTGATTACACACGCCCACAAAAAAAATGTCAATTGCTCTTAACGTGTATGGCGTATTTGGCATTCAATCATACAAAAATGCATATGTTTTTTAACTGCTAAACTATTATTGAAATTTATATATGTATATTAAAAGATAGAAAAACTATTTCTGTATTTTTTTTAAGCACGTTGAAAAAAAATACGGAGCTCTATCCACTTCCGTAAATAAATTTTAGTCAAAAGGATGTAAAAATGGGCACATGTATTCCAGAATTTTTATGCGTATTTTTTTCCTATAAAATATTCTGGGTCAGGCCTTTTCAAATCATACAATTTCACAAAATTTGGGAGTATTTTTTTGTAAAAAAGTCATGTGATGTAAAAGTTTTTTTATAAAAAAAAACGTGATGTAAAGCAGATGTTTTATTTAGAAAGAAATTGCCTATATTATTCTAATAGCACCAACCCATTCTAAGAATATTTAAAAATAGCATATTCTTAGAACATTTATTTTATACTGAGAATATTCAAGGAATGTGTAGGGTGCCAAAAAATGTGGTTATATTTTACAGTGATATTTTAAGATAGGTATATTAAATTATACTTAAAGCTAAAGGATAAATCCCTTGCACTAAATACTTTTTTTATTGGTTACACTTTTTTAGTACGTAAAAATCTCACAGCCAAAAAAAAAATATGTACAAAAAAAATTACTTTAAAATTAAAAGAATTGCCATTCAGCGGCGGCCACACCTAAAAGCTCACAAAATTTTTACGAGATGACACTACTGGCAGACTCCGTGTACTATAGAAATATGTTATTCGCCGCAAATCTACACGACTGGTACTCTGCGCGGTACCAGTACCAGTACCGGTACCAGTCATATTTACAATTGCGGCGACTGATTCTAAGATGCACGGTGTCCGCCTGCCAGTAGCGTCATCTCGTGATTTTTTTTCTAACTTTTAAAAATTGCCCCGTAAATTAAAAATATTCCAAAATAAGCAGAAAAAATAAGCTAATAATTTAATATAGTTATGTATTAAAATAACTCCCTAAAACATGATTTAAAAAACCACAGCAATTCACAAATATCTATTTTCACCTTTTTATCTAAACTCTGTCTTAAATAACACCCTAAGAATATGCTTAAATTCATATTCTCTAATAAAAGCATACAAAATTTTATTATCAAATGTGTTTCAGAAAAGAATATTCTAAACCTTTAAAGAATATTGTCAGAACATTATAAGAATATTAGAGAATACTCTTGAAATAAAGCATGCTATCAGTGCTAGCCCTTGTTAAATATTTTTTAGCACAAAATAAAACTTTCTAAGAATATTCAATCAATGATATTTTCAATATACTTAGAACGTGTTTGTGCTATTAGAGAACGAATTTCGACTAAAACAGCTTACCCAAGTAAAAAAAATCATTAGAAGGCACTGGCCATCTGTTTGTTTCATTATTATTTAGCACAAAAGCATAAATTCTAAGAATATTCGACCATAGATATTTTTAGAATATACCTAGAACAGTTTTGTGCTATTAGGGAATTTTGACTAAAACTGTTTACCCAAGTAACAACAAATTTCTAGAATGCCTTGACCATCAATTTGTTTAGTTATTTTTTAGCACAAAGTGTACATTCTAAGAATATTCGATCATAGATATTTTTAGGATATGCTTAGAACGTTTTTGTGCTATTAGGGAACAAATTTTGACTAAAACTGCTCACCTAAGTAAAAAACAAAGTGCTAGAAGGCACTGGCCATCAGTTTGTTTCGTAACTAGTAAGTAAAGCAGCATCTACAGGTTCCATACAACTGGGACATGTGAGACTTCTCATCAGCCAATCGTCTATGCAGGCCATATGATATGTATGCATGCATGGTAGGTATCGTAGGGAATCACCCACTAAAAATTCCACCATGCATATGACGCATTCTCTAGCTTTTTTGCACCCATCATATTTGCCTGTAGGCAAATGCTGGATCAAACCAATTCGTTTCGCGATTTTCACCTGTTCCTCCTCTGTCAGTTGAGCCACCGACCGGGTGACGCTTGGTGATGGGTGATAGACTGGTGAAGTTACTTGAATTGGAAGGGATTCCTTGAAAGAAGAAAAAACTGTTGCCAACAAAGTTACACTTGTCCCTAAAAGTAGTGAGACCAGAAAAAATACTACTACATTTGTCATCAAGGCCCTTTGGTGTAGACAGTGTAGTTTTGTATAATACATTTTATAAAAATAGTTCATCGTACTTACTTGATAAGTTGGCAATTGGTCTGTAGAAGATTCTCTCGTACTATCGCTGCCTCTCAGCAACGATATATCGTCGTTTGTGTTTCTCTTTAGACAGTTACCCATAATGTGAATATCCTTGTCACGTCTTTAATGCAAACATTACATGCCTATAACCATTAATAAACAGATAAATTTGAGACAACGTCTCGACCATGTAGAACAATAGTTCTAACAGTTTTAAATAATAATTGTAATCGTTGTAAAAAACAATTACAATAAATTAAAAATCACAATAATGGTAAGTATATTGACATATAAACAATGGAGTTCACCATTCTTTTTTTTTTCTAAATTTGGATGTCGTCAGATGCGAGGTTGTCAGATTTAGTGTGTTGTAAGTAGTTCTACCGGAACCATTTTTTTTGCGTCAAATTTAAATTCACAGAAATTAAATTTTAATTGTAATTAATTTTAAGTTTTGCAAAAATGTAAAATAGATAGTTAACATAATATTTGACATATTATGTCAAAAAACTCAGCTTGTATTTTACTTTCTTCTAAAAAGTCCTATTAGTTAAATAAAACTGATTTTTAATAATATTCACTTGCTTAAGGGCCACTTGCACCAACTTTTGGCCTGGGATTATCTCAGCTAAACCGAGTTTAAGTTAAAAATGCTGCGTCCTGATTGGTCGGCCGTCAATTTAATCCAAGTTTAAAGTTAAACCATCATTGGTGCAAGTGGCCCTAAGAAATCTCTTCATTTTTTATAACTATGGGCTTCTTCAAGTATTACGTAACGCAAGGGGGGAGGCTCGAAATTGGCCAAAAACGTGATTTCCGCGAAAAAACTTCTGTCTGTCGGTCTGTCCGGGAAAATCTGTCACCACGATAACTCGAGAACGCTTTGAGCTAAAGACTTCAAATTTGGGCAATGTCCAAACCTAGCGATAACTCGATTAATATCGCCGACATGGATTTTTTTAATTTTTTTTCTTTGAAAAAAAAAATACTTGTACATACATGTATGTTATTCGTCCGGTAAAAATTAAAAAAACATATATTGGATCATTTTTGTTTGGGGAATATCCACAGGCTCGCATAACAACATATTACATAAAATTGCGATGCCGTGATTGGCTTGATGTGCCGCCATGTATCTTGTAAGCCAATCACGGCATCGCATTCTTATGTTTTATATTCTTCTGGATACGCCTTTATGTAAATAACGTATGAAATAAAAAAAATGGTCTGATAAAAAGTAGCACTAAATCTTCGACCCACCGTGTGGGTACGGTTCCACCGCACCAAAAAATTATACCCGCACCGCACTTACTTTCTTACATATTTTATCAAATACTTCTTATTTTATGAAATACGCCGCGTATTATTTATTATACGCATATGTTCTAATAAACTGCTCGTTATGATTTGTAGAACTGGCAACATCTAGTGAAAGTACTTTGATTCAGTGTTGCCAGATGTAACGTTATTTCTAGCTTTAATTTTCTGAACAAATATTAAAATTCGTATATTAAATATCTGTTACACGTTAAAAATAATTTTTAAAAAGAAATTAACTTTCATTAGCAAAACTGCAATTTTTTTTATCAAGAAGGATTTCTTTAAACATTTTAAAAATGTATAATTAAGGACTAAAGTAAAAATTTACCAGACGGTTTGGCAACCCTGTACTTGTTTTGATAGAAGTAGCACTGATCTCATAAATCAAACTGGATTATCAATTCATCATGACATTGAGCTTGCGGAAGTTGGATTTAAAAGTAGTTTTTGGTTTTATCCACAACAAAGTTTAACCTTTTATGTAAGGTTTTATAATACCTACGCGAAAAAGCTGGACGTAAATCGATGAGGTGTCTGTCTGTTTTTCCAGAAGTTTTTTTTCATACTTCCTAGGGCCACTTGCACCAAATTTTGGTACGAGATTAACTCAGCTAAACCGAGTTTAAGTTAAAAATGCTGCGTTCTGATTGGCCATCCGTCAATTTAATCCAAGTTTAAAGTTAAACCATCATTGGTGCAAGTGGCCCCTAAACAGGAACCTAGGTTCACTGAGGAGAAAAGTCTGAAATATCCATTTTTTAAAAGAAGCCTGTGGTAAAAAAAAATAAAAATAATTTACAAAAGTTTTTTAGAAGTACAAGAAAAATTATAGTTTGTTGGCGTTTTCTCTAAAAACTTATTTGGGACCCTTATGCTTCAACTTGGAGAAATATTTCCTATATGACCCTTCCCCTTAAGGGGTATAATAATAAGGGACAGGTGCTAGGAGGCGGTGAGATAGTCCACCTAAAAAGAAATTAAGGCGCCAAACATTATTTCCGAAGGAAGAAAAAATATGTACCATTTAGGGCCACCAATGATGATTTAACTTTAAACTTGGATTAAATTGACGGCCGACCAATCAGAACGCAGCATTTTTAACTTAAACTCGGTTTGGCTGAGATAATCCCGTACCAAAAGTTGGTGCAAGTGGCCCTTAAAAAAATAATCCTCTATATCGTCTATAAAAATAAATCCATCTCCCCATAGACATCATGTCTATGTCTCCCCCACGTGCACAAAGGTGCTCCATCTATGTTTAAAGTTAAAAAAGATTTATTTTTGTATTTTTTTGAGCACAGAGTGCGCTACTAAAAATACGACGGCGCCTGACGTCGAGAAAAAGTGACGCCGACGCGGATACGTCAAAATCAAAATGGCAAAAAATATAAAAATACTAGAAACGTATTTACTACATGGCCAGTAATTTACTAACATGGTTTTAATTCTCAATAAGACAATAAATTTTTTAATAACTGTCAATAATATTTCAAATTTCAAGTATTCCATTTAAAAGTTGTCGAAAAAAAGTAATTTTGACTGTTTTCTACAGCAATTGAACCCAAAACGGTTTCATTCAGAGAGTAGAACCTTGGACATCACTGATATGAAAACTTTTTGTGTATCTATACTTTTGTGTCCAAAAGTTTTTGACGGCAGAATAATTTTAATTTAAATTTCAAATTTTTAATGGTTATATTTCCAAAAATGTTGTAACAAACATGTGGCCAAATTTTAAGTCTCTACAAATTTACAAAACACAAAAATAAGCAAAAGAAGTTTTTAACATATTTGCGCGAATACAAGGCTTTCCTGTATTTTTTTTAAATTTTAAACGGGAAAGCACCAAGTATATACTCAATGCTTTCCAGATTAAATTTTAACCTTCTTAGTAGAAACCCCATATGTCGATATAGCAAGACAGTCGATATTTCTGTGACCGCTGATATAAGAATCGACTGTCTTGTTATCTCGACATAACGCGTTCCTGCCTCGCAGGATAGAAATATCCTTTACGTTTGTACAGTGACTCCATCTGTAGTTCAAATAACAGAAGATTCTGGATAGAAAGTAAACTGCAGTTATTTTGTAATTTATGTGTCATTGTATTTTTTTGTTGTGCGAATTTTTTGATAGAATGCGCTGCTAAAAAACCGACGCCAGGCGTCGGGAGAAAGCGACGCCGACGGAGACATCGAAAATGAGAGGTCCGGAGCAAAGCTTCCACAAAAATACAGGCCGATATCATTCTATTGATTTTTCAAAACGTTCGTTGAACCAATAGCAGAGTTGAGACTATTTTTAAAGGGTGAGGTTGTTGTTGAGTTTTTATATGCTAGTGCGGGCCCATAAGTTATGTGTGTTTAGTTAAATTTTTAAGAGCGAGCTATTGCTCGGTAAGATTGCTGATGCAGGTGGCAACTTTATTCCGCGAGTCCACGACTTTGTTGGGAGCCTCCATGGAGTCGGGCGGCGGTGCCCCGGAATCGGGGGTTCCCAGCATGGGGCCCGGGGGCCCCATGCAATACGAACCGTACGGTCATCCCATGGCGTTCGCGAACAAGTACAAACTGTAAGTATAACAACATTTTGCATTGTTCCATTTTACTACAACTATAGATGTGCAGTCATCTTGCAATAATTTGCTCCCATGTTTTCATTGCAAAACCTACTGTTTCCACATTTGCGAAAAAAATACTGATAATGTGTTAAAACATTATTTAAGTCAGTGGCCTGGCCTAGTCAGTAATCTTACATGCTTCAGAATGTAAACATTTCCCAATATTTACTGATTTTATACTGAATGACAACAATTGCACCTGACACCTTTACACCTAGAGAAACTATAATGTATTGTTGTATAAAGTTATCAAAAGTATTACCTATATTGGCTGAAAAAACGGGAAATTGCAGAAAAAGATTTCAGCTGATTTACTAGTTATCCGAAGTTCTCAAAAAAGAAGAAACTTTGACACATTTTTTATTTGATATCGATTTTTCTGAATAAAAGTCTCTTAGTTTGCAAAAATGCTGTTTATTTGCGTTTATTTATTCACTTATTTCCGCAGCTTTACTTGATTTTTGACAAAAGTAAGGTTGTATATTATTTTTGCCTAATTTATCTTTTTTCCCGTCAAAAATTTAATAAAAATAAACTACCTATAAGTTTTGGAACTGTTACATTGTTCCATTTGCCTGAAACTACAGCTGTGCACTCATTTTGTAATTAGTTGGTCCATCTTTTTATTGCAAAACCCACTTTCCATTTTTGCAAAAAAAAAATACTCACATTCAGTTAAAACATTATTTCAGTCAGATGCCTGGCCTAGTCAGTAATCCTACATGCTTTAGAATGTAAACATTTCCCAATATTTACTGATTTTATATTGAATTTACACCTGATACCCTCACACCTAGAGAAACTATAGTGTATTGTTATATAAAGTTATCGAAAGTATTACCTATATCGGCTGAAAAAAAAAACAGGAAATTGCAGAAAAAGATTTCAGCTAATTTACTAGTTATCCGAAGTCCTCAAAATAAAGAAACTTTGACACATTTTTATTTGATATCGATTTTTCTAAATAAAGACTCTAAAATTGCAATGGTGTATTGCAATTGCAAAAATGCTTTTTATTTGCATATATTCATTTATTTATTTCCGCAGCTTTAATTTATTGTTGATAGAAGTATAGTTTTATATTATTTTTGCCTAATTTACCACTTTCCATAAAATTTTTAATAAAAACAAACTACCTATAAGTTTTGAAACTTTTACTTTGTTCCATTTCACTAAAACTACAAAGTCATCTCGTATTAATTTGCGAAAAAGTTACTGATCAGTTA
The DNA here is from genome assembly GCA_958510825.1 of Brachypterus glaber. Classification (NCBI taxonomy): domain Eukaryota; kingdom Metazoa; phylum Arthropoda; class Insecta; order Coleoptera; family Kateretidae; genus Brachypterus; species Brachypterus glaber. The sequence goes on along the minus strand of OY294054.1, from coordinate 25,257,653 downwards.
AAACATTATTTAAGTCAATACCCTGGTTTAGTCAGTAATTCTACATGCTTTAGCATGTAAACGTTTATCAATATTTACTGATTTTATATTAAATGACAATGATTGAGGAGTTCACGTTATATTCACTTTACGTACTGTGGATATACCTGTTTTTGAACGCGAACTCCTCAATTGCACCTGATACCTTTACACCTATATCTATACAAATAAATTATAGTGCACTGTTTGTGGAAATATATCGAAAGTATAATTATTTAAATTGCAATGCAACTTTTTCCCAAAAAGAAATGTAAAATTTTAAATTAACATCTAAAGTTATCCAAATTTCTCAAAGAAGTTTGGCATTGTTTTTATTTAATATTCTTTTAGGAGACATGCATATTATACTACCCTGATAAAGTAAAGGGCTTTAAGTGACATTGGTCAATAGCAGTTTTCAAAATATTACATCAGGGTTGACGGGAAAACGCCGCTATGCGACAAATGGTACTTACTGCCCCTTACTTTAACATTATATGTCTGTATGTATAGTTTATTTCTTAAATAATATTTAAATCTCTACGCATTATTAATTTATTTTTGCATACGAAATGAACCCTTTTTCGGTCTAAAATAATTTTTATGAATTAAATAATTTTAATTAAACTTTTATATTTAAAACTGTTTGTGCCTTTGGCAAAATCCGTCTCACTGAAAGTTTTCATTTTGAAATTAGTTAACATGTAAAAAGGATGAAAATTAAAAATCTTTTAAATAAGTACTTTGAATAACTTTTTTTATGTGTTTTTAGTAAAAACTTTTTACATAATGGCAGTATGATACTATAAATGCTTTATAAAAGACGTATTTGTACAAACTAGGGAAAATATTTTATGTAAAAAATAAAGTCCAAAACCAGAGTTTTTGCCTTAAAATTATGATTTTTCGGCGATTTTTATACTTCTAGTCAAAAAATATAAAATTATTTTGTTTTGGTGAATGTTTACTTTCGAACGACCTAGAGAGAGAAGGAAGTTATGTTATGGCAAAAAACTACCAAACTTTAAGGGGATATCTCAGACGGATTTTTCTTAGCCTTTTGTTACCTTCCCAAATAATAATAATAATAAATTACAAACACAGTGTCATTACTGAGTTGCTCCGGAAAAATCACGCAAGGGCGTATTTTTTGCAATTTTGGCGAAGGCGAGTTAAAATTTACATTTGGGGGTTACTTTTTCATAATCACCGAAAATAAATGAAACTGATTATAAAAATAGCAACAAAAAAAAAAAATCAAAATCTAAAAACTTACGGGCACATTTTCGCGAGAAGTAAGTGCGGCGGAATCGTACCATTTTCTATTTGTTTTGTCATAAAGCGTTAAAAATACCAATCCGGCTCTGACTTTGGTACAGTGGTTGTTATGAAAATAATCTAAACTAAAAATAGAAACTATATTTCGATTAGCTATTTTGATTTTAGCGAGATACATTGCGGCGTAAAAACAAAAAGGTCCAATATCCATCTTTATTAACAACTACCAAAATACCAAAAAACCGCATATGTACGAAGACGTAGAAGGGACACATAAAATTAATAAAAAGAATATAATTATTTTACAATTAGTAAAATTCTAGGTTTATGTTAAAATTCTAAGATATAACTTTATAATTTTAACATAAACATAAAATTCCGAGATATAATTTGGAATTTGAGATTTACCTTAAAATTCCGAGTTATAATCCAGAATTATTATATATTTGTTTATTTGATGTGTCCCTTTTACGCCTCAGTACATATGTGAATCAACTGCTAAATATTTGCAAATGGTAATGCTGAATTTTTGGCAATGATAGCTAAAACAGTTTTCTCCGTGTACATATTTTTATCTGGTATCTAATATATTTGTTTAAAAAATAATTCTTTTAAACAATATTGGAGCTTTTATGGTTTGGAATAATGCTTAATTCAAAATTTTATATGCTAAAATTAATTGCGAACAATTCGGCTTTTAGTACCTTTGTTTAAAAAACATATTGAAACAGCCATAAAAACTAGTAAAGGGATAAATATGATCAAAGTTTAAAACATTGAATTAAATTTACTTCAAAGTCAAAAGAAAGGCCTATAAAAAATATTGTTTATTCAGCTATGTTAAATTTCATATTTTATATTAAATTTAATATTTTCCTCTCAAAACTTGCAATATAAAATAATCACGTAAACGTCAATTATTTGGTGGATTGGCGGATTTTAGTGTAGAGCCGTAGCTGTAGCCTTAAGTGCGTATTAACATAACCACCCTGCCCAATCTTAAAAACATTCATTTTATCAAAAATTGATGGCGAGGGTTCTAAATTTTAATAACAATAAAATGTTTCAAAGAGAGGGCAAGGTGTAGCTATGTTAATACGCACTTAAAGCTAAAGCGAGAGAGTGGAGTTCGATACGACGTGAACACGTCAGGTTAATGTTTTTTGTGTGATTTAAAAAAAAAAAAATATAACAATTTTTGGTGCATCCTAATTTATCCCAACCATCCTTAATCCTAAATAAAAAGAACTAGTTAAATCAAGAAAAATCAAGCAGCAGGGTGAGTGCAAAACACATATTTTTAAACGCCCACGTGGAGATGAATTCTGAGAAAAACAATGACAGAACCCCTGAAAGGGTTAACAAATACAGCATTAATGACGAGGGGCCTTTCTGGGTCACCCTGGAGGCCTCAGAAAAAAATTTAGGGAGATATAATCATTTGGCAATTGCCAAACAACTTTTTCAGCTAAAATTAAAAGATATTAAAAAGTTTAAAACAAAAGGGCTAAATAAGGTGAATGTAGAGTTTATAAATTATAAGTCAGCAAACAATTTTATTGATAATAAAGAACTAAAAGAAAAAAATTATAAAATATACATCACAAGCAATTATGTGTCATGCAGGGGCGTAATAAAAAATGTGGATCCAGAAATGGATATACAAGAAATCAAAGATAACATGAAAAGTAAGATAAGTTTTTATAAGCTAGGGCAAAATATAGAAAATGAGGTGGAAATTTTAAACATAATGAGGCTTAACCGAAGGGAAACCGTTGTAGAAGCAGGGGAGGAAGGCAAAACAATGACAAAAACGGAGTATGTTCCTACGGCAACTGTGGTGGTTACATTTGGTGGTGTGATCCTTCCAAGGGATGTCGTCATATATGGCTTGCCTTTGAGGGTCACACCATATGTGGCCCCAGTAACATTATGTTATAAGTGCTTGTTGTACGGACATACTAAAAAGCAATGTAGAAGCAAAAAAAGTAGATGTCACACTTGTGGGGGGGCTGAACATCAGGGGGGGGAAGACTGCAGAGGGTTAAAGTGCTATCATTGCAAATCAGTAGAACATAAGGCCACTAACAAATCATGTCCTGAATTCAAAAGGCAAAAAGTAATCAAACAAAAGATGGCTTTCAACAATTTGTCGTACTTCGAAGCAAACGAAGAATGCCCTAAAACATATAAAACAAAAAATTTCACTGTTTTGTCTCAGGATTTCCCAGCCCTGAAGACAAGACAAAATACAGAACATGAAGGCATATCAATAAATCAAAGGTCAGTTGAATTCGAAAAAACAACTACTAAGAGAAGTTTCATTGAAGTGGCATCTTCACCACCTAAAAAATCAAAACATAAAAATATGGGTTATAATATAGAAGAACATAATAAACAATTACTGTTCCCTAATTCTAGGGTACCTGAGAGGCCTGGACCTCTGATACCACCGGGTCTGGGGTTGCCGAGTGGTCTGGGAGACACTCCGGAGGACGTTGGGACCCTGGACTCGATGTTTGATGAGTTCAACAAGGACTCTCAAGGTGCTTCAAATGAAGCTTTCTTTAGTATCGCTAACGAAATGTTAAATAAAACAATGTCAAGTGAGAAAGATGAATTCTTTGATCTTAATTCAAGTTCAACATAAACAACATCAAAGTATTACAGTGGAACATCCGCAGTTTTTTCGCTAATAGAATAAATCTCATCGATCTCATTGGACATTGTAACCCTAACATTATCATGTTAAATGAAACCTTTTTAAAGCCAGGGTATAATGCATATGTTAAGGGCTTTACGTTTATTCGAAAAGACAGGCCTGATGGGTATGGGGGAATAGGAATTTTAATTAAAAATAGTATAAGTTATAGTGAAGTAAAATTGCCAAAAATTACAAATCAAACCAATTTTGAAATTATGGGTATTAAAATAGGTGATATTAATTTTATAAATGTTTATTGTACTTCATCCCCTGCTTTACCAGATCTAAGTAGGATTTTCGAGGGATTGAAGGGCAGAATAGTTTTGATGGGCGATCTCAACGCACACCACCCCTCATGGGGGAGTGAAAAAGCAAATACTAGTGGGAGAAATCTCTTAAATAATTTAATGAACTTTGATCTTGTAATCTTAAATGATGGGTCTTCAACAAGAATAAACAGACCAGGGGAAAATAAAAGTCCCATAGACCTATCAATTGTATCAAGTGATCTAGCTGCTGCCACTGATTGGGGAATAATTTATGACCCAGGTTCAAGTGACCATTACCCCACGTGTGTAGATTTCTTGACCAATTTTTCCATTAATAATGAATATCATGAAAAAAAATCCAAAAGAAATTTCAAAAAAGCTGATTGGAGCAAATATAGTGATAAAATATTTTCTGATATCATAGTAGAAAAAGAAGTAAAATTTGAGAAATTCATGAATATAATGGAAAATGCGGGAGAGACTTTTATACCTAGGTATAAGGTACAAAATAAAAAACCTAGTGTTCCATGGTGGGATGAATCATGTACAAAAATAATAAAGAATCGGAAAGAAGCGGTTAATAACTTCAAAAATGAAACCTCCATGGAAAACTATATATCAGCAAAAAAAAGTATAGCGGAAGCAAAAAAATTTTTGAACTCAAAAAAAAAAAGCAAGTTTAGGGATTTTTGTGCTACTATTAACAGAAATACTGAAATAACAAAAGTTTGGAACACAATTAAAAAATTTTCTAATAACAAAAATAATATAAAAAATAAATTACCCGAATCAGCGATAGCAGAAAGAATCCTTCACAAGTTAACAAGATGTAGCTTAAATCCGAATTTTACCCTCCGGGTGGGGATGGAAGAGGAGGTTCCCCCCTTAATTAGTATGGATGAACTTAAAATGATTTTAAAAGGTAAAAAGGATAGAGCTACAGGTAGGGATGGAATCTCTTATTCTATGTTAAGTAATTTGCCTGACAATGCCTTGAAAATTCTGCTTAATTTTTATAATGAATGCATATATAAACAAAATATACCTAAAGAATGGGAGATAAATGAAATCGTAGCCTTTTTAAAGCCTCAAAAATCCCCAAACAATGAGGACCATTACCGACCCATTGTACTGGCTCCATGTTTATTAAAAATTTTGGAATCAATAATCAAAAATAGAATTGAATGGAATATAGAAAATAGGAAAATTATGAATTTCAATCAAACAGGATTTAGGAAAGGGATGGGGATCATGGAAAATGTAGCACACCTAATAACCCAAGTGGAACTTGCACATTTTCATGATCAAACCACAATTGCGGTATTTTTGGACATTAAGTCAGCATATGAAAATGTGGACCCCTCTATCCTATACGAAAATCTTATAGAACTAGATGTCCCTATTCATTATTGTAATCTAATATATAACATTCTGATTAACCGAACAATATATGTAAAAGATAAATTTGGAAATAGTCATGGTCCAGGGAAAGTAAATTTTGGTTTAAATCAAGGTTCGCCATTAAGTCCTCTTTTGTTCAACATATACTTATACACCCTATTAACAATGTTTCCTGATAATATTAAGATTTTGTCTTATGCGGATGATATTGTCATTTTTATTAGTCACAAAAATGTAAACTTAATGGTAAAATTACTAAACTCAGTATTGCAGAAAGTGTCAGAATGGCTTAGTAAAAATAGTATGACATTATCTGCGGATAAATGTGAGGCAGTTTGGTTTAGAAAAGGGTCATCTAATACTAAAATACCAAATGTTGTTATTAATAATATGTCAGTACCATATAAACAAAAAGTGAAATATTTAGGGGTAACACTACAAGAAAATTTAATTTGGAATCAACATGCAGAAAACATTAAAAATAAAGCATTAAATGGCATTAATGTATTAAAAGCTATTAGCAGGGTTTGGTGGGGAGCAGACCCCCAGTCTTTGTATTTGGCATACAATGGTTTGGTAAAGTCTCATTTGGATTTTGGGGGCATATTAATGGGAAAGGCATCAAAAAAAATTAAAAAAAAATTAGATACAGTACAATTTCAAGCTTTAAGAATAATAATGGGATGTATGAAATCCACTCCGACAAATGCCCTTTTGGCAGAATGTGGAGAAATGGATTTAAATAATAGGAGAATATGGTTAGGGGCAAAATTTATCATTAAATTAGTGGGATACAATAACCATCCAATTCTGGAACTACTAGAGTCTCTGGAAACCTTCTGCATGGCACATAATAGGTTTAATTATTTAGTGGAAGGCCTAAAATTAATGAGACCTTATATGCACCTTGTTTATCGTAATGACTTATTGCCATGCTATGAAATCGAGCTAGAACACCAGGTCAAAAAAATTGAGGTAGTACATTTAAATTTAAAAAAGGGACTTACTAATAATAAGAATATTTTCATGGAAGAAAGGGAAAAATTTAAAAATTACTCATTTATATATACAGATGGATCTAAAAGTGGGGAGAAATCTGGTTTTGGGGTATACAGTCAAGACTTGGAGTTTTCCTACAGTTCTAGATTGCCAAATAATACACAGATTTGTACAGCAGAACTGTCAGCGATAAACAGGGGAGCGTATGAGGCTATTAAAAGGAAAAATAAAAAAAACATCATTTTGACAGATTCAAAAAGTGCAATAGATAAACTAACTAAAAATAAAATAAGTGCGAGGGATGATTATATCTGCCTAAATACAAGAAGACTAATCCTAGTGGCCAAAGAAGAAGGAATAAATATAAAAATTGCCTGGATTCCAGGACACGAAAAAATAAAAGGAAATGAAACTGCTGATGGATTAGCCAAAGTTGGATGTAATCTAAAAGTACCTTACCCTATAAAGTTAAATACAACCGAATTCGAACCAGTTGTAAAGAAGAATATCACAGAAAAATGGAAGAAAGAATGGGAAGAATCTACCGAACTTAAAGGAAAATGGTACAAAGGTATACAACCGATCCTACCAGTAAAACCATGGTTTACAAAAACCAATTATATCGACAGAAGACACATTACAACTATTATCAGGATGAGAACGGGTCACTGCCTAACTAAGAAACATCTACACAGGATCAATAGGATACCAAATCCTTATTGTGAATGTGGTATGGAGGAAGATCTGGACCACATCTTCCTAGAGTGTCCGATAAATATGTCTCCGAATTTTGAAATGTACAACATTCTTCATCAATTGGGTATAGAAAAACCTCTGAATATGGCAACAGTGCTAGCAAATTTAAATACAGAACTGATTAAAGTTTTAAACAAGTTTCTAAATTACAATAATATCAACTTATAATCCTTTTTTCCAATAATCATCCTTCCCTAAAATTCCTTCGATCCCCACCAAAAAATTAAAAAAAAAAACAGGAAAAAAAAAAAAAAAGATAAAAATAAGTAACTAAATGTGTGGTTATGTTACATAACATATTTTGTATATGTCAAAGAGTGTGCGTGCATTTGTGGAGTGCCTGACCATATGTAGGCAATTTATGTGAAGGAAAGAAAAATATCGATTTTTATGGAATGGTCAAGAAAACCGGGTATGGAAACATCCAGACCACGCAAGTGATTCGGTTTTCAAGAATAATATAAATACAGATTTATATTGTGCTGGCTAAAATTTCTAAGAAAAAAGCCATTTTGTTTTGAGAGAGAGAGAGAGAAAGCTAAAGCGCCATGAGATACTGTAAACTACTTTGGCATCGAACTAGAAAGTATTTTTCCTGAGACCCCCCCTTAGAAGTTGTTTTACAAAATTATATAACCTAATTTTAGGATATACGTCCTAATCTATGCAAAAATGTATCGATAAGTTTTAAATTCCATTTAAAAATATTGATTAATAACGATTTTACGGCATTTTGGATTGTTTATAATTTTTTTTTAAATCTATGAAAAATCTGCGGGCTCGATAGCTCTATTTTTTAGAACGCATGGGTGTGTCAAAGGCAAAATGCAACTGGAAAATATATTTTATGGTAAAAAAATGTTTGATTTTTCTTTATATATTTTTAATGAACCCATAAAACGCTCAATTTTGTACCACCCTAAATTCCACGATAAAACGCTGTAATAATTATTACTTAATTCTTAAAGTAAATATGTATATTCTACAGGTTGCCAATAAACTCCGGCACTTTTAGCACCACTTAAAATAAAATCTGTTTTCAAAACTTTTGAATAAAAACTTTTAATTTAAAAGGTACTTATTTATACCTTTATTATAATACTTTGTAAATTTGTGTTTCCGTATTTTATTAAAAGATAATACCGCTGCAAAGTTAATTCAGGGCTTTCCTGTTTAAAGGAAATAATTCAATCTTCTGGCGGAAATCGAATGCTGGCTGGTTGGATTTGTTGATCCTCAAATTCACAATGATGTCATCACAAAACGGCATAGCGTTTTTAACCCATTAGCGCCCAGAAAAAATCTCTATCGTCACAGACAAACATTTTTATAGTATTACAAATTGTAACTTACAATTTAAAGTTTCCCAAAAAAAAATAAGAATTTTTTTTACGAATTTGAAGGTCCACTTGGAAAATGCCCTGCAAATTTGCTCAGTTTGGCGCCCTTATCGTAAAATTTCGGGGCTTTGGGTCCCGGGACTGCACGCCCTAGTGTAGACTTTAAGTTTGGACCAGCTAGCTTTCTTACGCAAAGTTCTCAGCTGGGATTGTTTTTAGTAAAAACACTCTAATTTATAGCTCGCTTAAAACTGGTCATATATAAAAATAGTAGAAAGTCCAAATGTACTTTTTTTATCATGTTTTTCTTTGTATTTTTTATTTCGATATTTTTTTGCAGTTTTTTAGGGGGGGTCTTGACTCCTAGCGGTAATTATTTATAGGGGTTAAGTCTCAGCGTTATGAAGCCTTACATGGGGGCGGGGGTTTCAAAATTGCAACAAAATTTGCGTTACGTATTTACGTATTACGTATTTATTGCAAGAAATAGCACGTTTTTCTCATTCAAAAACATGAGAAACTGGGAAAACCTTGATTTAGCTTTGCAGGATTTAAAATACAGTAGTTTTATTTTAACGCACTGTTTTAATCCACGCTTTTAAACTGCGTGTGTGTGTGCTGAACCTCTTATCGACGCTTGGCGCCGCGCCGTGACGTCATTATATGAATTTATTTTCATTGATTTTACGTTTTATGTCGAAAAGGCTTTATTTTTGTAGCCACTGTCGCGTTGAAAAATTGTGCAATATATAAAATTTGTTTATTTTAATTATAATACATATATATTTATACTTCCCAAAAACATACAGCTACTTTTAAATTTAAAAAATACAGCGACTTCGGGAAAGGAAGTTATTTATCCGTTTTGGGGTTAAAAAAAACGATTTTTCGATGTTCTCCGTCCTGAAGCCTATAGGTCATATCGTTTCAAAAGGTATGGTTTGTAGGCTCTGGACGATCCGTTTTCCAGATAAACAAACGTTAAACTTAAGATTTTTAGGGATTTCTCAGGGGATTTTTCTTAGTTTTTCTCTACTCTCTCACTGATAAACAATCAAACAAATCGATTTTTATAAAAATTGGTCTGTAATTTTTTTTGCAATTTCGGTGAAAGCGGGAGTTACTTTTTCATAATCACCAAAAATAATTGCAGTGATTATAAAAATAACAACAAAATAATCAAAATCAAAACTTATCGGCACGTTTCGCGAGAAATTGAAAACAGTAAAACTGGACCATTTATAGTTTATTTATCCAAATCCAACACATTTTATACCAGATCTAAATCCCACTAATTCTTTTATTTCCCTAAGGTTTCTACATCCTTTGTTATTTGTGAGCAGATTTCCATTCTAGGCAATGTCTAGTAGGCATGTCTACCTCATGTGACCCATCATTTGATTCATTAATTATAAAGGGGTTCCGCCCCCCCAAAATCCTAAAATTTAACAACATTTCTGTATAATTTCGCTTTTTTTTACTAGTTTAAAAAAATTGTGCAAAAATTTTCGAAATTTAGAAAAAAAATCCTGGATACGCCCTTGGCTTTCCCAGTTTAGCAGAGACGGAAAAGCAACACACGAGCCAGCCTAATAAACAAGCTGTGAAAACATCTAATGCCTCGTATTTTATAGTAAACTCAGCACAGTAATGGTGCACGATTATCATATTATACCGCGTTTTCTCTCGATATTACTTTCCAAAATATGGTTTCCTTACGCGCATTTTATTTTGCTTTCTCGTTTTGAAAACTTCCAAAATGATCGTGCAATTTTTTTAATTTTTTTTGCCATTTTTTATCAAATTTTCTAAATTTCAGTGTATTTTTGTCAAACACTAAAATACAAAAAGATCAATTTCCGCAATTTTTAAATTCTTAATATGCCAATTTCGGTAATATTTTGTGATTTTCATTCCATTTTGGGAAATTTTAACATTTAGAGAACGATTTTAAACGAAAGTTAGGTTAGAAGCAGTGTAAAAAAGTTTGTTATGTATTTTAGCCATTGTTTTAAAATAGGTTCCTTTCTTGAAATCTCTAAAAATATATAGATATACAAAAATGCTAAAAAAGGTAAAATATTTAATAAAATATGTTATTCGAAAACTGTTACGAAATGTGACGTATCTATACAGAAAAGTATTCATTTGCGCACCAAACTGTCAAAATTCAATTGTTTTCATGCATAACTGAAACGGCTAACTTTCTTGATTTCTTAATACTGCGGAATTATTGGCTTTCTTAGGGGCGAAGAAAAAAATATTTTGATCCAGGGTAATTTTGGACTATTTTTGAAATTTGAGAACCATCGTATAATGCTCTTCAAGCACGATATGCTGTGAAGAGTAGTTACAACAAGGCAAACTAGTGTTGTGTAAACATGTTACAGTGGTCATCAAACTGTCAAGACAAAATGAAAATAGTTACAAGGATAAAAATGTACCGTGCATAAATAATCTCTAAAGGTCTGGCCTGGTCTAGCTATGACAAAATCGCATTTCACAACCACACGACGATTATACACTAGTAAAAAAAGACAGCTGCCAACTTACTTGCCCCTATTGTTTATACAAAAAAAATAATAAAAAAAAATGAAAAAAAAAATTATTTTAGAACGAAAAAAATTTTAGACCTCACTTTTTTGCGTGAGTGACACAGTTGGTAAATTTGAGACAGCCGAGCTAAAAAATTTGATTTTCCCTGATTTTGAATCCTTTACCTCACGCCTATTTTTGCCAACTACTACTAGGTGGTTAAAAATTATATTGTTTTAATAAATTAAGGCTTGTCGCGTGTGTAAACACTAATACCTACTAATTAATAAATATATTCTATAAAATTGATGTGTTAATTATTTTAAGTACTGTGTTTACAATACAAACAGGCCAGTCGAGTAATTTTTGGAAGACAAAAAAGTCCCGAACGCTAAATTTAACGACAAAAAAGCTCATTACCTCTAAACAATCAAGAGGTGCCCCTGCCAAAAAGTTGACGACTAAAAAAAAGGTCATCACCTCTAAAACAAACGACCACCAGCGAATTTGGCACCTGGTAAAGCCGTAAAATAAACCTCATCACTCTCAAAACTGACCCAAACAAGTGCCAATTTGGCGCCCCTCCTCGAAAACGACAAGCGGCCGCCCAGTCCTGTTTTTTTATTACTAAATGAATATTTTCTTTTAACTTTTAACTGGTGACGTGGTGCCATTCAGGACCTCACTATAACCTGTAATGCACTTGGTTTAAATGAATCAGAATGTTTTTTTTTAAGTCCCATTTTTTTCTTAACCCAAAACAAAAACAAAATTTCGACTGGCCTAGAAATCAGTTTTTGAAATTTTATCAGTTGTACAATTATATACGCCCACTATAAAATGTTTTTGGAATGATTCAATTAAAATGTAATAAAATACTAACTGATAAGGCTAGGGAATTTTGGAAGACGATGTCACTCTTTTGCCCCAAAGCTTTTTATCTAGATTTTTTGACATTTATTATTAAAATATGATTCTTTAGTTAAAAACACATCAAAAAAGTACTCCTTATGCTAGGTCCATCCGTTCTCGATTAAATTGCAGTTAAAGAGAAAATTTCACGTTCTAAGCATCCAAAATAGGAACTAAAAATTTCAATACTGCAGGGCACTTAAAGATAGTGTCCAAACGCGAAAACTTTATATCTTCACAGAAGTGTTTTTTACTGAACTTTCTCAGCCAGTACGCGTGGTGAAAGTCGCAGCCTGATTTTAACATCGCCCTGTATGATGCAAGCGGTTTATTTGACCTTTGCGAGCCAGTCTAATGTTAATGGCGTTGCCTAATTTCCAAAAGACCGACCGCATAATACAGTGTACATCCCTTCAGGCCTTGAATGTATCCTGCCTGTTACATTCGGTTTCTGCAGCGCGATGATTTTCACAATACCACTGAATACTTTGCTATCCGCTCTCACATAACAGAAAACACGCCTATAAATGTTTTTTACACGTTTTTCCAGTAAAAAAATCACATTTTCGTGCTTAATTTAAGTTCGTTTTAATTGTTTTTAGTAGGTGTTATGGTGATTTAAATTTTTAACCGTGTTAAAGTGACCTAATTTAAATAGTTTTATACCAAAAATAGTGTAGTTAGTTTGTTAAAAAGTGTAGTTTTTAAATGAGCGATTTATTTGAGATATTAGATTTGGATTATACGAATTTGGACTTCGCAAAAAATGACATTTCTACTTTGCGGTGAGTTTCTACAGTAATTTTCGAAAGTTTTGCACCAGTGCATATTATTAAATAAAATGTACAGCCACTACGCAGGATTATTTTTTTTAATGGTACAGGGTTGCCAGAAAACTGAAAATGAAATTCCCTGACATTTCCCTAACTCCAGAAAATAAAATTATAGAAGTAATTTATAAATATTATAAAATTGATTATTATCAATAGGGAGAAAGGAGGAGTGTCCCCACCATTCTCGAGTCGAAAAAATTGCACTTTTTATTCAGAATTATCGAACAATACTAAAATATATTGGGTGTCCCCGAGAGGTAAACCGCTGAAAAAAAATACAGCTGCATTCTTTCTTGGAGGTAATTCCTTAAGATTTCCTTTGAATTTTATTCAAGATTATTTTGAAAATTACCTAAAAAAGGCCCCACGTTTGGTTGAGATTTTCTTGAGAGATTGCTTACATACACCTGAATTTCTCAGCAGTTTACCCCACATGTGTTACACTTGAAAACTCACAGTGAGGGTTATTTATTATTTTATTAGATACAAGTTTACCCAAAAAATCACATGTCTAATTCTGCAAATAAAAAAGTTAGAGGTGCATTACCATTAAAAAAAATATATACCTATATATTTTTAATTTGGTATTTTGTATTTTTTACTATGAAATTTAAAATTATGAATTTTTGATATAGCGTGGAATATCCAAACCAAACATCCAAATGACATTTAAAATTATGAGTTTTGATATAGCGTGGAATGAAAAAATATATTTTTTAACATATATTTTGTAACAGGTATATTTTTTAACATCTGTACCTGTTAAACATAGTTTATTTTTAACATATGAACTGTAAAAGTTTCAGTTTATTTGTTTTATTAATTTAAATTTAAAAAAATAGTGTTAATTTAGAAAAAAGTAATTTTTTATTCATGCCACTGTACAAAAATTCAGAAGAAAATCATAAATTTATAATTTTAAATAACATTGAAACTAACAAAAAAATGCCAACTTAAAAATATTTATAATATGGATTCTTTTATTTAAAATATGAATGAATTTCATAAATTATGCTAATTTTAGCATTTAAATAATTATTGTTATTAAATAAAATTATTTTTATAAACAATTAAATGAGAATTAATCAAATCTCGAAATAAATATAAAATACATTGCGTACAAAAAGCCTGAATATAAAATTTTCAAAAATATCTTGGAAATGTCTTTTTTTAAGCGCATTTTTTATTAACAAACAAATACAATATTTAATTTGGTATTTTGCACGGTATTTTGTATTATTTTCAATGAAATTTGGACCTTTGAATTTTTAATTTTCTGCTTTAAATGTTATTTATTAGAGTGGCATGAAAAAGACTTTTTTAGAAAATTTCACATGGCCTATAAAAGTTACATTTAAATGAATTTATCAGACTACATTATTAAATGTACATATTTTTCTTGTATATGAAAAAGTCTCAAAATTTATGAATCATAATTTTATGAAACATTTTAATAGTATAAACTTATTATTATATTAAATTTAAAAGGCTGAAAAAAATTTAATTATCGTCAGTAACACCAGCCCACAAAAAAATGACGTCAATTACACCAGACTACATTTATCTTTCGTATTTTTGGGCAGTGAAAACGAATTTGATAATGCTGAGAGGACCTCACCCTCTTCTTATGAAAAAGTTTCTTGAAAAAATACAGGTGTCAGCGAGCGTTTTTACTGTTAATTCGTTTTCAGCGCCCAAAAATATAATATGGTTAAGAGTAATTAGCATTTTCTATTTTTTGTGGGCCTGAGTAATTCTTAAAAATACATATATACGTAGGCGCCGACTCCGGGGACGCCCGGTCTGATGTGTTAACGCCGCTTAAATCGGCAATTTTCTTTGCCCGCCATGTAAATTTACGTTTGTCCACAGAGCATTTTTTCAGTGTATTTACTACAATTTATTTGTACGCCGACGATATTATGCAAATGAAAAAATAAATACTTTTAAGAATGAACTCTTAAAGTTAAAAGCAACAGGTTGTTTTAAACAGCTTAAATTTATGATTTTATTAAATTCACTTTATTGAAGTAGCGGTCTTTCTTGTAATGCGGATTAAAACGCGGTTTAAAATCAATCAATCAAAATTAAATATTAGGTACAAGCGCGCGAAACTAGTACTTTTTGAAAATTGTTTGAAAATTAACTACCTACGAGGTACCGGGTGTTTTAAGCAGTATATGATTCCAAACTAAGCATTTTTTTGAATATATTTGTTTAATTTTATGGTTTAAAAAAATATAAGGGGTTTTATTTATCAATGTATCCAAAAATATAGAAATTCTCAGTTAGGTTCAACGTATTTCTTTCGGACTAGAATGACATGAATGAAATAAATCATTCTATGAGAGAATTTTCACTTAATTTTCTTGAAAACTTTAAATCGATTGAATTGTTCCCTGTCTAGTTGAAGCATATAATTATTATAATTCTATAACAGAAGCCTACAAGGTTTTATTAAAAACATTTTGATTATATACCTTTGCTATTGCTTTTCCATGCGTTCCCATGTTTATTATTTATTAACACCATTTTTCTCACATTAACTTAATTTTTAATGGTCCAATATATTGACAGGTTAAACAGCTGAAAATGATATACTTGGATCAAACAGACTGTTATTTAAATTAAGAATATATTATTTAAATAGAGTAAGATTTTTTCGAGAAAAGTGCTAATTCTACTAAAAAAATATGAACAGATGTTAAAAGGGGTTTAAAAAATTCGGTTAATAACTCAGTAGCAAGGTTTTCCATGTTATCTAACCTAAATAAGGCCTATCCTACCATGTTATCGAGGTTATTTTCATGTAAATATTTTAACTACGGGTGTGCGAAACGGGGGGGGGCTTTACTTTTTTTGCCCCCAAACTTTTTTCTGCGTAGCTTTTTTGTAAATTTGTTCTTAGAGTATGATTCCTTAGGAAAAAAATGCATAAAAAAGATCTACCTAATACCTAATCAAGTAATAACCGGGTTATCGTATGACAAATATCACATTTTGTGGTTTTTTAAAGATTAGTTCGCAGACTAAAGCAGCCCGCACAGTCAATACTATTGATTAGTTCAGAGTTGTCAATATTATTGTCAAAACACATATCAATATCATATTGTTGAATCGTGAAAATTCGAATGTGGTTTTATTGGGTTAATAACCCAAAAATCTCTTCTGTTCTGGCCACGAAGAGTTACAACAGGTTACAAACTTTCTCACAGTATCCGAATTTTCGTCATGGTAATTCATGGTGCAGTGTAGGTTTGTTGCGAAACTCAGATTTCAAAATTAAACAAGCCGTGAAGATACCTAATGCTACGCATTCTATAGTATACTCATAGCAGTAGCAAGTAGCTTTTTTCTGGTGGAGTTTTATGTTAAACTTGAGTAAACTGTATTCGGGTATTTATAATTTTTAATTTTTAAGGTTAACTAAAACTTTTTTTGTTTTTAAATGATTTTTTTTTATTTGACTCTTTTAATAACAGTAATTTTTTGTGAAAAAATAAAGTTTATAGCATATGTCTATGTTTTAGATTTATTAAAAAGTCTGGCACCTATAACCGGGCCTATAATTTTTTTGTTTTTGGTAAGATTGACTACAGGGAGGGACCTTATTATTGCTATTTTTTTTGGTTATTTTTGCTAAAACAGTTTTCTACGTGTAAATTATCTCAAAAACCTTGTAAACCAGTGTTATTTGTTTTAAAAATGAAATTTGTCCCCCAGAAATATGAAACATGATCCCCATGACGATGGCTACGAAACGGGGGCGGACATGCTCCTATCAAACTCTCATAACCATAATCATGAAATAAAGTGCGAAAAGTCAGAGGATCCATATAGTTTCATAGATGACGACCCCATTCCCATGCTACCTGCGGCGCAAGTGCCCCCCCACATCATGCATCACCAACATCCGCATCTTCACCCTGCGAATATGCCCCCGATAAATCCCCAGCAACAACAACTTATGCCTGGCCCCAAAAAACGGGGAAGAAAAAAGAAAATCAAACCTGACCAGTAAGTACACATTCATTTCCTTCTTTGCGTTGCGTATGTTACACGTCTCTACAAATATAGACTTTTTTTATTTGTAGGGGACCTTTGAGTTGATACTGGCTATATTTGAGGCGCTGATTTCGGAACCTTTTTCCGTTTTTCATAATCAGCTTTTTGCCCGTAGTTGTAATTTTTTTTTGTCATGAATTTGAATTATCATTATTTGGTAGAAACTTGCATGTCGCCAAAATTGCATAATATAAGCATAGCTTTAGAGCATACACGTCTGAGGTAAATCCGAACATGGCTGAAGCCTGGGGTTATTCCTGCTCAAATACATATATATTTCAACCATATAGTTCTTTGAACCTTAAATCAATGAAATAGGACTATTTCCAAGTAAATAATAAACTGACTGCTTTTGATCCTCTACAAAAATTACCAATACTGCAGCCAACAAACAATACTTTCCCGTAGAGTTTATTAAAAATAAAATAAAAAAGAAACAAAATGAAAAAACTTTTTTGCATTTTACGCGATTAATATTAAGCGAGCTATTGGAAAAAGTAATGGTTTTTACCCCATTTGATGCCCTGACTCCATCATAATTTTTACCAAAAACAAATCTAGCCGAGAAGCTTAGATAAGGAACCTATGGTCCATATTTGATGTCTTTAGCTCAAAGCATTCTCGGGTTATCGTGGCCACAAATATTTCCAGACAGACAAACCGACAGAGAAACTTTTTTCGGTTTTTAACATATAAAACGTCAAAAAACAATATTTTTTATAAACGTAGAATTTTCCTAGGGTAAATGCTTTTAATTGTAGAGCGGGCATGCAAATCGCGTTAAATCCACTTTTAGCACATGACGATTTTTATATTTTGTGTATGAGTACATCCATGGGTGAATTCAGAATCCATCTTTGTTAAATCCTATAGGATGGCTGGATTCTGAGTTCACCCATAGATAAAAATCGCCATAAACAAGAATTTGCTAAAATTGGATTTAACGCGATATGTGTGCCCGCTCTACAATTGATTCTTAACTTTCACTTTGAAACTGCAACTTGCGAACGTTTTTCGGAAAATGCTGCATGAAAAATATGCATTTTATGCCAACCTTAACGTTTTGAGTCTATAAATATTTTACATTTTGGAATGCATTCAAAAGTTAAATAATGTACAAATAGTTTGGGATAACTTTGATCCTACGGTTCCTGCAAAACCTTAACCTAAGACTCTTAACATCATATTTGATGATGTTAAGAGTCTTAGTTCTTTAATGATTTATTAAGTTAGTCCTAACACTGGCCTGAGGCTCTCCATCCCACCATAAAATATCTACACTCTACATTGTTGTTGTTTATGAGCAGTATTTTTCCTAAAAAAAATTGAGTTAAGCGCCCTATAATTTTTGTATTTGGGAGGATTTGAGTTGATCGCACTTTCCCTTCTATTTTTTTTCGATTTTCGCTCCCTATAACTTTTTTCTTTTTAGGGGGATCTTTTCAGTTTCAATAGGCTTCATATTTTGTTTTTTTTTCCAAAAATTTGAACTTGATCGGATTTTTCTTTCTTGAGTTATCGTGCGGACAAGAGCACGTGACATATGGACAGACGGACGGGCATTTTTAAGAGTTGTTTAGCACTGACACATTTTTTTTATTTTGGACATTGCGAACAAATGTAT
Source organism: Brachypterus glaber (assembly GCA_958510825.1). NCBI lineage: Eukaryota > Metazoa > Arthropoda > Insecta > Coleoptera > Kateretidae > Brachypterus > Brachypterus glaber. Next base: position 25,238,919 of record OY294054.1, on the reverse strand, counting down.
AATACCAGGGTAGCTATTCTCATTTTGGTGAGTTATATTTACGCGTGAAAGCCAACTTTACAGTAGTTCTTCTGATGATTTGATTGGCCTAGACCGTGTAGCTGCACCCCTATTCATCAAAATAATCCTCTCGAAACCAGAATAGACGTTCTGAGCCGGCCTGGCGGGCGGAGCCGGATTTCCTCGTAAGAGAGGCGATAATAAACATAATTATTTAGGGGGGTGCCGGCCAGCGTGACGAAGAGTGATTTGGGGTAGGGGAGGAAAAAATAGTCAATAATATCCTGACGTAATAATTGGATGACCCTATGCAGAGTACTGAAAATTTTGTTTTATAGGAAGTCCCAATTTTCAATAAAAAAGGTTTCAATGATTTTCAATTTGTATGGAACATCATTCGTTCAATTAATAAAAACTGGCTATTCTCCGCAAATTTTAATAAATTTGTCAAATATATTGAATAATAATGTTTATTAAACATCAAATATTATTAAATTTATCATTCAAATTTATGATTAATAATAAAAATTAAATTTAAATTTTTAATTTTATAATTTTTTATGAAAACGGGGCTTATTAGGGACCTTAAAGGGCCATAGCTATGGGGGAAAAAGGCGGTTTGCATCCCCGTACCTATCTTAAAATTCTAAAAAGTTGTAATTTTAGTGGGAACGTTTTTTTTAGTCATCAACTTTTTTGTCGAGGGGATAAAAGTTGTAATTTTAGACTAAAAAAAGTTGTACCTTCTCCCCCCCACCACTAAATATTCTTCGTTACGGCCCTTGGAGCTTACTTATTTTTTTTATTGGAGAGCAAGCTGGGAGGTTGAACAATGCAATACTGCTCACAAATAACAAAGTTGAGACTCCCAACATTTTTGTATGGCGAGATCTTCGAGATATTTTTTTTTATTTTTCGGTAAGATATTCTAAAAAATATTCGAAGCATTAGATTTTTGAAAGACTTGTGAAAATTCGGACTTCTTGCAGTGGTTCACCCCTCGAACAAAGTATCTAGGGTGTAGAAATTTTAGGGAAATGAAAGAATTGACTGGGGTGGAATGGAGAACTGTCTTAAAATAGTCTTGGGTCTAACTTATTGATGATTAAAATAAACGATATCGAAAACATTTTTAATTGTCTCAGGTGTTTTTTAGTAGATTAAAATTTGATCAGTTTAACAGGTTTGTGGCCAAAAGGCATTTACTTTCCAAGATTTTTCAGAAATATGAAGAATCTTATCGAAAAGTTCAAAAACCTTTGATGTTTAAAGTCGTAAAAAACTTTCAAAGTCCGTTTATAAATATTTTGTACTGATTTAACCCTTTGAGACCCAGTGGGACATATATGTCCCACCCTGTTTTGTCACTTGTGCACTGCATGCACCATTTTTTAAATAATTTTAAAGTTTTTTTTAGTTACTTGGAGCGTATTTCTACCAAATTTTATTAACAGTGGCAAAGCTACTTTTGTATTTTTTGTCCAGATACAAATTTTATTTCAAAATAACAATAACGTTATAAGAAACACATTAGGACATATACAGGGTTATTCAGAAATAGGTTCGAGAAATTTAAGAGATTCTACGTTAAAAAATATGAAAAAAAGTTCCTATATCTAAAAAGTCCTAACAAAAAAAAACACTGTGATCGCCAGTCTACAACTCAAAAAAGATATAAAAATTGGGTCTCAAAGGGTTAACCTTTCATAAATAAAAACCAAAAGAACATAAAATTTCATTGTCAGTCCCCGTTAAAAAATATTTCTAACGTAAAATTTTCAGCGGGATATTTTGTTGCACACTCAACTTGAAAAACTTTGTTCCAGTCTTCATAATTTATATCCATTTAAAAGTTTGTGACCTACTAAAAAGTTTGAAGGTTACTTTAAAACTCGGTTCACTTAGAGTTTAAGTTTATATCTGTTAACCAGATTCCGTAAATTGCGGTTTAACTTACGAGGGGCATGTTGAAGATTATAACTTATAATTTACTGCCCTTCCCTATAAATGTTTTATTTAATAGGCATATGGGGCCGTTCATTAATTACTTAACACTATTTATGACCCCCTCACGATTCAATTACCCCCCTTACCATCCATGAAAAAGAACAAAAAATCTTTAAAAATATACAAGAAAACAAACTATTACGGTAAAAGGTTGAATGAAGTATTTCAGAATAAAAAGACTGAAATTCTGACAGTAATTTTCTGTACTATGCTTGCCAAAAAGAAATAGGAAAGCGGTTTGGACTTTTTAATAATGTAAATATCCGTTTATTTTTTTCTTCTACTTCTAATATATATTGTCCAAATAAGGCCCGGTAAACTTATAAGGCCCAGGACCCCTAACTTTCTCCCCAAATTAAAATTTCTTAAAATTTTAAAATTAATTATAAGCTATCTATAAAGAGTTTGTAAACCCTATCATCATCTATAGTTTGGTATATTTAAGAGAAAGACAATTTTGAATGGATATTTGGAGAGGGGAGTGAGTCTAGCTCACTGATGCTGGAGTTGCATGCGTCATGAAAAGTTGATAAATCTTATTGCCACATCATGAAAGTAAACTGTAGTACATATCAGAATACAACACTAGAAAGAAATAGACTCAAGCTCCATCCAAAGATAAAAAAATGTTAGCAAAATCATTGCCTTTTCAAAGGATTCTTTTCACCAGCTAGCAGTGTGAGAGGCGAGCTGATTCGAAACTGAAATAAACATAAATACGGGTCATTTAGAATTCTTTGTGAGCCCGGATAGTTTTAAAAGGTCACGTCTGGAATATTTTTGTATGTTAAGTAATTAGTTATCTTATCTGGTTTATTTATACACATGCCGATTTTTATTAAGTTTTCATTCACTTGATTAGACTATCAAGTTACGACAACTGCGAATTTACTTGTAGTCCAAGCGAAAGCTGGTTTCTTAAGTCAAATTGTTTTTAATAAAAAAAATTCTCCAAAGCCATGAAAATCCAGGGAATGCTCGTTTGGGCTATTCCGCTTCTTAAACTAAGGGTCACTTGGCCACAATATATCATAGATCTCTATAGATTCGCCTTGAGTCCACGCCAAACTGAAATGTTTTGAGTGCAACATTTAGGTAGACTTCACCTCCCGCCATTCATCTGGCATATATCAAAAGCCTTATTAGTTTGAGCAAATGCCATATGGTAAATTCATATGGTTCAAAGAATCTGTTTTTTTAGTACTGGAATTACTTATTTTATGTAGTATAAAACTTGGCTCATTTGTCTTAGGCAAATAAAATAATTAAAAAAAAAACCTGCATATTAGAAATAATATCCAACTAGGTACTAATAAAACGTAAATTTTGTATCAAAAATGACATGACTGTTCTCGTAAAAATACACTTTCATATTAGTTTTTATTTTTATTTGATATTAATTCTTCCTGGTAAATCACCCTGTATAAATTAAGTAAAATTATGTCACGTGCTAGGTAACAATAGATGTTGTTCACAATCTTTTCCTAAATCTGCTTTATATCGACACAGTCTGTATACTTGGTATATTAGTATACCCACTCTTCGCAACCCTAAACTGGCTTACAATTATTTTTCTATTATAGGCCTATAATTCATTTTAACCAAAAATATTTTTTTATCATTTAGGAGATGTTGTCACAACAGTAAAGAAAACAATTTTTCCCCTCATTTTGGGTGTCATTTTGGTCGCCATATTGCAAAGAGGAGAAAGACATTTTTCCTGTTTCTGTTTTAGCTTTATGATAAAAATAGTTATTACAAATATTGTGAGGAATAAAAAAGGCAACAACTTTTATTTGGACAGTTTTTCTCTATTGCTGCACTGGCCACAAATATGAGAAAAAAACCTTGTCGACGTGTCTTTAAATAGTAGCACCCAGTGCCAACGAGAAAACTAAAATTCCGTTTTCTTTTCGTGAAATATTATCAATAAAGAAAGAAAATAAACTAAAGCTGTTGCTTTTTATTTCCTACAATATTTGTAATAACTAATTTTAAACATGTTCAAAGATGCAACGTGGCCCAAAGTAGATCATGTCTATCTCTTTTAAGAGTATACTATGTAATGCAAAGCATCATATATCTTCATGGCTTGTTTTCAACACATATTTATTTAATAAGATAATATTCTTATCAAAGTGACAGTTTAATCCATATACAGGTCGTCAAGATGTGAAACTCATTCGCATTTTAGCCAGTTTTTCGTGGTAACGCTGGTTAACCTTACGGTTATTATCCCCATCACTAAATTCGTATTACCGATAGCTTCCAAAAAACGTATAGGTTATTTTCTTCATTAAATATGCGCACAGACCTGTGAATTTTCTGTAAATACACAATTTATAGGTTGGCTTTTATGGTTATCGTATCTAACCTACAGCTGGTCAAACTTAGGATGAGACGTGTAAGAGAAAGTATTCGGAGGAAGAAAGATAGGCGATACGCGCACCACTAACAACTGGTGAATTTAGTCGCTGTCCAATGCGCACTAGGGGGGCGTGTCTACTTTTAGAAACTCAAGTCTCATCCTAAGTTTGACAAGCTGTACCTCCGAACCTGTGTAATGACCTATTTACAAATACGACGTAAAAACGTAAACGTAAATAGGTAAGAAACGCAGCACGCTGATTGGTTCAACCTTCAAATTAAACCAATCAGCGTACTGCGTTTCTTGCGATTTTACGTTTACGGTTTTACGTCCTATTTGTAAATAAAGCTTTAGAAGCGGTTACTAATGGTTAGTGATGTCATCGCTTCCCCTCCCTTAACGTATGTAACCACTTCCCACAAAAATGAGTTTCAGTAACCCGGTTAGTTCCGGTGACCCCACAAAAAAATGGCTTATTTTATTATGCTCCTCGTATTGCCCCGATATAAACAGACAGAAAGGAAAATACTTTATAAGACAAAGAATACCTTTATCCAATTAAATGGCGCATAATGAATTAACAAAAATTCGCCGCGCATTTTTGTTAATTCATGGTCCAAATACCCTGCTTAGCCGAAACGCAGTAAAATGAGACAAGTCGATTTTTAAATAACCGGTCACAGAAAATTCGACTAATTGTATCTCCTTTTTGAACACCCTGTATTTAACGTTTGGTATTTGCAATTTCAACTGTAGATTGAATGGATTTTGCCACGGAACTGACTTTTTCGCTATGCTTTAAAGACCAAGGCTAAAGATTTAAGCGTTAAAATGACGAAGTAGTTATTGTAAAAATACCTTTAAGTTAAACGAAAAAAAAAAATAAAGAAATAAAAAATACAAAAATAAAAATATCTATTGTAGGTTAAAAAAATGTTTGTAACGGTTTATCGTAGAAATGAGACCATAGTTTTATACACAGAACACTAGGTTTTATATAAAATCAAGTAACTTTCTTACTGCTTTTCCGTATAACATATAAAACCGGAAAAACCTTGATTAAGTCAGAAAAAATTGAAATCTATCTACCGGTTTGTCTAGGTACCAATAAAAAAAAAGGAAAACATTTCAAACATTTTTATTTAGTCTATTTTGCTTATGTTTATTTTTTTTTTTGGTAAAATCGGGATGGACCTTGAAAATATAAAAAAAAATCTTGAAAATCTCGGTAATTTTTCTACTAAAATTGAGAAATGTAAAACTTGAAGCAATTTCTATTAAATCATCATGTGCAGACAGGCAGATGGGCGGACATCTTATGATTTTATGTGAGTTGTGACGTATACTTTAAGAGTTTGAACGTCAAGAAAAAAAAGTTTGTTGAACAAACTTTGTTTACGTGAAAAGTATCAATTTTTTTGACATCTTTTAATTAAAATGTGATTGACGCGAATATAATTAACATGTCTTGTATAACTGAAGTTATCTGAAAACTGTGCACTGTGGGCCGAAATAAATAAAAAGACCGCAACATTCTGAAAATTTGTATATTACGAATATGATAATGACAAATCTGAAAAAAAAAACTTCAATGTCATTAGAGTGGGGGGGGGGGCGAATTGCGACTCGCAATTTTTCAAATTCAACCTATTTTTATGAAATTCGATCACGCGTCCCTATATGAGCCGCACCTTCCTATAGACCACGTTAAAAATTTAAACCGCTCTCTTTCACCGTTGTTTTTAAAAGAGGACTCTTAATACAGCAAGGTCGTCGGCTCATATATGGGTCACCGGTCTATTTAAAAAAAAATCGTGACTCATATATGGGCCGCTGGTAGCGAACGTGTCAATATGTTACAGTACCTAAAGCAATTAAATTCAAAATGGCGTTAAAAAAATCGTCTTGATTGAGCGAAATATATAGATTAAAAACTAATTAACATGTTAAGCTTATTTGTGCTGGTAAAAATCTAAATACATTTAAGGTTTGGATAAGGTTTTCATAAAAATTCGCTAAATTTATAATTTTAACGAACCTTAATGATACTTTTTTACTAGCATATTGGTCAAAAATATAACAATTTTTAGAATTTTGCAGTTTTTTGATTTACTTAGGCCCACTGTGCTATGTTTTCATAAAAAAAACTGCGCATTAATGCTAAAAATAAAACAGCCAGAATATGTGAGGGGGTGGGGGTAGAATTCCAGTTATTTTTTACGTTTTCCTCGCAATTGAAAGTCTTGCGTTGGCAAAAGAGTAAGACCTTTTATTTGTGTGCGAAAAAAAAAATAAAAACTCTTCTGTGTGATAGTTCGCTTAATATGGTTCGTATGATAACATTATGTTACACACGCTATTTTAATTTTGTTTTATTTTTTACTCAACATTTTTTTCGTCAATTTTTTTCGTCAATTTTTTTGAAAACGTACGTTTGATTTTTTTGGTAATTGTATATTTTTTGTGAAAATGAACTGTAGGGAAAAGTATTGTTTTCTGGCAGTATTTTTAATTTTTTTGTTAACTCACTTGTTACGATTTAACGGATGACTCTTTTTAGAGAATGGGTAGTTTAAGTTTCATCACTTGAACTGTTTTTTTTATTTTCTTCATGTATTTAGATCTCATTGTGAGACTTGTGAGAGGGTAGGGTGTACAAACCGGACTTAAAACAGCTTTTTTGCCTCACTGTAAACCAGGACTTATCTAACCATTTTAAAACGGTGAAAGCAAAAAGCTGGAAATAGAACCAGTCTAGTGGAACATGTCTATACTTCGTTCAGTCTTTTAATTTGTTTGACTTGCATTAAAATGATGTTGAAGTAAAAATTATGTAATATTTACTTTTTTTACACGGTATCAAATTTACAAGGTCTCATGTGTAGAAATATTAAGTAACAGTATTACTAGGTTTTTCCAGTTTTAAGATAAAAGTTTTATCAAAAACTGATAAGGACGAATGTGTGGTTTTTAGTGTAAGAAACGAGAAATGTATTAAATAAAGTATTGTGAATGTGGCAATGTTTTGAAAATTGCAGTTTTTTTAGTGAAAATGTCATCCTTTGAGGAATTATGGGAATATATGTATGTTTGTATTTTATGTGGTGTTGTTTTAATGCGCAAAAATTGGTATTAGTGAAATTAGTTTTGTCAAAGTGGTATAATGCAATACCGCAAAAACATTTTTTACTAATGTATATGTATTATGCATAAATATTTGTTAGTGCATACGTATCAAGTGTTAAATCAAGTTCAAAATTAGTGGTTAAAAAAGTATGGTACCCAACATAATTGATAAATTTATGTGTATACAAAGTGATAAAGAACGTACGTTTTTTCTTATTTGTTTTAAAAAATTTCATTACCTACATCTGTGATTTAATAATTTTTCGTAATTTAATTTAATAATTTTTCGTAACTTAATTTATTTGATAAAAATCAGCACTTTAATTATTTAAAGTTGCAAAAAAATTATTATTTGGTATTTTTGTGGAAAAAAAAATTGTCATACAGTGCGTGAATTACGGCGGATACAATGATCTTATCATGCGCGGAAATCATATCATAAATCACAAAAAATATGTAAATTTACCTATAAAATAATAACGTGGCGCCATGTATTAATTAATATTACCTTTATAAATACAGTTTTATGCACTTTTTTGTAAACATCGATATTTTTTCACCTCTATATGTTAAAATACATACATTCATATGTAAATTTACATATAAAATCACTGGTAACGTAAAGCCACGTATTAATGAATAAAATATATTATTTATTGATTTATAGTCGTTTTGGGACCTTACACTAGGTATTTTAAGCCACACTAGACGAATATTTATATGTAAATTATCAATTTTACAAGCAATAATTATTAAAATTTGCAATGCTATATGGTTTCATGTGATTTAAAATGGTTTAAATTGTGATAAAACAAAAATTATTATTACATACTCGTATTATTAAAAAAAAAACAAGTCTCTAAACTGAAAATCACATGATAATGTAATTTTACACAAAATTTGTATTTCACAGCATACATTTGTGTTCTTACATATTTTTATGTAAAAAATATAAAGCATGTAATGAATTCTTGGTTATTTATTAGGCCTGAGAAATAACCAAAAACGCTTTGTTATATTCATTTTTGTACATACAAATGTAAAATTGCATATTTATGTAATGTAAAAATATACATAACACGTAAAAATACATTCTCTATCATGAGATTTAACAGTTTACATATTAATTCCATGCATTTTTCTCTTCATTGTTCATTTTTAATTAAAGTATTTTCAGTTTAACTAATTTTAACTATTTTAATAATAAATTTAACTATTTTGCGTGCCTTAATTTTAGCACGTACAGGGTTGAAATTGTTTTTTAACGATTTTGTGCCTAATTTTGAGCACAAAATAGTAAAATCAAACATTTTTAAATGACAAATGGTTAGAGCACTAAACAAAAACCAACACCGATACCAACACTTTATATTTTACTATTAAACCCATTAATTCAATAGTTGGTAAACTTAACACTCGCAATTTTTACCTTTAAACGATATTTTACTAACCAGACTATCATGTCGACGCTTTTATTACATTGTGGCGTATCTATAAATGCTTATAAACAGATATTTAAAATTTATGTATTCCAAAAAGGTACAATATAATATATATTTTTTTTAGTTGTAAATGAATATCAAAAGTCCGGCCTCTGATAACAGTATAATTGAATAATACTAAATAATTTCAATGTTTTTAAATAATAAGTAAATAAAATCTAATAAAAAATAGTGTATGTAACACAAACGATAACATTTTTCTGGCGAAAAACTGAATATATAACTATTATCGTCTTTTGGACCTTATTTTTAAGAAAAAAGAGGGTTTTGTGTAAAAAAATATATTATTTTAGAATAAAAAATACCAACATTACGATATAACCAGAACACAAACTTGATAAAATCCAGTTCCGACTAAAAAAGTTGAACGGATACTGTTAATTTTGCTGATAAAGGTCTACTGTATACCGTTTTCTGCATTTTTAGCTAGACTGCTCGTAATTAATTATGCTATTAAAACACCGACAAAATCATCAAGTTTAATTTTAAAGGTATTTTTTTATTTTTTATTTTTTGTAGTTTTTTATTTTGTATCCTTTTTTACGAGATCTTGATTTTATGTCTGATATCGCTTAAAGCTAGAAACTTGAAATTGCCCTATAAAAAAAATCTGATGAGATAACTTTGGTATCCCACTTGGACTTTTTCATAAGAATAAATTGTTTTTTCAAATTTGGAAATTTATGAATTTCCTTATCAAGTTACATGATATTTCAAGCGCGCGCGAGAGAGAGGAGACAGAGAGACACAGAAAGAGAGAGAGAGAGAAAGACCGAAAGAGAGGGAGAGAGACAGACCGACAGAGAGAGAGAGACACACACAAAGAGAGAGAGAGAGAGAGAGAGAGAGAAAGAAGTAGAATGATAGATTTCTTCATTACAAATAATAATTCGTAGTGACTTCATAAAAAATCTTGCGATTATATTTTTTTATGATTAGGTTCATTTAAAATTTCAAGGTAATCTGATCAAACATAATTATACATTCTAAGGTGTACGAGTCATCTCTGCTTAAATGTCACAAGGCACATTAATTTGGCAGATTGGTAAAAAAATAATAATTTAGAATAGGAATTTTTAAAACAGTAGGATGTTGTACCGTAGTAGGAAGGAAAAAATAGATAATTTTTACCAAAGCTTTTCAGGGTCTATAAGATATAATGAGTCATTAATGAATTACATGAAATGATAGTCTATATCAATGTTAAGGCATGTGCAAAAATTCGTTATTGGGGTTTATAGGGTTCCAGAAATATTAAATAAAATCTACTTTTTAGATGTACCTTTAGGAGGGTCGTAGCTCTCTTAGGGCTCATTTCTGGACTACCTTTTATAGGAACTTTTTTTCATATTTTTTGACGTAGAATCACCTCTTAAGTTTCTCGAACTTATTTCTGAATAACCCTGTATATATATATTGACACGGTTAAACTTAAAAAAATACATAATTTTGTACTTTTTTAAAAGATATTTTAATCTATTTTGACAGCAATTTCTAACTCTGACTTTCTTTTTGATAGGCCTGAATTCAATCAAGAACTAAACGGAGGAATTCCACGGCCTATAAAAGAACGAAAGAAACACGACCGCTTCAACGGCATGCCTGAAGAAGAAGTTTCAAAACGAACATTACCGGATCACATAACCGAAAATTTAGACATAGTCATTGTAAGTACATACCCTGATAACAATGTTTGTATAAACTTTATTCAAACTAGGATCAAACGATTTGAACAATGTTTGAACGAAGTTTGTACACAGTTCCGACCGCCGGTTTGAACGAATTTTGATCGAAAAAGATAAAGGGCCCTATTGATTTTATAATAAGGACCCGCATAAAAAACTACAACGTTCTTACTGATTACAGAAGAAATTGGCAAAGGATTTTTTTTTAGTTACATGCTTTTTGAAAAGAGAGAAATAATTTCTTTTGCAGGCCCTTTTTGAGGGTTCTTCTGGCCCCCTTTGACCGTTTGAGGGCCCCTGAGGACCTCACTGGCCCGGGCCCTATGTGCCCAGTCCGACAGCGTCCCATATACCCTAATAATATATTTTTGCTTACAGATTGGTATTAATCCAGGGCTGTTTGCCGCATACAAGGGCCATCACTACGCCGGACCGGGCAATCATTTTTGGAAATGCCTGTACTTATCTGGACTGACTCCGCAGCAAATGTCGGCGGACGAAGATTACAAATTATTGCAAGTAGGGATTGGGTTTACAAATATGGTCAGCCGGGCAACAAAGGGTAGTGCTGACCTGACACGTAAAGAAATCAAAGAGGGTAGTCAAATTTTGTTAGATAAATTAAGAAAATTTAGACCTAAAATCGCTGTTTTTAATGGTAAACTAATTTACGAAGTATTTTCTGGGAAGAAAGATTTTAAATTTGGTAGACAACCAGACTTGGTCGATGGTACAAATACGGTAAGTACACTGAGAAAACTTTTTAGTAATCCTTACCAATAATTATAATTCAGTGGTCGTACATACTACTGAAATAAACTATTTCAAATAACACAAGTCTACAAAAAAAAATCTCTGTCCTAAGATTCTAACTCATCGTTTCCTATGTTTTTTTGATGAGCTGAACCGATTCCGCCATAAAAAAAAATAATCTCGCAGTTTTTTCAAACTTTATGTACGATTTGTGGAAAAACTGCGCGATGAATCTTTTTTTTATGGCGAAATCGGTTTCAGTGCCTCAAAAAACGTAGGAAATCATGGAGGTCTTAGGACAGAGATTTTTTTTGTAGACTTGTGTACCTAATCAAAATGTTTATATTATGTTTATATCGATGGCTTCATTCGCAAAGTGAATAATTTTAGGCAAAAATTGGACTTTGCCACTTGAAAAACGAAGCCATCGATATATTTCCTAGTTTTTGATGTAGAATCTATCCAAGACCGGCCAATTTATCATAAATCAATAATTAATAAACAATTAATCAATAAATTATTTATGTAACTTACAAGATTGATTAATTTATGTAACTTAGAAGGTGGTCCGAGGTACGAAATATGTGTACGCAAGTACAGAAAGTACATTTTAGTACTTGATTTCTGGTCCTCGAAACGTACAACAAGGTTTCTGGTCCAGAAATTCTGGATATACCAACCATCTGAAATAGTTGGTCCCTGGGTCTTTTTTCAGTGTAAGGATCAGTTCTCAAAACAACTTTTAATGACCCTTCTTTTGCAGGTCTCTGTTATCTCTAATATTTTGTCTCTTCATAAATGCATATCACAATGCACGGCAGCAAAATTTTAAAATAGATCTTAATACCGAGTAAAGGTTATCACAAAATATATTTATTCCGAATAATTTCGATTATGCTTATTAAAAAAAATACATCTTACAGGCAAAACAAGCCTTGAAGATATGTATTGCTTCACTTTAATTAGTATACTCTTCACAGCGGATAGTGTGCTGCATTTTGGCGATATGCCGGTTTGAAGCAAGATGAAATTAACCAACAGAATCTCTGAGTTTAAATTTCAGCGCATTTTATTGGTGGGTCAAAATTTATTTACAGGCAGTATACGTTGAAAAAAAATCAAAAGTAATATATTATAGCAATACCTACTAATTTGTGTTTGTGCATGTATTTTTTAAGGTTTAAAATGCTCAAGATTCTCTGCCCGCACTATGGCATAAAGTTTTTAGGTTAATTATTCTACTAATTAAGTAAGTACACCCTGTGACCGGTGTTACATGACATACGCTAAGAAGGTTTTCGTATTGTTTTACTTAATTTTAACACAAATAAGTTAAAAACTTACCTTGGCCATAAAAAACTGATAAATTTTGACCCTGGTCAATTTCATCTTGCAACATATATCAAATAATTTATGTAAGGCTAAAATTATATGAAAAGTAAATAAAACTTGATATTATATACAGTGTATTTGTTGCAGCATATGTGGGTTATGCCCTCATCCAGTGCAAGATGCGCTCAGCTACCAAGGGCAGCAGACAAAGTTCCATTTTACGCGGCACTAAAAAAGTTCCGTGACTTTTTAAACGGGGTAATTACAGAAATAGATGAAAATGAAATGGTATTTAGCGAACCTAAGGTAAAATCTTGCTACGAAGCAGAACCAAAGCCGGACCCCTACTCCACAGAGTTAACTGATATAAGTAATGCTGTGATCAAAAACGAGGATGGTACCATAGTACCATGCAAGAAAAAGAGAGGGCGACCTAAAAAGATAAAAGTAGAGGGTGAAGAACCACCACCAAAACCTGTAGTTCGTAGACCTCCACCACCTCAAAATAATAACTGTGATTTTCCTAAAAAGAAAAGAGGCCGGCCTAAGAAAGTGAAAGTAGACGCCATGGATATGACTCCTCCAGATAATAATACATCGACCAACATATCTCAGTGTTATTCGAATCCGTCACCTATTCAGTCACCGAACAATTTTTATCAAATGGGGCCTGCATTGACACCGCCAAACAGTTCAAGCAATCTGTATGCGCCGCAGTCAACCCCCTACTCGCAGTCGCCTCGGCCCTCGTATAGTCAATCTCCGAGACCTCCATACAGTCAGTCTCCGCGGCCTCATTCGCAGCCATTCACTCATTCCGATCTGAGTTCGGAAATCAGTGCTGCCATCAGTTCGGAACAATTAGGCTCTCCAGCCTCTCCCATCGGACCACCGGACTTCGAACCTCCAACCAGCATGGCTGAAGAGGTCGAATGTCGTCTGGGAAGCCCAGCACCGTCAAACAATAGTGAACAAACCCACTATCCCTACCACTCCTACAACATGGACCCTCCTCAAGAACCTCAATATCCTTCACCCCGCCAGAACCAAGATATCGCTTCAAAGAGTCTGTCTGGACTTGAATCGTTGGTAGATCAAATACCCAGTATAACAGAAGGTGAAGCACCTCTTGGGGAGGCACCTGACCAGTATTCCGGCCAGTTCAATAACTATAACGTGTCGTCTAGAGCCAGTCCTGTATCATACAACTATCCCCCTTCTCCGGGATACCCTCTGTATCCCACACCCACTTGGAGTGGTCACTACGAGCCCATGCCGCCGCTAGCGTATCCTCAGCTTCCATATGCTCAAGGCTACGGCGGGGGCATCCACGTGCCCAGCCCCAACTACCCGTACTACAGTTACCCCCAGCCCGCACCGACGCATCCGCCTGGCTACCCACCCTACTTGGGCGGCTTCTGATTGGTTTCCGTCACTGTGTATTCATGTTGTGTACCTGTACCATATGTTCAGCTAGTACCTAGCAAGTCTGTCCGCTTGAGTACAGTTGGTCACTTGCATATTGACAACAACAGAGACTTGCACAGGGTAAATGGTGATATTTTTTTGTCATAAGTATTTTCTCTAATCTTTGAATGGTAGATAGGCCAAGGGTTTGTGCATTATTCTACATTCAGATCTCAGTCGAGTGTGCGTGTTTTCTGAGTGTGTGGTTGGTTCATTATCGAGTGAGACGAAAAATACTAAATTTTACTCTTTTAATTTGAACCTCTCGAAAAAGTTGCTTTTAAAAGGAGACAATGATTTTTTTGCTTCCTAAAGTACCACAAATCTACCAAATTATTATTGGTTTGTGTCCGCTTCAAAGTAAAGGTGAAAATGAGGTTTCATTTTTAAACCATGGATTAAGGTCAAATCTGATAATCTGCCCTGTCTTAATTTTGGAGTCAAAAAAACATATCATAAAAGTTATGTGTTTAATTCGTACTTAAAAAACATAATATGTTTTATGTTGTAAAGTTTATGTGGCCCCAATGGGGCCGTGCAAATATCGGGTATTTTTTTAACTAACCCAATCTATAAGCTATAGTTTGTAGTAGCTAAGTTACATTTATTATATTTTACAAAATATTGCTTAAATTTTGCACAAATAAAATGCAAACCTTTCACATTTTCAGCGTTTTCCTAAAAACAGCAATTATTACACAATATATTTAGTACAAATAATGTACTACATGTATATTAAGGTTTTTAAACAAGCCCTGATCACGTGACATGCTTGTATCTTTATTGTGCTTTTAGAAACATATGGTGATTTTTTTCAGTTATTCTGTTTTTAGAATAACATTATGCGCATGACATGCGCGCATGCGTACCTAGAATTTTAAGTGTTAGGTAAATATTAAAAAAACTCGACCTTTGGAAAACATTAAAAAAAAACAAAATGCAGTATATTAAAAAAAAATTAAGCAACTTTTTCTCGAAGTGAAATAAAAAATCCAAAATTTCTGTTGATTGTCCCACTCTTTTCATTATAGCTGTAGCCCATGTCGTTCATTTAAATAAAACATTTGTTATAGCTCTTCTGGTCGTATTTCTTGTTCCCCCATTCCCCCTTTCCCACCCCCCACATATCACTGCATTACTATTGTTTACATGTAAGTGGTGGTCCACCGCCAAAAAAATTAAAAAAAAACTACTTTGATAGTAACAGAACTGATATTTATTTAATAATTATCTATTCAATGTGAATTTTTTTATATCTAATATTATTAATACTCGTAATAGTTTCAAAACAGGGGCAATATGGGGCTAAATCAGCCCCTTGTACATCGTAATAACCTTTAATTTTAAAATACATATTTATTTTAAGGAAGTAAATCCCAAACTGGTCGCCAGCCAAAAATGTACACTACTCAGTTCAACTCGTGCTCTCCCCATAGCGGGTTACCTCGAAAATTCTAAAGACCAAATCGGGAAGATGTCTTGACATGGGAAAATTTTATTGAAAGGTGGTTTATATAAAATTTGGCTTAGTCATTTTTTTCTTATATGACTTAAATATCAAATAACATTTATTTTATTATGGATGATACATATTAAATTAAATTAAAAAAAATAATTTAGGCACTCAAAAACTTATCTAGTAGAAAAAATTAAAAATATTTTGAAATTAAAGGTTATTTGCTGGCTATAGTCACTTTTGGGACACATAATTTTTTTCTACTCTACAGTATTACGAGTCTATTCTAGTTTTTTCCGTTCTCTTTACACATACAAAAAAAATGTGGCTGAGCCAACAATACCGTTTTTTTGCTATGTTTAACTTAACCATATATTATATTCAATTAAATATTTGATTCAGTTCAACAATACCTATAAAAAAAATAAAAAAACATTTATATAGTTAACATGGTTAAATAAACCACAACATATGCTCCTAAATAAGCAATTCTGCAGTAGAAGTTGCTTTTATTGGTGAATTAAACCATTTTGTGGTTGAATCAATCTATATGATTGAATCTACCATTATTATATGGTTGATTCAAGCATTATATCGTTAACGGTATTGTTAAATCAAATCCAGTGTTTTATTAATTGTACCAGGCGATGTGATTAAATTAACTATAGCAAAAAAGAAATATTATTGGTTCAAACATATATTTTGTATATTTTTAATATATTATTGGTTCAAACAAATATTTTTTAGCAAGGTCCTTTAATATCTCAAAATTTTAAGCCGAATATCTTTTTTTGTGAGTTTTAAACATTAAATCTTTGGTTTTCAAAAAGGTAGGTATATTGAGTTTTTCATCTTGTTAGTATTAAAGCGGTCTTACATTAGACCAGTTTTATGATATACAATAAAAATTTAGCCAAAAGAATGCTTAGAATTTAAATTTAGAAGATTCTATTGGCTCAATTTTTATTGCAACACGAAACTAATGCGCCTAAATAAATAAAATAAATAAATAAAATAAATAAATAAATGTAAGAAGTTTTTTCTACTAGAGATATTTTCAGGGAACACGCAGGAGTTTATTTATTTTTACAGTATAAGGTGATATTAATATTTTAAACCCTTTCCCTTAGTAAGGGTTTTAAAAGTAATTAATTTTTCAAATTCTGAGGTGTTTGAAAATTTTTTGATCTTGAAAATTAAAAAAAAAATCGTCTGCGGCACCAAACTAAACACCAAAGTGTAATTACATGAAAAAAATGTATTAAAATAATAAATTCGTTTGTTTTTAAAAAACTGGGGCGTGACCTTAAACATTTTAAAAAGTTTCGCCTGCGACGCTGAACTAAATGACGATGTAATCACATACGCAAATTTTTATTAAAAGGCGATTTTTATAAAATTTAGCTTGGTTATTTTTTTTTTTTTTGAAATTCTGTTCAGTTGAATTTCTCTTCAAAAAGTAAAAAATTGCCACTTAAAAAAGTTTATAGGGAGGGCTGCCGAGCTTTTTTTGCACAGTGGCCCCCAAGTATAATTAAAAATACTGCATTCTTCTAAAAAAAATATAAAATCAGTAATAATTGTGAGATTCGAAATCAACGCAAATGAAATAAAATGGAATTACTGTTCATTCACCGTAAAAATTTGTTTTTTTGGACTATACTGGAATATACAGTTGCAGGGTGTGACCGACAATCCGCCGACACGGTTGCGCCTGTGTAACCACCAAGGCCTTACCGGGTCAATAGTGCAATAGATACGAGGCGACTCAAAATACTGTCCAGTCCAATAACGAGAAGTTCATATGTTAAATTGCAATAAATGTACACGGGCTGATATTTTAAAGGGCAGTAGTGGATAGTAACAGAACACTGCTATTAGTTTTTCACCGGGTGATTTGCGTCAGGGGTGTCCGCTATCTTGAATTTTAGGGATGAGTGCTGTTATCTCGCTAAATATGCATCTTACGATAAAAATGCATATAAATTAACTCGATTGTTATTGATATATTAAAAAAATAATCCAAACAAAAGTTGTTGGAAATTAATCCTTAACAAAATTGGTCATATCCATTTTTCAAAGCGTTCTCGAGTTATCGCAGACAAATTTCCCGGACAGACCGACAGACAGAAAAAAAATAAACCTAATAATTGGAGTTAAATATCGCTAAATCAATACTTTTTTATGAATATCAATTTAAAATTATGCAATTTTATAACTAAACAAGTTATTAATTCCAAATTTGGATTCAACAACAAATATGTAAAATTTTTAGGTCCTTGGGAGCCAAAATTTTAAATGAAAATGAGATTTGTGCACAAAATACATTTGAAATTTTTGAATTAATTTTTTTTATTTTGACGTGATAAGAGTGATTATTAATAATATTATGTAAGGTGTTTGTATACTAACGAAAAAAAATTCTTGTAACTAGTAGTTTTCATGTGATTTATGTTTAGTAGACCCCGCGCTATGCGCGCGCAATTAGAGGGGTAGGGCTGTAACTGTGATCGCAAAAAAAGTGGCGTATTCAGAGCCAGAGCCTAAAACTCGGAAACAGCATGTTTAGACACATGTTTATAAAAACATTTTTACTAAAAGACGCACACGGCAGTAAAAGTGTTAATTTATTTAATTTTTTTATAGGAAACTAGTAGGGGGGTCAACTCTTAATGTGCGAGGCCTTTGACTGTATGAAATTAGAAAAAATAAAGTTATTTTTTATTTTTTTCTGCATCAAAATAATTAAGATAAAATACGGACGACAGGGTACTGACGAATTCTATAAGAACAGGTCCTGTGTATAATTGAAAAAAAAAAGTAAAAAAATCTTTAAAAAACATTGAAAATTTTGGACTCCGTAGAAAATGCGAGTTTACCGACTGCCATATTCACAAAAAAATTACGAGATGACACTACTGAGAGGCGGACTTCGTTCACTAAAGAATTCTATCGATCGCCGCAATTGTACATATGCCTGGTACCCTACCGCTAATAGTTTACCGCACAGAGTACCAATCATATGTAGAATTACGCCGAATAATATATTTCTATAGTACACGGTGTCATCTCGTAAAATTTTAAATATGCCCGCCGTTGAACTCGTATATCATAAAAAAATATAAATTATACTTATAATAAAAACAACAATATTTCGTATAGATCGAGTTTTTTTTTTAACGGAAATTCTTAGAATAGACTCTTAAATCCATAATTTTTCTGTGTCTATTAAATTAAATGGCATCTAAAAACTATTTTTATCATTAATTTTAGTTATATGTCAAAAATACGAAAGTTAAAAAACAAAAAAAAACGCGTTCGCTTAAATTAATAAAAATAATAATAATAATAGATCACTATAAAAAAATGAAGGGGGGTAATTTGAGGTCCCTACAAACACAAATCGAAATCAAAATGGATAGAAAAGTGGAAGTCTAGCACAGTTTTTTTTTAATTATTTGGACTCGAAATACTTTGGATCACGCTTTTAAATTATTACTTTTTATTTAGTTTTTTAAGTTATCAAGACTGCACTGTATAAAAATCTATAAATTTTACAAAAAAAAAACATGTAAAATGGGCACAGGAAGTTTTTACATGATTTTCGGGAGAAATACATAAATTTATGTAATTATTAAAATGTAAAATTACCTAAAAACAGATTTTTAAGTTAACAGTGAAGGTTAGTGATAAAAATTCAGTTTTTAGTGACTTTAAAGAAAAAAAAAATAACTTGATTCTGTAATGCAAAAAGCTACTATCCAACATATAAATAATAATAATAATAATAATAAAATACTGTCAATATTTTATAAAATTGTCAATATTTACAACCCTTTGAAAGAACGAATTTTCTTTTTAATTACACATTTTTTCATGTAAAATTTAATATTTTTAGATGAAACAAAGCCTATTTAAAAATAAAAACCTGTTAATGGTTTTTTTTAAACATTCACAGAATAGAAATACACTTATTCTCAATTAGTACACGAAATACTCCATTGTTTTTCGTTTTTTTTGTGTTGACAGATTTTTGCATAACAGAGCTCAAATGAATTTTGTTTAGTTAAAAGTTGTATTTTTATTTGTATGAGGTAATATTTAATGTTGTATTATTTTGTCGCATGAATGTTATTATAAATTTTATTGTTATTTTTATATAGGTTAATTCTTAATTATATTACTGAAAAGTAGGTGTTGACTTTTAACTTACTCCCAAGAGCGCCGGCATGTTTAAAATATTACCAGAAGTAAAATAAATAATTATATAAAAATATTTACATTTTTCAAACCAGGCGATAAAAGAAGACCCACAAAATCCTCCTTATGGACTCTCTATTATTTATATGCAATCCCTGCAGAGATATTGTTATAAACAAACCCAGCAGATTTTTTTTATATTTTCAATATTTCTTCAAGAATTATAAAAAAATAAGTGTATTAAAAAAAACAACTTTGTTTGAATGTGAATCAATAGTTTCTCTTAGAAGAAAGTAATACGCTTCATAAAGCCTTGAATAAAGCCTATTACCAGCTGTTTTATTTTTTAATTAGAATTAAGTTTAAAATGCATAACTATATCAAATCAAACTTTGATGTATTTTGTAATAATGTAGGGGGCTCTTATTTAAACCATAAACATGTATAAAATAGGCACCAAAATTCCTAAGTACGGATGTTTTCTCCCAAAAATAAACCTGAAAAAACATGCGACCTAATTTTAAATTTCTTTTTTTAGATTTTAACTAGTGTTATTTATAAATTTAAATTTGTACAATGGATAATACATTTTATAGCCCATTGGTACAGAAATTTAAATGGTACAACAAAATATCTAATAATTACCGTATTAAAAAAAATAAAAAAAAAATCCAAAAGTTTATGAAAAACTAATTTAAAAAAAGATTTATAACTTTTCAAACAAAATTTTTATATTAGCTATAACACAAAATAACAGTTTTAGCTTTCCTCAACTCAGTTTTTTGACAAAAATCTCATTCGAGAACTTGGATAAAGAAACCTACGGCCTAAGTTCTCGAGTTATTTCTTTCATGAAAATCGATTCAGCCATTTAGGCTCTAAAGGGTAACTAATTTACTAAACACAAATCCCTCATTAGGCACCGCCGTAGTCGGGTAAAAAGGGTTTATTACAATCAAAAATAAAAAACAATTTTTTAAATTATTTTTTAATTATTTTATTAACAAAAAATATATTTAGATTTATACACTAAACAAAAAATTACAATACACATACACATTAATATTAATAACTGCTATATTAAGAATCTTTAGAAAAATACATTATTTTTATAAATACGAGATTTTTAATTAAATTAATTTTAAAAATATTCACATTTAAATTATATATATTAAAATTTTGATTTTTTTACAACCAAAAATATTGCTCAGGTTGAAAATATCCAAATCAAAGTAGTGGAAGGTAATTTAAATTGGGACGTGTGTCCCAAGTTACAACGCCTTCTCCTAACACGAAGCAAGGTTGCCAGACTGTGCAATAATACTTCTCATTTCAGGAAAAAGATGTTGAAAATAGTAAATATCATTTTAAAATACATTTATGAAAAAATATATACTTTATAAACATAAGCTGTAAATTTTAAATATAGTAACGAACCCTTAACTCAACTAATAAAACGTCGTAAGGCAGGATGTGTACGCCCCTGGTTAAAATAAGTACATGAAAATAACATATGAAGATAAGCTTATTAAGATTATATAAATTTCTTCATATATACGGTCGGTCTGTCCGAAAAATCTTGTGGGCACGATAGCTTAAGAACGCTTTAAGCTAGAGACTCGAAATTTGACATACAGGTATGTTACCAAAAGTTCGTCAAAATTTGTATATAGGGGTTTTTGGGGTTGACGAATATGAATAATATGAGGGGTGGGGGGTAGTTTTTTGTGAAAATTGGTATATTGGGGGTTTTTAAAGTTGCTGAAAGAGAATCTGATAATAAAAAATATCTAACTCCATCCCCTAAGAGGCGGGGGGTAAAATGAGAAAGCTCTTTTACTGGGCAGTGGCAGTGTATTTTCTTTTTTACTATGCACCTGGTAACTTTAATATACGAAGATATTTTACGATACGACCGTTTATAGTGTTTTACTTTAGCAGTTATACAAATCATTCATAATATCTCCTGTTTCAACCTTTTATACAACAATACAAAGTTGGTAGTCCACTGCTATATTTTTTTTTCCTAAAAATACGCTATTTTACTGGTAAAAAAAATACAGTAAGTAATTACTTTTATATTTTAGAATTGTAAAAGTAGAAGTATTGAAATACACTTTCTTTTTGATTGGAATTTTCAGTGAAAAGTACCCCCTAGTAAAATACAACTTCAGGCAATGTTGAATATTGCTATAAATTTAGTAACCTTGTAACGTATGTCAATAATATCACACCAAAGTTATCCCAAGTAAGAAAGTGGACAAAAAGTCTATTATCAATCGATAATTAGACTTTCTATCCACTTTTTTACCTGTTTTGTTGCTTGGGTTCATAGTAAAATTAATGTAATTACGTAACGTTATTGCGATATTAGCTTCAAAGTTAGCCGGTAACGTTTGTACCAAAATTTAACTTGCAGTAACTTGATGTTACCGCGATGTTTAATTTCTACCAGGGTCTATTTTATGAAACAAAAAAAAAACAGAGTCGGACTGGACCGATCAGCCAACGTAAAAATGGTAATTTTTATGTATCATAGAGCCTAATTTTTATAATGTAAGGCCTAGCATGCTTGCCGACGCGTCCAAATGGTTTCAGTCCGACCCTGAAAAAATAATACCTAGATTTTTTCTGTTTCATAAACTATAATAGGTCCAGTCAAATAAATGTAAATTGCAATAAATGTACACGGGCTGATATTTTAAAAGGGTAGTAGTGGATGGTAAAAGAACACTCCTATTAGTTTTTCACCGGGTGATTTGCGTCAGGGGTGTCCGCTATCTTGAATTTTATGGGTGAGTGCGGTTAACTCGCATCCTAGGTAAAAAATGCATATAACCAATTTTGATGAGAAGAGAATTTCCAACAATTTTTGTTCGGATCATTTTTTTTTAATATATTAATAACAAACAAGTTATAAATATTCAAAAATTGCCATGATGGGGGTGAAATTTTTTTTTAGATTTTTCAGCCAAATTATTCATCGGACGATAAAAGTGATTATGAGCAAACTTGTAGCTCTTGAAATTCTCTATAAGTTTTGCAATTTAACAAAAAAAATTTCTCGTTATTTGACTGGACTATAATTGATTAAACTCTGGTCGTGAAAACTGAGTAAGAACTAAACATATCGTCCTGTTAGTTTTTCAACCTCATATTTCCAAACAATCAATTTTTGGTTCCTTGCACTAATCAACTCTATACATGATAACTAATAACTTATACAAAGTCCAATTTATTATTTTAGTATAACGTAACTTATAAACTAATTGGAATTCTTAATTGGACTTTGTATAAATTATTAAATATCATGTACAGAGGATTATTGCAAGGAACTGAAAACTGATATAAAGAAGATACAAGGTTAAGAAAGTAACACGACGATATGTTTGTTGGCAGTTCTGCTTAAAAAAGGCAACTAAAAGGCTTACGTTCTTTTATTCTAAAGTACTTAAAGCTAATTTAAGACCTAAAAATACCTTTATTTTAAAACTGATAAATATTCTAAATAGTTTTGTGGCCTAAACCTACAATTTTTGTAATATAAGTAAATTAAGTAAATTTAATGTCGTGACGTATCGTATCGCTATGCGAAGGCAGAAGAAAACAAGTATTTCACCAGTTTACCTAAAGCTACAAGCAAATATTCAACATCCAAAGCATTTTGAATTATAGCTCTTTATGTCCTTGCATCGTTTAAAAAACTAATTCAGTTAAAAATATTTATATCAAATACACATTAAAGGTATTTTTTTGTAAAAAAGAAAAGTCGCATGAAAAAAAAAATTGATTGGAAATACAATGAAAAAATAATTTCTTGTGTTGGGTACATTTTTTTCCGTGTAGATTAAAAAATAAATACTATAAAAAGTAGAACACTCGCTAACCTGTTACAGCGCGTAAACAAAGCGTGCTTATCCTCGCTTATTGGCGCTCAACGAACCAGTTTTGCAGCCGTTTTTCGGCCATGCGCCTCTAACTTTACTGTTTATGTAGGTATTGTATAATTACTGCAAAACTCACGGCCTATAACTATTATAGACTTCAATTGTAAAAAAATTAAACTACACAGAAAAAATACTATGTATATAAAAATTGCAATAGACTAAAATTAAAAAAAAAAACGCTAAAATAAGTTAGTACTAAATATCTATATATATCGTAAATAAATATTCATATTTGCAAAAAATATGGACATATAATAAAAAAATAAAAACAAAACCATTTTATTTTGGTACATTCTGGAAGCCTTTAATAACTCTACTACTATGCAAATTGTATAAAATCTGCAGAGAACTTAATTTATATATTTTTTTATGTAAATGTTGGTTTTAGTTTTTTCATTTTACATTTTTAAAATCATTTTTATAGTAGTACAGTATATTTAGGCCAATTTTAGGGGTACATAATAAGAATCGAAAAAAATATCTATAAATATGGCCACAGATTAACACATATAGGACACAAAAAAAAGACCTCAAAAAAACTCATAGAAGGTCGTATCTCAAATTTCTTCATTTTAAGGTTTTTAATATTACAGAAATAATGTCCAATATGTTAAGAACAGGGCCCGGGAGTAGTGGTACCCAGGTCCGTACTCGATTTTGGCTGAGTATACAACAATAAAGTCCCAAGATTTGCCAATATTTGCCAGAGGCCACTTTGAACAAATTTCTACGTTTCTTTAAAATGTCTTTTTTGCGTGTTCTATCTGTTTTAATCTGTGATATGGCTGTAAATGGGTGTATATGAAAAATAAATAAATTGACATCTGATCTACTTTACTCAGATTGGAATGAACTGAATAATATGGGACGTTCCTTTAAGAAACAAACCGCAAGAAAAAAAGAAACAAAAATAAGGTTAGTAGTCAACATACGAGTTCCACGACGGTCATATTTAAAAGTTCATTATAATTTTACGAGATGACACTACTCGCAGGCGAACTCCGGAAAACAATCAGCATTATAAAATCCATTTTTTACACACTCTGTACCTTATAGAACATTCAAGAACCCTGATAGCATAAAAGTTCTTAGAAAGTTCTTAGAATATTTTTACAAATTTTTAGGAATGTTCTTTTTTCTTAGAAAGTTCCAAAAATATTTTTAGAACAAAGGAACGTCGCATATATAGTTCATAAACTATGGTACATTTAAATTCTTACAACTGTACAGTACTTAAGATTACAAAAACTAACAATTATACAACACAATAAATAACAAATTTGTTCCTTGTTAAATATGAGATCCTTTTTGCTATTTCTAAACAAATTATAGTAATATTTTGAAGCTAAGGCCTTTAAACTCATCACTACATTTACCTTGGTTTTATCTTTTTAGCTCAAAAATAACAAAACCAAGAAACTTATAATAATTTTTTGAGAAGGGCCAATGTAAATTAATATGTATTTTATGGACAATGGTGAAAATAATCAAATTTGGGACAAAACTTAAAAAAAAAACAATCTCCGATTTTAAATAAAATTCCAAAAAAGATATTGAAGAAAATTCCAGAAAATCATTAGAAGCAAGATTTTTTTCAGGATCAAGACTTGCTTCAAACATTATTTATCACTTATTACAAGTTCTACCTAAATTATAAGTTAAACAATAAAACGCTTTCAATTGCTATAGAAAAAATGTCATATTTTCGTCCAGTTTATGGCTGAGAGATAAAGCTTGTTTAGAGGAAAAAAAATATAAACCAGAAAAATTGTGAAATATCTGAAAATTCCCTGACCTTTCCAGGTATTCCCGGCTTTCCAGACCGCTGAACACCCTGTGTATATATAAATTTTGACCAAAATATGGTTATTTTCGACGTTGTCCGACCGCTTTGTTGTCCAGTATGATTTCCAGGAACAAATTCTGCGTTGTGCTGTATAATTAATTTAAAATCATTTATACCTCAAAAACATAAATTTCTTTAAACACTATATATCAGTACCGTACCTCCCGTGACTGTGGTTATCTATTAACAATTTGCTTGTACTGTTTTTGTGTTCCTGGTGGTTTATTGGTACATTTGGGGAGGAACTTCTATCCCGACCATCCTGGTCTTCCAGAAATCGATCCATAAAATCTGTTAATCCTGGATGAAGGGTGTATTTTTTCTTTTCTAATCTGGACTTATGTGAAAACATGTCGTGTCTTTCGGATTTTTTCCATAAGTAGTAAAACTGAACTAGTTCACCAACTGATCGGGTTCGAACCTTTAACAGGAAAGTTTTCAAATATATCTTTATTTCAAAATACAAGTGAGGGGTAAACCAATCATAAATTTTGGGGCATATACATTTTATCCTCGATTTTCATGCCTCTTATATTATATCTGACTTGAGAAAGGTGTACCCCTCAATACGGGGGGTTCATAAAAAGCATTACTCTTATTATAAGGATCAACCCTACCAATTAAAAAAAATCCAACAAATAAAAAAAAGTTATAGGGGCGCAACTTGACGAGAAAATAAAGTAAAGTAAAACCACGATGCGTAGCGTTACATATCTTCACTGCTTGTTATAATTAAAATGCTTTTTATGAAACGCCCAATATATTTTTTTAGTTAAGTTGTTAGTACTTGCCTTTTATGCTTGAAATAATGAAGATGAAATTATGAATTTTGATTGTTTCTAAACCTAAATAGATTTAATAAAAATGCAGAAAAGATATAATATACATACGAAAATAAATTTAAAAAGTATACAATAAATGCAAAAAAATATATAATTAAAAAATATGTTCATGCTATCTTTTTTTAATCTATTTATTTTGAAACAAAATTTTATGCACTAGTCACCAATATACAGAATGTTTTAGTCACCTTCAGCCTTCTTCTAAGGATAAAAATGGCATAAGACACTAACTTTAAATTTTTTTATATAAATTATATTGAAAACGTAAAGTTAATATCTTATTAAAGAAGTGACTTTTGACACTCACTGTACCTACACAACATACATCACAAATCACCAAACAAAGCAACACAAAAGGAACTATGCAAATATGTACAAAATACACTGAAAAATATAAAAAATTATTTGTCTACGTTATTGGTTAATATAATAAATACTATTTGAATAAGTTATTATTATTATTATTATTATTATTATTATTATCCATACAGTGAGCGGCATAGCCGATGAGACTGATTCTAGTTTCTATTAACTAAAATTAATATGTATTAATATAGTATAATTGTCTAAGACTAAGTTTTATCACATAAAGTTAAAGTCTATCACAGGAAAAAAAAATCACATTTAAATACTTTGTTTGATAATTAGGCAGGAAAGTGAACCCATTGATTAAACAATCGGCTTAGCTCATTGTCAAGTCTATTTTTGAACTGATTTGTGTTAGTTGCTGAAACGGTTTCTATGTTTAGACTATTCCAACGGTAAACCACACTGTTTGATATGAAGTTCTTTCTGGGCAGTCTTGAACACCTCTCTTTCTCAATTCTCAGTTGCGTGCATTTAACAGAATTTAAAGCTAGTAATTTACATATGTACAAGGATTACTCAAAAATTAACGAAAAACCCGAATGTATCTTTTTTTTTGATCAAAATTTATCATAAAATAAAAAAAAATTAAAACTCACGAATAATTGACACATTTTTGCGACGAAAAATGCACATTTTTGCTTTTTTCTTTGTTGTAAAAACCACCATATTTTTTAATTGTTATTTTATAAGCAGATATCAGCTATAGCTTATTTAATTACTTGTTAGTTACATTGATCGCTGTTGCCGTATCGGCAAGGATACATACATACATATGATAGGCACAATGGGGACCCGGACCCCCGTGCCGACGGCTATTTACGCAATAAAAAATACAACACAATTTAGATTTAAATAAACTTTTTTGCAAAACATTTAACAAATACATTCCAAACAAAAAAACATCAAGCAACAAAAAAACAATTCAAAAACTCTTAAAAAATACTATTAGTACGTATTGAAGTGCATTGATGCGTATTAGACCGCATTAATGCGTATTATAAACAGAATTTGTGCGTATTATAAAGCGCATTAGAGCGAATCAGTGCGTATGAAAGCACATTAGTGCGTATTAGTATATACACAGTGCTATTAGTAGTAAATCATTCATTCCCTACCTTATTAAGTTGAATTAAATGAAAGTTCTTCCCAAAACTCCGCACGCCAGACTCAAAATTTCGGCATTCTTCCTCCGACCATTCCGTATGTTGAGGTTGGTTCATTCTTAATCTTCTGAGGGCTTCTTCACAGTTGTGGCCGCACTGCAAAAGGAGATAGAGTGCCTGCTCATCATCCCTTAGTTGACAACCCATGGGAATAGCAGGTTTGCTTATATCAGCGGCTTTTTTCAGAAATACCTTAAAAATTGTAAATTCGGGAATTAGCAGACCGCGGGGCTACGACCCTTGTTTTTTTCGTTACGTATTTAAAGTATGATGACGATAAAGTAGAAAAAAGTCTCTATATTTACCTCAACTTCTTCTATTTCCATGCCATCGATGTCCCATAGAAGTTTGTCATCATTTTCGTAAGGTAAGGCGTCATCATAGTGACAAAGACCCTCTGGTATTGGAGCCTGGTAGTCACTACCAACCATAATGGTCTGAAACAAAAATTTAAATTTTCAAGCTATTTTTGATAAAGGATATGAAAAGATAAATTAGTCATTTAGGGATCAATATTAAATATTTAAACAATTGGAAAAACAAAAATTTGAAAAAAAAATAAAAAAAAATTGTGTTTTTTATTTGCGTTTCACATGGAGACGCGCAAGAGCGTTTCAGAAACCTACAAAATTATAACTGTAAATTGTAAAAACATTGGTTTTGTAAGAATGTCTTGTGCATAAATTATCAGATTTGGAACTGTACCTAACAGTTCCAATTCTTACCTTATTAACTTTCCTCCATTCCTCTTCATCTGGGCTGTAATCATAATCTTCCTCTTCCTCCTCGCTAATCCTGGATACAGCTAAAAAAAATAAATATTTAAAGTATTTTACTTTAATAAAAGTAAAAATACTTACATCTCAACAATCTGGATGCGTCCGGGTCATTTTCAGGCAGTGTATCATATAAAACACTGAGTTTGGATGTTTGCTCCTGTGGATCTTGTTCACTCTCTTGTTCATCTGTCTCATCTGGCATATTTGCGTCCTCTACCGGGCTCTCGTTTTCCTGATTTTCGTTGTGGTAACCATACAGTGCTAATAATTCGTCAATAGGCATATTGCTTTCCTAAAACAAAGAACAATTCGTAAAAAAAACGCACACAGTAAAAAATCCAATACTTATGTAAAAACGGCCCATTTTGATGTAAAGATGGCCCATTCTTATGTAAAAATGGTCCATTTTTTTGTAACATGTGAAATTTAATTACAAATAAAGTATCCAATAGTGTTGGAAGGCCCGAATTAAAATCTATATTTATCCAAGAACGCCCGTTTTTTTAACAGTTTTACCAAAAAAAATTTAATTTTTATACAAAAAAAAAAACACGTTTTACCTAAATAGGTCCATTTCAGATAAAAAGGCCCATTTTATCTAAACAGGCCCGTTTTTATCTAAAAAGGATTTTTTTTTATGTAAAAAGGTCCGTCAAAAATTCTGTTTTTTATTGAAACAAGCCCATTTTTATCCAAACCCGTCAGTTTTTCTTTAGAAAGACCCGTTTTTATCTAAAAAGGCCCGTTTTATTCAAAAAAGATGTTTTATCTAAGGTCTACTTTTATCTAAAAAGTTCCAATTTTTTGATAAAAACGATCTATTTTTATGTACAATCATCCATTTGTGAGTAACAGGTTTGTTTTTTTGTCAAAAGAAATATAAACAAGAATGATTTTTTAACCTTTTGTAAGCTAGAAAGCTCGGCGTTGGGGTCGTCAGATTCTCCTGCTGCTAGCGCTTCTTCTTCTTCCAAAGTACGTTCGTCGTCAAAATCATTCACTAGCATATCCACTGAAGGATCAAATAGTTTATCCTTGCTTCCCAGATCAGTTTCTTTTACGTCATTTTTGCCATCCTTCTTTAAAGTGATAATTTCTTCCATGTTATTTGACTTCATTCATAACAGATTTTTTTGACAATTTCTAACTGTAACTAAAGTAAGAATTTTTTTTTTAATTAGATATCCAATTTTTTTTAAATATTAATCATGCTGTAACGCTAAATAACAACTTTTACGCGAAATTTTAGTATGCAAAGTAAATATTTAGTCCCTATGGTGTAAACATAGCCATTGTTCTAAGTCTAGGAATATTTACGAGCCCATAGAACTGAGATATTTCAATAGTTTCAAAACAAAATTGTTGGCAGAGTTATTTAAGAGTATATATTATGAATACATAATATAATATTTCTTAATAAGATTAAGATAAGTTGATTTTTATTATTATATTTCAAGTATTTGTCCTCCAAAAAATTCTCAATGTTTAACTCAAGGTGAATTATTCAAGGAAAGAAAATTAAATTAAAAAAATATATGGTATTAATTACTTACAGTATTAAATTACAATATATTTGAATTGTAAACATACAGAGGCACAGATAAATCAACAAATAAATTCATAAACAAAAACACATCTAAATTGAGGTTATGTTAAACAACAAAATTCGCGCTCGTATCGGTCACTTAATAAAAACACTTCCGACAACTTTCTAAACATTATCACAAACATACAAATTAATAGTACACTAATTCCTGAGACATTTTTTTATTAAATTAACTAAATATGACAAAAAAATTTATAAATGAATACCCCAAACAACAACGAAGCTATGCCACAACGTCACAATATTAGCGTTGTTGCCAAATACAGTGTTGTCAAGTTGAATACACAATGCACTTTGAAGTATCGAAATAAAATTTTGTTTTGAACATCCCTATGCGGTATATTCAATTAGCTATGTGAAACTGTGGAACTTGTTTTTGACTAAAAAGTTTAAGTTGAAAAAAAATGCTGCGTTCTGATTGTTCGGCCTTTTTTTAAATCCAAGTTTTAAGTTAAACCAAGTGCAAGTGGCCTTAAGGGGTAGTTGCACGAAGAAATTAAAAATTAGGCGAACGATAAAACGAACTTTAATTAAATATTCAACAATCAAACATGGTTTTTCAACTTTAAAAGTTGTGGATTAACCCAACCACATCATCATCATCGAATGAATAAAATTTAAATAAAATAGGCATTATTTCATGTTTACAGTTTTTACCCCTTGTATATAGCAATGTTTTTACATGGCGAATTGTCCATGGTTTTTCGATTTCTGTTTATAGGGATGGTTAAATCGATTTGATAAGTTATGAAATATAACCTCAATAAAAGTAGTTTTGACAACTGATAAACAAAAATATGTAATTGTTTTTATAAGAATAGTTATAAACCTCGTTCAAAAATAGTGCCATATTTAAAAATGAATTTAAGTGATATACCTAAAAATGTTATTAATACAATGTGCGATAATCTTTCAGAACATATTCCAATACTCAAATGTAAGTTTATATTATACTTATACAAGGAAAAATTTAACCAAATCACAAAAAAAAAGAAAATTTAAAGATATGATTGGTTAATTTTGTCTTGCATTGCATGCAACCTGCTTAGTACATGACAGCCATTAAATCCATCATAAACGATTTAAGTTCTATGCCACAGAAGATGAAATTGACCAATCAAATGCACTATGTATGTAATTTAGAGATTCTAATCAAACTTGCATTATGTACAATGTGTTTTAAACAAAAATTTCTGATATTAAAAATAATTCATGATCTTCTAGTGGCCCTGGCATTAACTCCTTCACCAACCCAAGATAGAACAAATATAATAAACAAGCTTTCAACTGATATTCCCAAAGCAGAACTATACACCATACTGGGTGTTTATTTAAAAATAGTAAATTTATTTATGGAAACAACTGTAAAAGAATTTACGAATACTTTACTGGAAATAGGATTTACTCAAAAGTTTATTCAGAATTTTCCTTTGATTGATAATCGAGATGAAGTAATAAGTAATATTGTTAGTGCCAGTAGTACCAATTTTGTAAAACTTACAACTTTAAGATGGAGAATAGATATTAGTTTGACCAATAGGTGAGTTATTGTATAGGTATTTTACTTTTCTTTGAAATTTTTTTTCTATGTTTTCATTTTTTACTTTCTTTTTAAGTGTACAAAGTGTTATAAATACTTTTCATTATATACACCTTGCAGGGTGTACAACTATGTGTACTTTTTTCAATGGGACACCCTCTATATTTTTTTATAACTTTGTTTAGGATTAGTTTAAACATTTTGAAGCTTTAAACTTTTTTATTTTTTGTTTCAGTGCTTTATTTAAACAAATGCCAGCTAATGTAATTTTACACATAGAAGTTAGTAAAAACAGAAGAATAACAATAGAACTGGACTACAAAACATTTCACAAATTACGATTCAATATTGCCATAATGTTAAAAGAAATGTCAGCTTTAAAACACAGTATTTTATCAAAATAATTAATGTAATTATTAAATTTTAATGGTTTAGGCATGCCTGTTTTTTTTTTTAATTACAATTGTAATTAATATACACATACATAAGAAAAATGCTTCTAAAAATATCTCAAAAATATTTGTTTTAAAATTTTTATTCCTTCTCTATTTAAAAATAATGCTGCAAACAAGAATACTTTCCCCTATGTCAAAAAAAAAACGTTCAAAAAATACCCCCGTTACCCCACCCCGATGTTTATCAAAAACAATCCCATCCAAGAACTTTGGATAAGGGCCTATTTACAAATACGACGTAAAAAACGTAAACGTAAAATCGTAAGAAACGTATTACGCTGATTGGTTCAATTTTAAGGTTGAACCAATCAAAGTACTGCATTTCTTACGATTTTACGTTTACGCTTTTACGTCGTATTAGTAAATGAGTCTTAAGGAACCTATGTTACAATTTTTTTGCATATAAGACGTCGAGAAAAGTCAAAAAAATCAATAAAAAAATACTTTTTATTACCAACGAAATACTTTCCTTGGAGAAAGTAATTCAACATAAGGGATTTTTTTGTAGATAGCGGGAAAGAGCGGTAACTTACAAAAATTCTATATTATATATATAGTTTAAAAAATAATGAGAAGTCCAGCTTGTTTATTCAAATTGACACTTGGCAACGCTGTACAACTCAGCGGCAACCATGTTTTATACGTGGAAGCAAAACACCGCGTGGCACAAATCTAGAAAGCGGTTTGTCAGCAAAGTGGTCGGTCATTTGAAGTGACATACGATCTCGACTGTGCTTCTCAATCAGTTCAGTGTTTTTCACTTAAAAAGTTAAATAAAAACGAACAAAATGTCAAAACATCAAACTAAAGGATTCACCAAGGAAGAAGAACTTCTGCTACAAGATTTCAGCAGAAACGTATCAACAAAATCCTCAGCTTTATTCTACGGTAATGCTTTGATAGTTTCCGCTGTACCAATATGGTTGTTTTGGAGAATACATATGATGGATATATTCTCTTCTTTGATCCTCTTCGTTGCTGTAACTGCTATCTCCACTTACTTCCTTTCCATGGCTTATCGTAACACCAAATTCGCCTTAAAACACAAAATCGCAGTCAAAAGAGAAGAAGCTGTGAGCAGAGACGAAACCAAAAAGTTATCAGATGATAAGAAGATGAGCAAGAAGGAAAAAGATGAAAGAATTCTCTGGAAGAAGAATGAAGTAGCTGATTTTGAAGCCACCACCTTCTCCATCTTTTACAACAATGCTCTGTTCCTCACTATTGTAATTTTTGCCAGTTTCTACCTTTTGAGATCATTTACTCCATCAGTGAACTACACTTTGTCTATTGGATCAACAGCTGGACTTTTGGCACTTCTATCTACAGGTTCTCAGTAATTTAGTTAGTAAATATTGTTCATTTTCTCTTTAAAATGTATTTCATGTTCATTTATTTTCCTACGTTTAAGTAAGTTTGAGTAATAATTATTTATTTTGTTAAAATAAACGTTTTCTATAAATATTTTTGTTTTTATAGTATATTAGTCTAAATATTAACGAGACAGTGGGAAAACCAAGAACCTTGGATATAGGAAATACAATTAAAAATGCCTAGAGATAAAGCCTTTAAATCTCAATGCTCAAAGCTCTCTTTTCTGAAATAAAATTGTTTAATGTACTCTAATAAACGGTAATAAAAACAAATGTTAAGCTTATGTAACGTAAAAATTTGCCCTTTTGAAAATGTTATTAAAAATATTTTTAAATCGAATAAATAATTTATTTTACCCATCCCTGAAATATGAAACGGCAACGTCGCAAAAACAAGGTTATCTTCATTAGTCTTCAATCAAAACTAGATGTCAGCACAAATCATTATTTGCAAAAAAAATATCTACATAAAAACTTTTTGCATCACAGGCTATTGTAGCTACATATTTGTTTATTTATTTTCTAGAAAATCTTATGGATAATTACTTAATTACCCATATTATTAACAACCTAGACTATTTTTGGTGTGTCATAATTTTTTTTGTAAAAAAGAGTTTTCGAAAAAAAAAAACTTTTTTTTCTTTTTTAGTCCATGTCCCCACGGTGGGAAAAATGTTTACAGGGTCGTTGGCCCAGCAGGTAGCGCCATGTTGACAGTTTAAAGAACCATTGCGGCGTTGCCAATGTGATTTTTCAAAAAATAACAACTCGAGAACACTGAAAATATTCATGAAGCTGAAGTTTGCAACGTTTTTTTGCAACGAAAATTCAAATTGTATATTAAAGTACTAGTTTCATAACATACGTTTTTAGCGCACGAGTACAAGTTTAGAAAACAAGCCGCTTGCGGTGAGTTTTCTAAAGTACAAGTGCGCTAAAAACGTGTTATGGAATAAGTGCTTTAATATAATATTTGAACTATCGATGCAAAAAAACGTTGCAACCTTCAGCTTCATAAATATTTCTCACATTTTTGTTAATTTCCACAACTTGGCGACGCTGTGTACCAAGTGTTAAATAACATGGCGTATTACTACGCGGTGTTGAGCGGTCATTTGTATATAGAGCTCGAAACAAAAGCATCCATCCATCAGCATGCAACAAGTTAGATAGGTGCGAGCTCCTGGCGAACAACAAGCCGAACTTAACCCGAGTCCATCTACAGACGAGCGGTGTTGTCGTTGTTTAACATTTCATGCGTTTACAGCTATTTCTTAGAGATTGTTATACAGGGTATAAAAAAGTAAACATTGCAAAATGCAGCTAATAAATTTTGACAAAAATATCGAAGAAAAATCTCAGGAAAAAATAAAAAAAAAATTGCAGCCTACAACTTTAGAAACCAAACTTTTGGTCCAAATTTGAAATCCTTAAGCTCAAAGCGTTCTTGAGTTATCGTTGTAACAAATTTCCTCAGGTATTTTTTTACAACCTTAAGTTTTGAGTATTTTTTTTTACATAAATGTAAATTTCCGCATGGGAAAGTAAATATGTTGCTAGGTGAGGGTAAAAATCATGAAAAATATAACTACATACCTTGTTTTTCTGCACACACACACTAGTTTTTAAGAATATTTTACTTAAAATGCCATTTAAAACAGAAAAAAAACGAATTCTGGAAACATCACATCACAATAGCTTCTATAATAGTTTATCTTCAGCCGAGTCTCTAGCACAGAACAATTTTTAGGTTATGTTTACACAGTTGTCAAGCTGACTCTTAAGATCCTCGATTCAAAACTCCTAAAACACCCTGTATATTGGAATATGCATCTACTTTGATAGCAAAATAGCCATCCATCTCTCAATAAACCTGTAGATGATGAGCATGTTGGAATTCAACAACAAACTATCGGCAACATCGCATCTCGATTCAGCGAATACCTACGTCCCGTACAATCGAGTCGAAGACGTCGTGAGTGAAACTTCATCCGTAGTTTATAAGTGCTGTGTGTGCGAGGTTTAATGGTTGGGGATTTTAACTAGTTATTATTTATTTTTAAGTGTTCGGGCGTATGTTTATTAGTATTTCACTGCCTTCGTGACGATGGCATTGAACGACGATGCCAAGCAAGTGGTGCGAGTTGATCAGGACTCGGAAACGGACCTCCAAGCTCTATTTGACAGTGTCTTGAAACCAGACTCAAAACGTCCTCTCCAAGTGCCATGGTCCATGCGAAAACTGCCCGATTCCTTCTTTAACCCTCCGTCCACCGGGTCAAAATCAATTAACCACTCCCGGGAGAACTCTGTTGATTCCGCGTTTGGTGGTACCACGGGTACGACCGCCCCTGTGAACACAGTACCCCTACAGACTGCCCATCACCGTGCACACAGTTCCCCAGCTTCCCTGCAGCAGACGTACGCTGTGGGACAACAACAAACCCCAACCCACCATCATATTAAACAAAGGTCTTACGACGTGGCCAGCAAAACCGACGACAACACTCCTTTGCCTCCAGGTTGGGAACAAGCCCGCACACACGAAGGACAAGTGTATTATTTAAAGTAAGTCCAAACAACCTGCTGATCTGTAGGGCACAGCTGAGGGTTTATCTGCCCAAAGTAGGCCCAAGGACGTAAATGTGCATTGTTTTGATGATGTTTTAAAACATAAACATTACGTATTTATTTATTGGGAGTTGCTACAAATTCGACCAATCCGAACACTAGCCCCGGAGCTAGTGTTCCGACAGGTCGATTTTAAGGTATATTTTTCGATAATTCTGCCCAATAAAAAAACTCAACCCTGCCAAAAAAAGCAACCCAAACGAAAAAGTTAGGTTATGTTATGTTTTATATCTATCTAGATATATATCTGAACACTTAAATGTACTTTTATTTATTTGAATATTTAAAGTCCAAACAACCTACTGATAATTAGGGCACATCTGAGGGTTTATTTGCCTGAAGTAGGCCCAAGGACGTAATGCGTGCAATGTTTTGCTCATGTTTTAAAACATAAATATGTATTTTTGTTAATTAACAATGTACTTTAAAGAGAGTCAATGCGATATTGACCCTAAAATTTAGTTTTTTTGGCAATAACTTAAGTATTATACAATTCGATTGGTCTTTTTTCTTTTAAGCGACCTCAGATAAGCGAAAGTATTGTTATGGGCCATAAATATATTTTTGTAATTTTGGCGAAGGCGTATTGAAATCTACACTTGGGGTTACTTTTTCATCAAAATAAATATAGACTGATATGAAAATAACAACAAAATAATCAAAATCTTAAAACTTTTTCGCATGAAAGTACCGTACCATTTTGCCGAAAACTTCGTAGCTACGTTACCTAGGTAACTTAAATATAATACCTACATTATTATAGGATTATAAAGTTATTGCTTTTAAATGAGTAATAAAGATATTGTATAAATTAAGTAAATTGTGTTAAAAATAAAGATCTACACATTAAATAATTTTTGTCTAAAATTTGAGATACGACATTTTCAAATATACAAGGCAAAATATATTTATTTATATACTTATTAAAACAGCCATTGTTTTTTATGGGAAATTCCTAGTTGATAAAAATCCAAAAGTCCAAACCAGAGATATCTTAGATATTAAAATGTGTGATAAACAATTTCACTCTATAAAAACATTAAAAACAAAATACCTACTAGAAAATTTCAAGTTATTGCAATAATTTGTAAACGCTTTTACCTATCTACAGCCTCGAAATTCGTTGCTGGGCCCCCATAAAAATCAGAATTACTTCTACTACTACTTTTTCGACTATTTAATTAAAATCAGAGCATTTAGTCACTGCACTTTTATTGGGATGGAAGCGATCCTTACAGGCCCGAATAAAATGCTTAGTTAGCGAAAGACAAGTGTATTGTTTAGTCGGAACAACCTGTTGATCTGCAGGGCGCAGCTGAGGGTAGGTATATCTGCCCGATTTAGGCCAAAGGCCGTAATGCGTTCTGAACGAGGTGCTTTAAATCGTAAACATAATGTATTTAGTAAATACTGTTTAGTGTCTGCTGTTTATACACGATGTCACGCTTTTAGGGACAAGAGGGTCTATCTCTTTGTTTATCTTCTTAAAACTATCGTTGCGGCCTTAGTTCTACAAAGGGAACATCTGTCCTGGTCAGGTCTAGAATGAATGCCATGGTATGCTTATGATATTTCGGTGGGTGCTTATGATATTTCGGTGGGTGCTTATGATATGTCGGTGAGTGTTATGATATTTCAGGGGCGCTTATGAAATTTCAAGGGATGCAAAGAAGAAATTTTTTTCTAGGAGGTGCTCAGCCCCCTAGGCTATAGACCTGGCCTTGATTTTACCCTTTTGAAGTTTATTGAATAGGTAGAATAGAATCTTGTGTTACCTAAAGACATTTCTAACCAGGCATTTGCTGTTTTTATTTTTTCTCCCGAATTTTTTTACAAATGTATGACTTTCCCTTTTCCGGTTACGATAGAGGAAAGTAAAACAGATAAAAACTATAAAATTACCTGTGAACATGTGTATAAACTACCTGTTGATCTCTAGGAATAAGCCGAGGGTATATTCTTATTGTTCTTTTTTCATTCAAGGTTTTTAAACTACAACCTGCCTAACCACTGCAAAGTGTGTAAACGGCAACGAAAATTTGAAAACCCATTCTTGGAATACACAGGGAAAATCAGAAATAAATTTAAAAATTTTAAGCGTTGGTTTCTTTTTTACCAGACTATAGCAACGTGAAAAGAGGGTTATGTTTTTAACTTATACATGTATAATATTTATATAGCTATCATATTTACCTACTTTTATCAAGAATTATATTATTTTTGCTGAGGAGCTATTATTCAATATCAATTATAGGTATAAGGTGTCAAATAAATCGTTTTGATAATGTTTGCAATGTCTATTTAAAACAAAAAACAAAATACCTACCGGACGCGAGGCGCCATATTTATCATCATCAAATTATTATTCCCGAGATCATTCCTAAGACTGGTTTGAAGCATATCTCCATCCCGTCTAATCCCTAGCCAATTCTCTAACTTCCAACACGCTCTCCAAAATGTCTCTCAAGGTCTCATATTATTATGTGACCCTGGGTCACTAACACACCATTTGACCGTTCTCCCAGTGTCGAACTGGAAAGCCTGAGGCTGGCGAGATTTATTATGTGAGGGGCCCCCAAATTGAAAAAAGCAATAAGTATAACGTAGAAAGTAATATTTTTTATTTTCCCGCAAATAAAAGTGATGACTAAAAAAGGCATCTCCTCCAGATTTGGTTAATACAAACAAAACGGTTAAAGCTTTTTTTCAGCCATCTAAATTGTTTTAATAGTTGAAAAATTTAGTTTTATTTGTTGGTAAATATTGCTAGTCTCCTCTCCCCAACTATGTTCCTTGGGTACGTCCCTGGACACAGGCCGCTCCCAAAAAAAGAGCGTCACAGGTGGGACTTTATAAGTAATTAAAACTGAAAAACGAAGTGAAAGTGTCCCACCCGTAACAATAGAAATACCTACCTAGCGTTACGGACAGACAGACATTAGTTAAATAGATAAACGCTAGGATAAATGTCGCTTAACCTGTATGTATAATCAAAAATCGATTTTAACA
This sequence comes from Brachypterus glaber, assembly GCA_958510825.1. NCBI lineage: Eukaryota > Metazoa > Arthropoda > Insecta > Coleoptera > Kateretidae > Brachypterus > Brachypterus glaber. The sequence goes on along the minus strand of OY294054.1, from coordinate 25,199,463 downwards.
GATTATTCGAGATTATTACATCGGCACCACTACTAAGAGTGCAGATGTAATCTTTGGCCATGTATTTTTCACATTTCTTGGCGTTTTAGACCTTTCTGAGCCGAAATCGATAAAAAAATTGCTTACTTACAGCCAAATCTATTTTTCCCCTATGAAATTCTAGAAATTGACCCATAATTTAACCTATATTTTTCAAGATGGCTGCCATGTGGGTGGTGGGGTGAAGTGGATCCTACTCAAAATTAAAAGCTTACGATATAGGAAGTTTGTAAAAAAAATGTTGCTTTTGTCCGGAACACTTTTTCAGTTAGCTGCCTAACTATTACTTTATTGCACAAAGTTGAAAGACGTTTCAAAATAGTGCCGATGTTTTAATAAGATGCTTGGAACAGTTCATTTAGTTTAATTGATTATTACCTCATTGAATTCGAATTATTTGAATCCAGCCTAATGTGTGCCCTACGCAACGACTTCCAAGAATTGTTACAAAGTAACACAAAAGCTATTAAATAACAACAAATCATTTTGTGAAAGTAGTTGCAGGCAACCAAAGTCCATAGAAAATGCCTATGCAGCCGAACGGTATATCACACGAAACTCAAAAAAGGTAAAATGAAACTTAACGGGGGGTGGTTATCAAAAAAGAAGCCGTAAATCAATGTAATGCTTCGCATTCCATATTATATTCTTCGCAGGGGATAGTATAGTTTTCTCTCGATATACTTCCCCAAATATGATTTCTTTGATTTCGTGTGCGTATAGTCTGAGACACGGTAAGTAAGCTACGACGAAAGGAGGGGGGGGGTAGCAGCAAAAAAACGCTCCGAGAGGTCGCTCAAGTGTGAACGCTGCGTAAGAGGTTAAGTCTCTCTTTCCGTCAGATGGCGCCACCTTTAGTTATTGTTGACATTGGCGCGTAATTCAAAACACCACATCGTTATTTTTTTAAAAAGTGGAGCCCCTATAATATATAATATTTTTTTATTTTTGAAATATAATAGGATGCTTAGTCTAACAAAAAAGTACAGTGGACAGACGAACAGAATGTGATAAAAAGTGGTTAAGTGTCTATAGATTGTGTATATAAAAGATTTTTGATCTAGGGTAATTTTTTACTATTTTGGAAATTTAAAAACCATCATATAATACTCATTCAGATTATGTGCCGATGGTTTGGTTTTCAGTAATTAAAACTGTTTTATTATAATTTATTTTTATTAAATTAAATTTATTTATAATCACCCAAATGGTATACGTTTTATATCAATGGATTTATGGCCATATTTATTTACCCGAGACTTATTTTACATAATAAGTTATTTATTTTTAAATGCAGAGACGGACTGAGTGGAGCCAATTGCTAGAAATAACCATAACTGTCGTCATTATGTACCAGGTCCTATCGAAAAGTACCTTATAAGCATACCTCGGGGATAAGCGAGCTGTTCTCCGGAAGACGTCTGTCCCCACTCTACAACAACGCAGCGCCAGTGTATCTATTATAAAAGCTAAACAAGACGACAAAAGATATATGTTTTTTTTTTCACAAACCTTTAAAAAATGTTTTTACTAAAATACATTGTTTTCGAGATATTGGCGTTTAAAGCACTAAAATGTTTTTTAAGCATAACTCCTTTATTATACAATTAAAAAAAAAATACATTCTAACTCAAGGCTCTTATTAAGTCCCATAAAAAAAATGTTATACAGGTCGATTTTTACTATGCGGTATTTTCTGGTATTTAACTTCATACCTTCTGTTTCATTCATTATCCCACTAAACAAAGTTGGTAGCTCATGGGATACCAACTTTGTATACTTAGTTGAATAATGAATGAAACCGAAGATATAATGAATGAACGTATAGCTGGTGAAGTTGAATACGAGAAAATACCGTATCGTAAAAAATCGACCTATACAATTTTTTGCTAGAATATAACTTTTTTTAGATACATACTTTTCAAAATATTGCCGATGTTTTGATAAGGTGCTTGCAACTGTTCATCCTGTCATTATTGTTATTCTTAAAGCATAATGCACTGCATAATTTTAAATTGGTTTTAAAACATCAGATTTGTCATATCGATGATCTTAAATTTAATTCGTACTTTTAATTTTAATTACTCCGACGAGTCTGCTTATTTATAGATTTTAAAATTCTAGGCGCCGCTTTAGTGGGTACATCGAACTTCTCTCTCATATACCGGGTGTACCCCTCTGAATAGGTCGAAAATACTGCTGCCAACAAACAATACTGTTTAACTATACAGGGTTATTCTTTTAAATAGTGCACCTCCCCTAACTTTTAAACGAGATGAGATAAAAAAAATCAAGATTTAAATGTGTATATCACACAAAAAAAACTATCATTTGCAATGTTTTTTAATTTTTTATTCGGTAAGGCGGCGTCAGGGGGGCATCTCTCGAAATACGCCACTTATAACTAGTTAAGTAACTGAAAATTGTTCGAAAAAGCATTAGGTATGTGCCACAAGCGAACACTTTTATAAATCATTTTCCAAATACTTTTTATAAGCAAACTACCTACATTTGGTTTTGAGTTAAAATTTTTGGCTGGGTAATTACCCTCATCACCCCCTTGGCTACGGGCTTGTAGGTACATATCTAGAAAATCCTGGAAAAGGCATTGAATTTTATTTTAAAATTTCGTTGGACACCATGTTAGGTAATATAAATTTTACTTTTAAGGTATAAAATTAATATTATTATAGGATTTCATAATTTTAAATGGCAAGGTAAATGCATGATTGTCAAGGTCATTAAGTGATTCAATGGACATTGTCCATTCATAGACGAATTTATTTGTAATTTTTTGTTGTTGTTTGTTTCGCAGCTCAATTTCAATTGTCAATTGTAATTCACCATATCATCATTAAAAATGTGCTGCTAACAAAACATACTTTCCCCTATAGTTAATTAAAAATTATCTTAAAAAAACAATATTTTTTTTGGAAACTAAATTATTTTCAAAAAAAAATTCTTAATCATAATCAAAGAAAAAAATACGTCCTTTTTTCAGCTTACTACGAGGCAAATTTGCCTCCTTGAGCGAATGACACGTGTCTTTCGATATTTGCAAAGCAAAATTCTCTTGTTTCAAGTCAAGCTCCTTGAATAAAGGGCTCATATCTTCATTTAAAAACCCGTGCTCTTAATTCAAGGATATTGACTTGATTATCTATGGCAAAATGAGAATGAACGGGATTTTTCATTTTGTTATACAATAATTATAGAAATAATTAAAAGGTTTTTTTCGTCTCCTGTAAAGTTTGGTCAAAAGGAGTTAGCGGGTTAACACTCTAAGCCGACGTTTTGTCAGATAAATGTTTACTTAAATTAAGAATATATTTCTCTGTGTATAGTTTTTTATTAACTTTTCTTCATGAAACGAAAATGACTTTAATAACAGCTAAGCATACAATGTAAGGAAACTGTTTGTATTCACAATTTTACATGCTTTTCGCTATGAGTCACTAACTAACGAGAAAATAATCGATATCTTGAAATATTACGGAAATCCTAGAAAATTACTGAAACTTAAATATAAGTTATATAATTAACTGGCCTTAAAGCCCACTTTTCGCATGGGTTTTAAATTTGGCACTATTTCTCCGGGTTGTAATCCCCCCATAAACAAAAAAGTTATTTTTGTTTTAAAAAATAAAAAAAAATAAAAAAAATTTCGTCAATTTTTCGCTAAAAGAAAATGAAAAAAAAAAGTATTTGGAAAAATGCATTACCATTATACCATTTACTGTGATTAGTATATAATGGCATGCGTAGCATTACATATCTTCACCACTTGTTTTTTTTTTATTCAAGTGTTGACATTTCTAAGAATAAATGAAATTTATCGTCATTGCTTTCTTTGCAGTGACTTGCTTTTGTATTTAAACTGCTTGTTAAAAATAGATGGCTATAGATGCCAAATTTGGAATTAGCATGTCTATTATTATAAAGCAAGAAAAATTGATACAAGCAAATTGCGGAAATAGGTAAATTTTTAAGCGGTGATTCTGAATAATAATTATTAAAAAAATAATCGTATAAATGTTGGTCCAGATGTCGCCCCCTTCATTACTAAGGTGCCGATCGCGGCCCCTTGGTAATGAAAGATATGATATGTGCCCTAAGGGAGATTTCGTAGATCAGCTTAACTGGGCCCTGTTATGCAAAAAGCAAGCAACCCACAAATAAAAAAAAACGAGTCGTATACTGACCTAGAAATGTCAATATACAACATTCCTACATCCAACCAAAAATATGTGAAATATTGTGGGTTGGTTGCTTTTTGCATAACAGGGCCCAATTAAGGGGTGTCGGCCAGCGTGACGAAGCACGATGAAGGGTGAAGGGGGTCAAAAATGGTCAAAGATATCGTGACTTAATAATGGACGGCCCCTAAAGAAAAAAAAATGTAAACTTGTGTAATTGCTTAATGGGTTACATATCTTTTAAAGGACAAAAAAATGCACATTTTTTCTATTTTTTTTTGTTGTACTTTTATATGCCAAAAGTCAAAATATAATAATTTCTTTAATGTGTTAAAAAAAAAATAGAAAATGTGCTTTTATTTTGCCATTTTAAAGGTAGGTAACCCCTTAAAAACAAGATTTTCTTTTTTCAATAAATTTAAATTTATTTCAGTCACACAACACGGACCACAACATGGGAGGACCCCCGAAAAACCCTAGCTGTTCAAACTGCTGCCGCACAACACGCAAGCGCCGAACATCTACTTTCCTCACAGTCTTCGTTACACTCGCCGAACGCCTCAAGTATGTATCGTTTTTCACATACCGTGCTGTCCAAAAGTCACATTTTAAGAGCTAAAAATATCAAACATATGCAAAAAGATAGTTTGAGTCGTTTTAAATTTGAAGTCGATATCTCAACTCGTTCAAAAGTTAAGAGTGGGGGTGACTTTTGGACGGCACTGTATACAGGTTTTTTTTTTTTAATGACCCCACCTATAACCACTTTATTTAAGGTGGTAGACATGTGCTTCTTTAAACAAAGATTCTATATCGGATTTGGTTTCAGCAACCTCAAAAACTCTAGGATATCCGTTTTCAAACATTATGTGTAATCTCTGAAAATTCTAAATAAAATTTAAGATCTCTGTATTGAAAAATAAAAAGAGTTAAATGTAGTTATTATATCTATAGATCTGACATTTTTATTCATAGTTTTATTCATATTTAATATGCCGATATATATCGGTATATCGGCAACGTCCATATCGGTATCGGCCGATTATCGGTATCGGCGAAAAACTCCATATCGGTCGATCCCTAATTTATATCTTTAAGACTTGTTTAATATTTAAAACGAAGAGTTATTATATGGCCCACCTTATATAATTCCATTGTTTTAAATGAACATGAAATTATTAATAATAATAATTATTATTATTATTAATTTCTAAATGTTGTTTTTGCACAATTTTATTTCAAATAAAAAAACTCAACAATTTTAATTATTATATAGACATAACTATATTAATTATTTATTAATTAGCAACAACAGCGTCGTGTGAGTCTTGAAACAAAAACCGTTACAATCTTATATAAAACCGTGAATTTATTTTACTCTTCACGGCTTTTGAGCTGCAAGTATTATTATACAAAAAAAGTTCCTTTAAAGGTTGGTCCCGAAATGAGCCCTAAGAAAGCTACGCCCTTTCTAAGGGTACATCTGAAAATTGGTTTTTATTTAATATCTCTGGAATACTGTGAATTATAATAAAGAATTTTTGCACATGCTTTAACCTTGATAAAGGCTATCTTTTTATGTAATTTTTATTTGGTTCAAAAGGTGCTCTTTATGTAATACAATACAAAATAAAAATTGCATAATAAGATAGCCTTTATCAATGTTAAGGCATGGCCAAATACTGTAGTTCATAGCTTTCTGGAGATATTAAAAAAAACACTTTTTGGGTGTACCCTTAGGAGGGACGTAGGTCCCTTGGGGCTCATTTCCGGACCAACTTGTATAGGAGTTTTTTTTTTCATATTTTTGGATCTAGAATCACCCCTTTAAATTTTTGGATCACCCTGTATAATAATACTCTTGATTTTTCAAATTTTCAAAATCGTCCCTAGAATTTATTAAAAAAATTTCGTCAATTTACAGAGCCTTTACAGTAAAAATCCTGTAAATTTGAGTAAAATGGGTGTAATATTTCATAAACATATACAGACAGGTTAACGGTAATAGGCCTCGTGCATCAAGTTTTATTCCACTTACACAATACTTCCCCCTGTCATAACACATTAAAAAGTGTGAAATTCTTGCAAAAAACTCGAGAATCCCAAGTTCTCGGATGGGATTTATTTTGGTAAAAATCTGGGTAGCGTAAAGGTGTCAAAGGGGATACAAACAGCTATTTTGTATTATAGCTTTCTTGATAATATTCTTATGTCAAAAAATGTTGCACGAGGCCCATTTTGAACCCATTTTGTAGTTTAAAGCATTGTTTTGCCTTTGCAGTAGATATTTTTAGGGAATCGAGGGGAGTCCACTCTCGGGATTTCGTACACCTACTGCGAGTACTTCGAAGTAGCTTTAGAACATTTTTGGTAAGTACTTCGAGTACTTCGAACGAAACTGACTTCAAATGAGTGAATTACCCCTCGGGGGAGAGCAATAAGCATACAAATTTTTTTGATTAAAAATTAATAGAAAATTTTTGTCTGCAGCTGCCAAACTAAATACAGATGTAGATTTAGGGGCCCTGCCTGAAGGATGGGAGCAGGCGCAAACCGCAGAAGGCGAACTTTATTTCATTAATCATCAAACACGTACAACTTCGTGGTTTGATCCTCGAATTCGTAAGTTATCCTGCGGCATAATTCCGAGTATTTTAGTGTTTCTCTTAGAATTTTTGTGCAGTGGGGAAGTTGACACGTTTTGACTTGGGTCCTGGTAGAAACTAACTTTACCGCAATATAGACTAAGGGCTGTACATAAATTACGAAAAAATTTGACCCCTTCCTCCCCCTTTCAAGATTTTCGAATTTGTAACATAGTCATGTCTAGAAGAAAATATAATGATGATGATGTAGCGTTACGTAAGGCTCTTTATTATTTCTAAATATTTTTTTTTGTTTTTCACCCAAAGGGGGGCTCTTGACTTGTCTCAGCGTTACGAAGCGTTACATGGGGGAGGGGGTCTAAATTGTAAAAAAAAGCGCTAACTTCCAAGATTTTAGAGGGAGGGCTAATTTTATTTGGGAACTTACCGAACCCTTTCCCTAAAAGTTTTAGGCTAAAACGCTTAAGTAATTTATTGACAGTTCCTAACGTTGTAGAATTGTAGATTTTACGTTACAAAATTAACGTTTCTTCACTAACGTGGTTGCAGTGGCGGGTTTAGAGGGGGGTAATTGAGGTAATTAGTAATGACTATTCAAGAAAAGATATATTTCCTTTAAAATTGTTCAGTTTTTGGTGAATGCGACCAAGTATATCCGATCCCCCCTCTCATACCTTGACTCTAGATCCGCCCCTGTATGTTAGGAACGTTAGTTTTGCCACGGTTCTGCAATATTAATTAATATGAAATTAACCACCTTTCAAATTCTGTTATTAACAATTTAGCTTAAAAAAATTAACAACTTTAGTTCTGTTATTAATATCTTAAAAAAATAACAATTTTAGTATGTCAACCAGGCGCGGATTGGCTTCTCAAGGCTTGGTCGGCAAAATGTTACAAAAGGCCCGTAACCGGCTTAAAACCCAAGAAAAATTGTAAAATTTTGTTTAGCAGTTGGGCCCGGTCGGCTTTTGCCGACCTTGCCTTATTTCCAGTCCGCCACTGATGTCAACTGCCCCATTAAATCAGTCAACTGGTATAAAAAATAAATAGATGGCGTTCTGTTAAATCCATCTGATATTATTTGATCCAAGTATTTACTTGAATTAAGCATATCTTTCACACTGAAACATACATCACCTTGGGCCGCCCTTGCGAAGTCATCAACTCCTCAGCTCCAGGACCCCAATGCACATTCCATGTGATGTTAATTGACTCCGCCTGTGAACTCCACCAAACACCAAAGCAAATCAACTTTTTTGAATAAAGTTAAAAAAATATATTTTCGGCGCGCATGGGTGTCGAACAAGGATAACCCGGGTGTGTGAACCTGAAACGCTTTCACTACTCCACGGGAGCGGAAGGAGGCCATACCCGTGAAACATGGATTGCATGCTGTCTCTGGGCACTCCTGGCTAAAAGCTTAGAGAAAAACAAATGAGAAATAACATACGAAAAAAAAACGTTAATAAAGTGGAGAAAAAAAATTAATATAATATACGGTTTTAATTTTTTATTGCAAAATGTGCTTAGAATCAGGTCCCACACCCAGTAGAATTTTTTTTATTACCTCACCGTTGACTTTGTATATGTGTTCTTTATGTCTAGTCAAACAACTTCGTACATAATTCTCGGTAGCGGAGCGTTTTTTTTTTGGGACCCTTAACTTTAGGGCGTCGGACATATACAAAGTCTCAAAGTGAGGTAATAAAAAAAAATTCTACTGGGCGTGGGCTCCCGGACTATATGAGATAGTTTGCGAAATAAAGATGACTTCACACCGACCAAGATGGCGTATGTTTCTACTGGAGTCAAATCATACCAATTATGCCAGTTACAGATTCCAAAAATTTTATTTTTTTTAACTCCGCCCTATTATATCACTATAGCGTAGAGATTTTATCGAACAAATCTAAAGCTATAAGAACAAAAAACGTAATTGAGGATCAGGCTTTTAGAAGCAGCCATTTTGCGGTACAATGCTGTACATATCGATACTTCTCTTCTAAACTGTTGTATCTCGAAACTAGGTCAACTCAGTATGGCCATTTATTAAATGAACCTAGTTTCTAAATACAATGGTTTAGAACTGAGGTGTCGATATTAGAGATTTTAGTATAGTATACTAAAATCTTTATTATCGACACTGTATTAAGTACACAGATTATAGCAGTAAATTAGAATTATTAGGTTTTATATAAAATACTTCTACTAGCAGTGCAAATGCTTTATTTCTATTTCTTTAGAATTTTCAGGAAATTTTCATTTTTCATATACAGAAGGAGGGAGGGAGTCCAAAATCGGTAACATTCGAAAGGTTTGGAAATAGGATTTTAATACTTCATAACTTCTGCATAATTGAATATTTTGTTAATAAATATAAGGAACAAGTTTTTGAAGGTAATCTATGTGGCCTTCAAAAAATCTGAATTTTGGCATTCATTATTTTTTTTATTCTAGTCTTGACATAATTTTCGATAGAAAAGAGCATATCGATACGTCTGATCTAAATTTCTGTAACTCGGAATAGGAGTGATATTTACAGCTATCGCATTTTGCATTATATGATATTAACTTAGTTTACATCATGGGGGCTATATATTATAATAAATCCAGGTACTAATACCTATCTCTGTTTAGAAAACGCTATTAACAATACCTATCTTTGTTTATAGCGTTTTGTAAACAGATAAAATAAAAGTACCTGGACTTGTTATATAGTCATTATCATTCATTTTGACATGGTAATTTTCTATTGCTACAACAGCAAATTACTTACTATTTTTGTATTGGTGGGTACCCCATTTCCATAGCTTTTGGAGCTTCTAGCACCCAAATGAACCGGATCTAGACCCTGGCTATTTAGAAATAGTTTATTTTGAATGTACTCTAAGGCATACCTATATAATATCAAGCCGGGAGAAAATAACGAAATAAAAATGGTCACCAGCTCTACGACTACTAGTTTTGAGTTATAACAGTTTAGAACTGAGGTATCGATCAGTATTCAATTAAGCAAATGTTTTGGAGAACAAAGTCAAATTTCCGAACCTAAATCCATCATTTCTGTAAATAATTTTAGATTTGTTCGATAATCATAATTCCAGCGCATAATAAAACGTCTCTTCTGTTGCAGCAGCGCACTTGCAGCAGCAAAGATCTCCGAATAGTTTGGTGGGCCCCGCCTGGCACAACAATATGGCGACAGCTTCGCCCGTGAAAGCGCAGCAGGCGCAGCAGCAACGGTTGCAGCTGCTGCAGATGGAGCGGGAGAAGCTGAAACAACGACAGCAGGAGATAATCAAAAGGCAGCAGGAGATGATGCGCAGCAGCAGTCCCATGGATCCGTATTTGTCCAGCTATACGGATCATTCCAGACAGGAGTCTGGAGACAGTGGATTAGGTAAGGATTTATACAGATAAAACTGTTTTCTTTCGATTATTCCGTAATTATTACTACCGTATCGACTTCAAATTTAGAACTCTAAAATAAAACAACTTAAACTATCTTTTAGCATATATTTGATACTTTTAGGGGGACATTTTTTTTTAATGAAAAGGGGGGTCGTGTGATACATCATTTAAAATAAAGCACACATCTGTTTTATTTCTTTATAAAAAAAATGTTTCAAAACATTATTTTTAATTTGAAGGTAGAAAGACCCCATAAAACTTTTGTTGAAATGTACGTTTTTACCCTGTACTATGAAAACCAAAATTTCAGGAATGGGCAACACATTCTCAATGCCACACACACCTGAAGACTTCTTATCGAACATAGACGACAATATGGATGTGGGGAGTGAAAGTCACACGATGGACACTCCCGACCTGTCGACCCTAAGTGATAACATCGACTCAACCGATGACCTAGTGCCTACCCTCCAGTTAGGAGAAGAGGAGTTTCCCATTTTGGAGGACGTCCAATCTTTGATAAACCCTCCCGCTACAAAACCCGACAACGTTCTCATTTGGTTGTAATTAAGTGCCTAAAAAAAAACTCAAAAGCTCAAATTTATCTTTATTTTTTGGCTTTATTAATTTCTCTTTTTTTTGTTGGAAAGTTGAATATGGATTTGTTTCCTATTTTTACAGATTGATATCACTTGATTAAAATTGAGGTAAGTTTAAGATATATATTTAGGGTAGGGGGGCCCCTACCTGCCCCCTAAACAACGCCTATAATGGCATATAAGCAGCTAAAATATAAAAAGTTTTTTTTGTATAAAATCATAGAGATTTAAAAATAAAAATTGTTCTCGGGTTTTTATAAATATTCCCAGGAAATATTACTTTTTTTTAACTTTATAGCTTTTATTCTTTTCTGATCAGTAATAACCATACCCCGGTGATATCCGGTCATAAGTAAAAACGTTAAAAAAACGTTTCTGTGTTTATTTTTAAAGTTTATGACTCATAACTGAATTATCGCCGGGGATTGGTCGTAAAAATATATTAAGAGTTTTAATTTTAAACAGATTAAACCATTTTAATGTAAGACGCAAACAAACAACGTACGAAAAATGTAAAAATTGGAAAAAAATCATTTTTTTAAAGAAATATATTTATTGAAAATTTGCTTTTTTAAGCTATATTTATATTTAAAAATAAATTGAGTGTACATAATACATAGTACATAACACGTGTGCAATATATATGTACGCTTTAATCATAAGTAAATATATACAAAAATATATTTTTTAGTATAAAATTTTTAGGATTTTAAATTTATCGGTCTATTGTTGGGGACTTTATTAATTGTTGGGTATGTTGTTTTTTTCATACGTATTTTATAGTTTTTATTATGAAGTTAGTACTTAGAAAATAAATACTTTCCCAGATATTATTTTACAGAGTCTGAGAAAAGTATAAAAATACATTTTTTGAAAATTTGGCATTGGTCGAAAAAAAAATTAATCAATTTATCGTGTTCAGTAATTTGTTTTCATTAGCAAAATGAAAAATAATGTTGATGTTACCCAGTTTTATTTCTTAAAACCTAACGCTCAACGCGCCTAAAAAAGTTTTCACTTCAAAAATAAAAAAGTCCTTGTGTAAAGTTATACTTTTTTCAAATTCAGTACTTCAGTTTTAAATAAACTGAAACGTAACGCAGACAGCTAGAAAAAAACTACTCTTATTTTTTCATCATCATCAATCATTAAAAAAGCGTCAAAATTTGTTATTTTTCGGAATAAACCTATATTTTTTACAAAATCGATTTTTTGCAGGGTTTGATTAGGTAACTTACTCTAACCCTGTAAAAAAACTTAAACGCTATCATAGATTTTTATCAAAATTATACACACAAATTTATTATATATATTTTTTTTCTTTTTAATGATAATTTTTGTGTTGAAAATATTTATTTATTGTTGTGTTCTAGATTTTTCATATACGTAAACGTGTTATTAACCTACCCTAAACAAAATAAACCGATTTTTGTTTGATATAACAAAAAAAAAATATAAAATTTAATTTTTTTTTATTCATTTAATCGATATTTTGCCGGCAAAACTGATATCGATATGGAAATTTATCTTTTTTTGTATTTTACTTTGCTTAGGGTAAGAATATTTAGATTAAGAGTGAAAAATCAAAAACTAGTTATAAAAATGTTTTTTATAGAATATACAAAATTGAATCATGTGACTTTGAAACAACACAAAAACCACATTTTTCCAAAATTTTACGTCGATTCCTATAGTATAAACAAAGTTTTTAGCCACATGAACATAATCTTGTCAGTTAATCATACTCAAGAACTATTGAAGCTAAGAACTTTAAATTTTAAACATAGACTTTTTACTAGATATGAAATCTGTATTCTAAACTTAAAGTTTCTAGCTCAAATATTTCTCGAGTAATTGTACTAACAAGATTATGATTAAAAAGTCCAAAAACTTCTTTTGTGAACAATGCGTTGTGAACTCTCGTTAACGTGAGTTAACATTACAGAGAAGTGAATAGAAAATATTCTGTGTTCACAAAAAGTTCACATATACGCATGTTCACATTATCGAGCTTATACTGTACTACTTCACGTAGTCTACTTGAGTGTCTTTTGAAGTTTAAATATCTCGTTTCACAGTCACACGATTCAGTTACACAGACCTGCGCTGAAAAAGTGGTTTGGAATAGAAATTCTTAGTTTTTGGTATGCTGGTATGCTGGTTGCATTTAAAAATCCAAAAAATTACTAAATTTTTAAATTTGTATTGGTTAAAACAGATCTTTTGTGACATTTTATTCACTTAATGATGGTTTTTAATACTTTTGGGTATGCTGACTTTAAAAATTTACTCCATTTTTTTCATCGCATCGGAACAATTAAAAAAAATAAAAAAACCCTGATCTTATGGAATCAAATGGGGTTAATTTTTAAAATCATCACATCCTCACAACTCATAAAAAAAACCTGTTTAAGAAATGCAAAAGTGTTTAGTCGTTTTAGCGAAAAATGCTGGCGTATTAAAAAAAGTGATTTTAGCATACTAAAAACCTTAGATTACAAAAACACTTTCTCATTATGTCCTTAATTATTAATTATACATTATACGTTTTGTGTATTAACATAATGCAGAATTAGATATTTAAGCATACATATGCTCATATTTTTGTATGTAACTGTTTTATGTTGATTTGATGTCAACATTTAAACATGATGCTCACATTAAACAAATCCATCCAATTTGGTGCCTTTTTATGTATGTATATTATACACTTTTATGAAATTGATTAAAAACAATCAATATTATATAAGATTTAAATGTTTATATACATATGAACTGCTCTAAGAATTTTTCAAAACTCTCGAGATATATTTTTTTTAATGAAATCGTTTAAAGTATCAAAACGTATTATTAAAAGGACAATGATGGTTTTAAATCGTTTTTTCGTGCTTAGTAGTCAAAAATGCATTAAATTTTCTTTAAAACGCTGTTCCACACTTTAAATTTTATGCCATGTGAACCGAGATATTCGAATTCAAAAATAAACAGGGGTCAAATTTAAAGTCACACCGTTTTAAAGGAAATTTCCTTAATTTTGTGTGATAACAGAGACGGCACATTTTTTATGTGTTTTAGTTTTAACACTTAGTTTTTCCTTCAATTTGTTTTTTTAGGTGAATATTTTTATTCTAACTGAAAAACAGTAATTTTAATTTCACTGGCTTGCTTTTATTGTCAATAAAATACTTTGGGTCAAATTGTTTAAATTCCTTAGAGCAGTAAAACCTTTTTACGATTATAGTTAGTTATATACACTTTATATTATATCAAGTGCCTTTGATACTTTTCTATACAGGGTTTTTTAGGGGTACCCCCTTTCAACTTTTTTGTGTTTTACATCGGCCTTAGTGCCGATGTATTGAAATCTTCGCCGAAAAGTCAAGTTCTATTACCATGTTTTTTCACATTTCTCGACGTTTTAGACCTTTCTGTTTTTTTTAAGCATAACTCATTTATAAACCGATTTCAAAAAATTATATTTTAAATGAAAGCTCTTTTTAAGCAATACAAAAGATGTTTTATACAGTTTTTGCTAGAATATAACGTTTTGGAGATACAGACTTTCAAATTTTAATAAATTATGCAACACGCAGGTGTATTAATGGTTGCCTATTTGCATAACGTTTCAAATTAGTGCCTAGTGCCGATGTTTTGACTAGGTGCTTGCTGTTTAGCTGGTCTTCAGAGAAAAATGTTGGAAGGGGATACCAAAAACACCCTGTATGGTTTTAGTATAATTTAATATTACTGTGTAAATTTATCAGGAATTTTATCTTTATTATATTTAATTTGTATATTTTAAACATTGTTATAAGAAAAAATCGAGGTAGCTAAAGAATTTATAAAGATCGTGAAATTTACCCTTAAATATTGTAAAATTAGTTGTGTTGATTTTTTTAGATAACATATCTTTGTCAAAATCTTTTATCACTTATATTTATCTTATTTTGAATTTCAAAGGGGGATTGAAATCCCCATTAATTTGTGACTTTTAACCCCATAGAATGGAAAAAAATTTGAAATTGTTTAATCAGGCCTATTCACACGTACCATTGATATTGAGATTTGTGGCAATATTGACGAAAATTGCAAGGTCATGTATTAAAACTGCATGGGATTGTAATTTTTGTCAATATTGAATAGATTTCAATGGTACATGTGAATAGGCCTGAATATCGACGAAAAAAAGTAATTTTTTACAAATCTTTTGTGAATAATATTACTTGCGTTTTATTATAGTAATTTTTTGTTCCATACTTCAGTTTTTAGCACTTTTGGTTTTCAAAAAATTCCAAATTGAGTTAAAAAAAAGCAAAATATATTAAAGAAAAAATATATTGCTCATTGTTATTATTTAGGTTGTAATTTTAATTAAAAGCAATAAATCATTTTAAGCAATTTGTATTATAAGTTAAAGAAAATTTGTATTTTTAAAAGTTTTTATTTGACTTATAATTTTTAATATATTTTACGGATTAGAGAGTTAAGTACTTGTTTTATTTTTTAGAACCATTTACAGTGTGTTCTTAAAGTCGCTCCCTTTCTAAACTTTTTAGTATTTAAAATTTAGAGAGACTCTTTTAAAAAATTTTAATAATAAAAAAATTGACTCTTTAAATTTTTTAGTATTACAAATTTAAAGAGAAAATCAAGAAGGACTAAGGACCACTTGCACCAATGATGGTTTAACTTTAAACTTGGATTAAACGGCCGACCAATCAGAATGCAGCATTTTTAACTTAAACTCGGTTTAGCTGAGATAATCCCAGACCAAAAGTTGATGCAAATGGCCCTTAATAAAGTTTTTACTACTGAAAAGGTAAAAATCAGAATCTGTTTCTAAACTATTTTCTATTTAAAAATAAATACAAGGGGTACTTTATGGACTCACTTTAAACTAAACTTTAAAAATAATCCTACAAAAAAATTATGTGTTTAAAATAAATTTAATTTTGTAATTATCAATTAGATATTTCTTTAACACATAGGTATATTTAGGTATGTCTTATTTGCAATACTAAAACTGTATATATATACACGTTTATTTATAATATAAAGAAAAATTTGAAAAATTGTTTTATTTATACCTTTCATTTTCAGATATTTTTGTCTCAGTAAACCGTAAAGTGGGGTGTACATGAACAGGGCAAATAGGAACACACCAGTTAAATATATTCCATTCAAAATCGACCAAGGACTGATTCCATATAAAATTGACCAACAGTGTTTTTCTCACTAAAGCAGGATTTCCACAGGGGAAAGTAAAATCTATTCTAAAATTTGAAATAAACAACAAATGTGGTAAAAAAATATAATATAAAATATTAGTTTTCTACACTGCTACTAGGCTGCTGGTTAGCAAAAAAATATAACAGTATATAATGTAATAAATGCAGTAATAGAACATGTGTACATTTTGTAGGTAGACTACAAACAAAAATAAATAAACACAAACTAAAACATATATTCTCTTAGTTAATATTTAACTAAACTAGCATTCGAAAACAGTAGAGTCGTCTGCGTCACTCGATCTGGTTTTTACTGAACAAAAGAGAGAGAACATGAGTGACGCAAACGCCTCTACTGTTTGCAAATACCATATAGCAGCAAACTGCTATCCTATAAGTCGTATATTTAGATACAGGGTTGTATTTCCATATGAGTAAATTTGTTAATTATATAATTTTTTTGAGCAATTTCAATTTAATTTATGTAAAATACATATAGGGGCTAAACAGTTTTTTTCGCCAGGAATTTTGTGCAAAAAATCCTTTCATCATCTATCATTTTGAAAATTTTACCTCCTTCTGAAAATGTCGAATAATTTTTTATGTAAAATTTTATTATTAGTATTAATACTTCATTACCCAAACAACTTATAAAGTTTTGGCCGATTAATGAAACAATCCTTGTCTACAGGACATTTTTAGTAGTCATATTATTGTCATATTTTGATCCAAACGTGATTTAAGAGAAGCCAAATAAATCGTTAAAATTACGTCAATATGGAATAGAAAAATTCAAAAAAGTAATTACTATAGTAATAACCATGAACATGAAAAAGTTTCACTATGTCTTATAATGAAAAGAAAAAAACAAAATTTTTGAAAATTTTTCTGAAATTTAAAAACTTCTCCAGGAGAAATTTTGAAACCTCTTGAGAAGAAAGTAAGATAAGTTATCAACGAAAAAAATATGTAGTTTTTTTAACTTAAGATGGACTTTTTTGTTTAAGTCCTAGTACTTAGGAAATGTACTATAATGTATTGCACTATAATTACCCCGTTGAAAATGACAATCTGCGCGGGTATAAATGGTGCACAATCCGGACTCAAGCGGGTGAATTTCATCCGCTCAAGTCCGGTCCATGCGCAGACCCGTAATTTTCAATAGGGTACAACCTATTTTACTTACTTTTTTTTAAATAAATAACAAAAAATGCAGTCTTACACATGACCAGATAATTTTTCTAAATATCTAAGTAACATATTTTTCTAAGTAACATTAATTTTTCAATAGTTAAAAATATATGTATAATATTTATATCTAGCGAATTATTCGAAATCGATCCTTAATTCAGATATTTTACAATATACTGAGTAAGTAAAAATATCTTACGGAGTAATTTTATCTTCGAGATATTTTGTCGGATCTGTTTTTTTAACACCTAATATTTCAAAAAAATACTATTCTTAACACGCATTCTTTACTAGGCGTTTTGCTAAGAGGTAGTCAAAGTGCCTTTTAAGAGGCAATAAGTACAAAACTGTACTTGCAGCTTTTAACAAATTAAGCTTAGATATCGGATGCTTTATCCAAAGGTCATCTTCATGTCCAACACCTGTTTTAACAACACCTACTGGCAACTTTAAATGATAATTTAAACATTCCTGTAAGGTCCTGTACTCTGTCGGAACAGAATTTTCAGTTGAAGAAAGCATGAAGTCCATTATTCTTAAATCGACTAAATTGGTAAAGATAAAGTTATGTCTTGATTCATAAAAATCTCTGAATAGAAGTGTATTGTACATGTACTTTGTTATAAGCTTACATTCTAAAATTTCTTGTAAGTCAGTGGAAAGAGATCTATCTCCTTTGTATGCAGTATCAAAAATGTATATCAAGTCCTTTGTGTCTATAACTAATAGTTTAACTGACTGTTTACCATTGTGAGGTAATCCGAATACACTTATTGCAATCTCACTACATTTAGTAATAGCTTTTATTGCATCAAAATAGCGTCTATCCGGACTTATCATATATACAAAGCGTTCCAACTTTGATTGTAACACGTTGAAATGACATCTACTAAACAATATTTCATCATAGATCTGTTTGCCAACAGTATAGGGTTCAGGTACATCAGTGGAACTGCAAGACGATGTGGAAGGAGTAATAATAGGGGAACAACTTTCACAGTCTGAATCATTTTCAGGTTTACTCTTAATACACATTTTTTTGAAAATTTTTGCATCTACAGTGGCTGGTGTAGTATTCGAAAATGTTCGAATGCTAGTTACTTCGTGTGAGTAAAATGATAACACTCCAATTTTTTGATTTGTGTTATAATGGTTTCTTGTTACAAATATTGATATACGATTATAGGTCGTGTTATCGACGAATCCTTCATAGACATCAGAATTATTTATTTCGACTAGGACGAAATCCCCTTTCTCTAAATCGTAAGAATTCATTTGTGTTTCTTCTGAAATTCAAATTGACATTAGAAATCATAATGATTATGATTTTAAATCTTTACTAACCACCTCCCTGGGAATCTCAGTTTTAAACTGTTGAATCTCGAAATTCAATTCAACAAGTGGTTCTGAAGTGAATTAATTGAATTGACCTAGTTTTAAGATAACAGTTTAGAATTGAGGCATGGATGTATACCTTATTTATCTCACCTGGTATATATGATTTATAAAAAACATCAGTATTTCGTCCCAGCGCAAGTTAAGAGCAAAACCCGCTAATTTTAATACTAAACTACTTTTATTTATTACAAAAACTTATTTAATTAGTAGTTAATGTGATAATAAAGGACACTTACCCTTAAATACTTCATTAAAAGATATCAAATTCGACTTTTAAACAGTAAAAAAAACATCAAAACAAACTCAAACGAAAAAATTTAGAGGTTATGTCCCATAGATAGGCATTTGCCGTGTTGCAACATTGTTGGCTGCGACATCTAGCGAGCGTAGTCTAGTTTATTTCAAATTTTTTTGGCGAAGGCGCCTTACAGTATTTATGGTCTGTTTCATCAAGCAAGATAGTAAATTAAAAATCGCACAGTGAATAACTGAGTTTACGCTCGAATACTGCTTATGAGCTTTAAAATGATGTAGCACAAAAACTACCTTTCTGTTAAAAAATTTAAAACCGTCAACAATGTATGACGAATAAGATAAGGTCATGCAATTTTTAAATAAAGTCGGTGATTTAAATCTTCGTCATTCGTTTGTAGACTGCAAAAGGTGGTACATCACTCGTGATATATTTTGTTTTAAGTTTTAAGAAGTGTATTGGACTAGAGACTTTTGAAAATGATTATGTTTTAAATGTAAGTACCCGATTCTTTTATAAATATTTATATGCTTTTTTTTCTAAATATACCGAAACTTTTTGAAATAGATATATCTATTACACATATATGTGGGTCCCAGTTTATGGGACATCAGAGGCCTGTGCTCTACATAGATAGATAGATAGATTTTATTTATCCTTCGAGACTATAAAAATACATACGTATAAGTCTATGGACAAGTCAAACAGAATAAAATATAAAAGACAAAGTATAAAAAAAACATGAAAAATTACAAATACCTATTTTGAACAGAACAGTTTAAAAATCATTAAAATATTCCTTTAAATTATAAAGAGCCTTATCATTAAAAAAGCGTTTTATTTGTTTTTTGAATTTATTTATATTGTCGATTTTCCTTATGCTTGGCGGCAACTTATTGTATGCACGGATTGCCATGTATCGTGGTCCAGTTTTGTAGAGGTTCGTGCGGTGGACGGGTATAGAAAAGTCATTGCCGTGCCGTGTTCCCATCGTCCCATATATTTGATTATTGCGTAGAAAATCATGAGAATTTTGTTTTATGTATAAACAAAGTTTATAAAGATATACTGAATAAACGGTCATTACTCCACATTCCCTGAATAATGGACGGCAGTGACTGAAGTATTCAGCACCACATATTAACCGTACTACAAATGGTTGGGGACAGAATTTTTTACATAGAGGGTTGATTCAGTAACCTCAAATGCGAATTTGTTTTCATAAGGTGGGAGGCCATTTTGGGGCAATACTCTTTTTAAAATTTATTATGATAAAAAACTTGTAAAATTTAAAACCGCCAACTTTATATGTCATACATGTACAATATTATTTTATTAAACATATGTTACGTAATTTTCAAATAAAAGTATCAATGATTTAGATATTTTAGTCAGTCTTTACAGATTGCTAAAGGTGGTAGATCGCTCGTGGTTATTTCTTTAATTTTGAAAGATTCTGGATTTTTTAACTTTATTGTAATAATTTGTGATTCTTTTTTTACTTTCAGGTCTTTAACTATTACACTGCTCAACACCATTTTAGTTGCATCTGGCTATATTTGATCCGCTAATCGAGAAATGTGAAAAAAGGACCTCAGGTGACTTGCCAAACAAAAATCCAAAAAAAAAGGCAAAATCCAATATATTTTTAGTGTTCTTTTTTAATACACAACTTTTTCAGGTTCGTGCGTAAATAAATATTTGTACTGTGTTTTTTATAAATATTGTTTTTTTTTTCAGGTTTATGTGTAAATAAATAATTTCTGTATTTAATTATTATTTCTTTCAGGTATTTCACTGTTTTTAAAAATTTTGTTTATTTTAAATTTTTTATGTTTCTAATTTTAACATGTTTTTTTTTTCAGGTATTTTTACTGTTTTTCTTTTATGTTTTTTTTTCCGGGTTTATGTGTAAATAAACAATTATTGTATTTAATTATTATTTCTTTCAGGTATTTTACTGTTTTTATAATATATGTAGGTATATTTATTTTTTTTTTGTTAATAATAGGTTTTTTTTCAGGTTTATGTGTAGATAAACAATTATTGTATTTAATTATTATTTCTTTCAGGTATTTTACTGTTTTTATAATATATGTAGGTATATCTATTTTTTTTTGTTAATAATAGGTTTTTTTTCAGGTTTATGTGTAAATAAACAATTATTGTATTTAATTATTATTTCTTTTAGGTATTTAACTGTTTTTATAATTTTGGTTTATTTTAAATTTTTTATGTTCCTAATTTTAACATGTTTTTTTTTTAGGTATTTTTACTGATTTTTTTTAATATAGGTTTATTTTTCAGGTTTATGTGTAAATAAACAATTATTGTATTTAATTATTATTTCTTTCATGTATTTCACTGTTTTTATAATTTTGGTTTATTTTAAATTTTTTATGTTCCTAATTTTAACATGTTTTTTTTCAGGTATTTTTACTGATTTTTTTTAATATAGGTTTTTTTCAGGTTTATGTGTAAATAAACAATTATTGTATTTAATTATTATTTCTTTCATGTATTTCACTGTTTTTATAATTTTGGTTTATTTTAAATTTTTTATGTTCCTAATTTTAACATGTTTTTTTTCATGCATTATTACTGATTTTTTTTAATATAGGTTTTTTTCAGGTTTATGTGTAAATAAACAATTATTGTATTTAATTATTATTTCTTTCATGTATTTCACTGTTTTTATAATTTTGGTTTATTTTAAATTTTTTATGTTCCTAATTTTAACATGTTTTTTTTCAGGTATTTTTACTGATTTTTTTTAATATAGGTTTATTTTTCAGGTTTATGTGTAAATAAACAATTATTGTATTTAATTATTATTTCTTTCAGGTATTTCACTGTTTCTATAATTTTGGTTTATTTTAAATTTTTTATGTTCCTAATTTTAACATGTTTTTTTTTTAGGTATTTTTACTGATTTTTTTTTAATATAGGTTTTTTTTCACGCATTTTTACTGTTTTTTTTTTAATATAGGTTTTTTTCAGGTTTATGTGTAAATAAACAATTATTGTATTTAATTATTATTTCTTAAAGGTATTTTACTGTTTTTATAATATATGTAGGTATATTTATTTTTTAATATAAGTTTTTTTTTCAGGTTTATGTGTAAATAAATAATTGTTGTATATAATTATTATTTCTTTCAGGTATTTCATGCAAACCTTAAGTCGCACCTAGTTGCTTATTCATCTATGCATGAAATATTTTATTTCTAGACCTGTATAACATATTTTACATTTTAGATTTCTGAAGGACAATTCTTATGGATACGTTTTTTTCGAGTCCTACAACCATTTGCAAAAAAGAAGTTCCATCAAGCTAAAATTACAAGCAGTATTGGAAAGTTTTACTTACAGTCATACTAGAGAAAATTATAGACATTTATATTTCTTTATATTTTTTTATGTTTTAGGTTTCTGAAGGATAATTTTAGAAGTACATGACTCATAGCTCCCAACTGCCCGGGCTCCGCACATGACAGACAAACAGACGGCTGCCAGTTTTGGTTGTAGGAATCGTGGCTTCTGCTTGCTCTCTTGATTTCCTAGAGATGACTCTAGTCCTAGGACTAGACAGTCAATTGAGGGTCTTCGTGCCATTCTCGCTCGCCCGGTTTTCTTTAGAGCAAAATTAAGCTGTACCTACAAGTCCTACAACCAATTGTAAAAAAGAAGTTACATCAAGCTAAAATTGGTAAGTTTTACTTTTTTCTTACAGTCATACTGAAAAATAATAATAGACATTTATATTTCTTTAAACTTTTGAATGTTTTAGGTTTCCGAAGGACAATTTTAGAAGTACATGTGATTGTAAAAAAGAAGTTTCCTAAAGAACCTACAACCATTTGCAAAAAAGAAGTTTCATTAAGCTAAAATTACAAGCAGTATTGGAAAGTTTTACTTACAGTCATACTAAAGAAAATGATAGACATTTATATTTCTTTATATTTTTTTATGTTTTAGGTTTCTGAAGGATAATTTTAGAAGTACATGACTCATAGCTCCCAACTGCCCGGGCTCCGCACATGACAGACAAACAGACGGCTGCCAGTTTTGGTTGTAGGAATCGTGGCTTCTGCTTGCTCTCTTGATTTCCTAGAGATGACTCTAGTCCTAGGACTAGACAGTCAATTGAGGGCCTTCGTGCCATTCTCGCTCGCCCGGTTTTCTTTAGAGCAAAATTAAGCTGTACCTACAAGTCCTACAACCAATTGTAAAAAAGAAGTTACATCAAGCTAAAATTGGTAAGTTTTACTTTTTTCTTACAGTCATACTGAAAAATAATAATAGACATTTATATTTCTTTAAACTTTTGAATGTTTTAGGTTTCCGAAGGACAATTTTAGAAGTACATGTGATTGTAAAAAAGAAGTTTCCTAAAGAACCTACAACCATTTGCAAAAAAGAAGTTTCATTAAGCTAAAATTACAAGCAGTATTGGAAAGTTTTACTTACAGTCATACTAAAGAAAATGATAGACATTTATATTTCTTTATATTTTTTTATGTTTTAGGTTTCTGAAGGATAATTTTAGAAGTACATGACCCATAGCTCCCAACTGCCCGGGCTCCGCACATGACAGACAAACAGACGGCTGCCAGTTTTGGTTGTAGGAATCGTGGCTTCTGCTTGCTCTCTTGATTTCCTAGAGATGACTCTAGTCCAAGGACTAGACAGTCAATTGAGGGTCTTCGTGCCATTCTCGCTCGCCCGGTTTTCTTTATAGCAAAATTAAGCTGTACCTACAAGTCCTACAACCAATTGTAAAAAAGAAGTTACATCAAGCTAAAATTGGTAAGTTTTACTTTTTTCTTACAGTCATACTGAAAAATAATAATAGACATTTATATTTCTTTAAACTTTTGAATGTTTTAGGTTTCCGAAGGACAATTTTAGAAGTACATGTGATTGTAAAAAAGAAGTTTCCTAAAGAATAGATTACCACGACATACACATGACCTTACCTCTGGGTAGCTGTTCTTTCATTCATGAGCGTAGAATAAATTCAGCACTGATTAGAAGCGACCACAAGAAGTCTGTCCCCACTCTACAACAACGCAACGCCAGTGTGATAAAAGCTAAAAAAGATGACAAAAGAAGACTCAAATGGCTGCGAATTTTGGTTGTAGGTCATCAGGGCTTCTGCTTGCTCTCTTGATTTCCAAATGAGATGACTCTGGTCCTAGGACTAGACAGTCAATTGAGTGCCATAGAGCTATCCTCGCTCGCCAGGTTTTCTCTAGGGCAAAATTAAGCTGTATGAGTCCTACAGCCACGTGTATAGGCCTACTGGGGTTTCCTCAGTGGGGAACGGCACGTTAACCGTAACGCGCCTGGTGCTTTACCTCCTGGGTGGCGTGGAAAAGAGCACAAACTGCAGCTCTATTCTTGACCATAACATAAAATATTTCGCATACGCAGTTGCTAAGGTACAACCAATCATATATTAGCTTCCTTAGCAACAGCGTATGCGAATTATTTTTGCGAATGGTGAAGAATAGAGACCCTGATTGTTTTATAAAAATACGACATTGTTATGCTTATTTTTACTTTTATACAGCTTTATAACGTTGGAAAAACGTTATTCTAAATTTCTACTATGGTCTGTTTCATCAAGCAAGAGAGTACATTAAAAATCGCACAGTAAATATTTTTACAACAGGTTTGAATAGTATTTGTTTGTGTATAGAATATAGTTATGTTTTATAAAATAAACTACGCAGTATATTCGCACATCCAATATTCGAATCCGTTTTGAAAATATTCACTGTGTGATTTATAATTTACTCTCTTGCTTGATAAAACAGACCATAGGATAAAATATTATATGATTGTGATATGATTACTGATATTAAAAAGTTATTTTTAATGTGATATTGTGTATTATTTTTATTGTGATATTCTGTATTAGCAAGAATGTATTAGGTTACCTATTGAGAATAAATACTATCATTATTACTACAGTCAAACCTCTATAGCTCGAACATCCACAACTCGAAATTCTTCATAAGTCGAAGTTTACTGATATTCTCCGCACATTTTATACTGTATTGTTTCTATTTCTGTATTATAAAGATGGTACCACGGCTTAAACGATTTCTTATAAGTCTGGCTATTATTTCAGACTAAATTTAAAAAAATTTGATACCTATGTAGGTATATGAAATATTTTGATCGGCTTTTACCATAGATTATACAACTCCCAATGTCCTCAATGCGCGGTTGCCAATAGTCGGTGTGGTTTATTTGAACTACTAAGAAATTTAAATTTTACGTAAAAATAAACCAAAAATAATTTTTATATGCAATAATTATAATGAATATAAAAAAAAATAATTTATGGTTTTTATCATAAATCAACTAGTCACTTCGTATATGGTTTTTATAAAATACTTATAATCAAGTTCTTAATAGAATTTAAAAAATAATTTTTTTAAAGAATCAAGGGGCTTTTAGTTATAAAAAACAACTATTTAAAATAAAAAACAATTTAATAACAAGTTTTGTGAGTTATAATATACATACAAATAAAATAATAATTAAATAATTGAACAAGGTGTTATATGGATAACAGCTGTGTGTATTTAGATACAGTATTAGGTACCTATATGTGTTATAATTAATAAAATAAATAATACAATATAACCATATATTGTTTTAAAACATGAAAGAATTCTTTATTATAAAGTTGGAGTTACGAATTTATAATTGCAGAAAATTTTAACATAAGATGAATTTTGGATTTTTATTTATTAAACTCACAAGGGGTAAAACCGTATACAAAATTTCGGAAGCGTTTCAAAAATCTTTCAGAAATCTCAAAAATTTATGACAAGCTTCAAAGAATTTTGAGAAATTTCTGAAACCTTACAAAAACCTTGGAAGTCTGTGTACAAATATTTTGTAGTGGTTCACCCTTTGTTTAGTCATTTTTGGATTTAGAATTAAAAAAAAGTAGGTACTAAGAAAATAGGGTAATTTTCGGAATCAGCATATCAGAATTAGGCAATTTTCAAAACTTAAATTGAATTTAAATACTTACAGAATTACGTTCATATTTTTGCTTTTGAGCAGCCTCAGGAAAGAAGTTATGGCGATTTTTTTTTAATTTTAATGTATTATAAGATCTCCAGATTTTTATGATTATTTAGTTTTTCAGGTTTATCCATTCATAGTTAATTGGGGGTTACTTTTTTATAATCACCAAAAATAAATGCAAAATAACAAAATAATCAAAATATTAAAAATATTTGCAATAAAGTGCGTTGAAAGCGTACCATTTTATTTTTACTATAAACTATTAATTCATGTCTTAAACTGTATGCCTTTTACTGTACATTTAATAAATTCAAAAAATATATCATACATGGGCGTCATTAAATAATTATCTTTGCTAATATCTTAATTATTAGAGGTCGTTTAAGAATTACGCAACAAAATATTTTGAATTTTGACTCCTAACGCGTATACATTGTTCAAAACTAACATTAGAGAAACAATAAGTTTCTGACTTTAGAAAACATTTTTCTGATGTTAAATTTTTACCCATTTTAAAGAAAAGTATTTAGAAATGTCCTCAAGACAATATTTTATTTATTAACATTTTTTTATCTTTAATATTTTAAAGGTAGAATTTTAAATTACTATGACGTAGTAATTATTTTTGTTCTTAAAAGGGGGAGGCAGAGTAAAAATAAATTTTTTGGCCTTATTCTAACGACGCCCTTTTGCATAGTTTTTACAATAATTTATAATATTTATTTCAAAATAGAACGGATCTTTGCATTTTAAAAACATAAAACTAAACGAAAACTCTATAAAATGTTTAAAAACCAAGCAAATCGTTCTATAATGACAATTCTAAACTTAAAAATTATGCTATTTCGGAATACAGGGTGGTCCTAAAATTTTTACTGACTAAACTTTTATTTCTAACTTAAAAGAAATCACATTAAAATGGCGTAATCTGCACTTTTACTTTTGATATGCAACACTGGTTTTTATTTCTATTTTTAAAAACTGAACAAAAATTTATAGCATACCTAAAAATGATTGATCTGTATTGGACCACTCCTGTATGATAATTTTTGGTTACCAAGTAAGTCACCTAAAACAAATCAGTTGTTTTTTGAGCTTTTTAAAAACAGTACAAGAAATTTATAAGCAATAAGTTTATTTTTTATTTGAATCAAAGAATTGCTGAATTCAGTAACTGTTAAAGGCCCTAAAATGTCTAAAATGTTTTAAATAGCTCTTTCAGTAGTAAAAATCTATTGCAAAAAATCAGTATAAATTAATAAATGCTAATCTTTATATTGTAGAAATCTGGGCCCTATAAAAAACTCGTGAAATAACCTTTTAAACGGTGCTTACACTATGAATTTAATGCCATAAGTGTTGTATCTTACTGAGTTTTTGAATTTAAATTTCTCGACTCCCAAGCATAAAATTTAAAGTGTGGGACACCGTTTTAAAAGGAAATTTAAGTATTATTTAGGACTAAAGCGTTCGCAAACTATCTGTTCGCGAAAATATTTTGTAGGATCAAAAGTTCGCAAAGTAACTATCAGTGAATATTTGGTATTTAACTCACATTCCTCTCCTGTGTAGTCAAAAATACAAATAAGAATATTTGGATATTTTTGCAAACTTTTGGTTTATGAAAATTAAAATATACTGGGAATGCGGAAAAAAATACGGTCTTTCAATCTAAAATTTTGGGTTATACAGTTTTTCAACTCGTCATATTTTGCACTTTTTTGCGAAATACGACGATATTTTGTCCCAGTTGCTGCGAATTTGACTCTACAATGATTAGCAACTTACTAATTTACCCTGCATTGAAAAAATATAATTAAAACAGGTACAAATAGGCAAATACAAATCAAATAACTGGTAATGAATTTTTAACGCCATTGTTGCATTTGTTGGGTGGTTTTAGTAAATCACAAAATTGTAGCAGGGCTTCCCTTAAAGGTCTAGATACTTGGGTCGATGTCGTTGTTGTACAATCTACTAAATACGGATACAAATTTATCAGCTGCTCCCAGGCTATTGTGTCATCTAAAATTAAAAAAAATAAAGATTAAAAAATATATTAAAAATTACAAAAATTAAATTTTTTGTGCCAACAGCGTAGCTCACACCGTTAACTTTTTACGTTCGAGTAATATTAGATCATATATACATAGATGCACCTTGAGTCCACGTCAAACCGAAATGTTTTCATTGCTATATCCAGATAGATTTCACCTTCCCGCTTCTGGTCACCACCCACCGCTATAGTGGTTTGTTGACAAATTAGTTTATACTTCACCTCCTCGCAACCTCACCGCTATAGTGGTTTGTTTACAATTGGCTTTGTATATGTTCTACATAAAACAAACAAACATTATCACCATATCTATGTATATATGATCTAATGTAATAATAGTATTTTTAAGACTGAAATGATTACCAGAACAGGATATTTAATGTAAAGATTATGTAATAATTATTAACTAACCTTTAACAGTGACAGATTTCTTCATGGAAATAATAAGAGTTGTTAGAGCTTTTAATACAAATGATATCTCAGACAGTCTATACCTAAAACACAAAAAGGATTTCATTATTATAGTCGCCACAATTAAACAACAAAATTATATCTTTGAACCAAATATATATTTTTGGGGAAATTTAAAAGTTCACAAAAATTTTACGAGATGTGACACTGGTAAGCGGCTATACTATTCAATCAATATCCGCAATTGCACATAATTTTAACGCTCAGAGTACCAGTCATATGTAGAAGTTTTGTGAGCTTTTAAATATGGCCGCTGTTGAAGTCGAGTTCAAAAAACGCGCTACAAAAACAGCACAAAAATACCACGCGTTCAAAAACCGATAAGAAAATCGAAAGGTAATAAATTTAAAGTTTTGCGACGTCATAAAATTATACACGGTAATTTTTTTCGCGTCACTGGTTATTCTAAGGCGCAGTTGAACGCAAATTGCGCAGTTGACAAAGCGAAATGCGCAGTTAAAGCTTAGAATAACCCCTGTTTCGCGTATTATGTATACCGCGCTCAAAATCACCGCTTTTGGTATTTCCTAGTTTAAATAAATCAGTTGTTTCAAATAAATAAATTTATTTACTTAGCCCAAATAACATCTAGTTGATTCAAGTAAAGAATTCTGTGTGTAGAATTCTTTTCACTAGAGAAACAAATTAATGCTATTACATACCTTGGCAGCGGACATTTTCCACTAAGTTTCTCATCCTCAATATACTTCTTCAGGACCTCCTGAAATCTGTGCAATAAGGAAGTAACAGCCAACTGGCCAGCAATACAGTTACTTTTTTCATCCCCAGACACTATGAAGTCTTTATTATACCCATCGATCAAAGAAAACTGCAGTAAGGTTTCAAAACAAGTTTTCGCAAACTCCTCTCTTAATGTTATTTCGATATCACAGTCGGTTTTTATGTTAGTTGCAGAATGTATTGAACCTTTGTTCAAGAGTATCACCACTTGCATTATGAACTCTTTTGGAACGGTGTTCGAAAATGGTAGGACCTCGGTCCTTAATAATTCTATTATTTGGCAATCAGTCGCTTCGTCTGAGACCATGTCGTCCAAACCTTTGTCTGTTGGGGCACAACTGAAAAATACAATAAACTGAAAATTTTTGATCCCCCGGAACTGATAAAATACAGGGAATTTAAAAATTACATCGGCACTTAGTACTACTAAGAGTGCGGATGTATTGAAATCTTCACCGAAAAGTCAAAATCTATTACCATGTTTTATCACCTTTCTCGACGTTTTAGACCTTTCTGAGTCGAAATCAGTAAAAAAAAAATCGTCCGTCTGTCTGTAAACTCGATAACTCCATTTCTAAATAAGATATCGACAAGCGGTTTTTTGCATATTGTTTCTTATCGTATTTCGAAGAGCTGATTAGATTTTGGGGGTAAACGATTGGGGGTAAGGGGGTAAGAATGGGGTAAAACTTTTAGCATATCTCACTTATTTATAACCTGATTTCAAAAAATTATATTTTAAATGAAAGCTGTTTTTAAGCCCTATAAAAAGTGCTATATACAGTTTTTTACTAGAATATAACGTTTTGGAGATACAGGCTTTAAAACTTTAATAAATTATGCAGGTTGCCTATTCACGTGATCACACAACTTTCCTTTTAATAACGTTTCAAATTAGTGCCTAATGTTCAATCGAAAAATGGCTTATTTATACGATTTTGACCAAGTTACCCAACTTCGATCTTTACTAAAATCTAATCAGATCTTTCCTATAGTTATATATAAAAAAATATCGTTTTTTTATTATTAAAAAAAATCGAAAAAGGAAAAATAAAAAAAGTTAAAAAACGGAAAATCGATACTTACGTATTTGGAAACAAAAAATCATTCAGCGTGTGATAAAGTTCGTTCCACATCGTGGAAAATTGATTTCCGTGAGATCGTGCGACTTTCAGGCCAATTTTTAATACTGTTATCAAACTATTAGCGGCCAACTTCCAAACACTGCTCGAAACGCAGTTGTACTTTAAAGCTAGCGGCGTGTGCAAAGCAGCGACAATATCGTGCAGAACATACGAACTTATAACTTCCGGATATTCTGCGCTTTTTTCATAAAGTTTAACCACCATAGTTATGGATTTTTCGCCGAACGGAACATAATTCATAACGACCCAGTCCATAACTTTGTGTTGCTTGTTTTCAATTTTGCTGAATGAAGGTGGGGAGCAGGTGAATTTTGAGAATATTAACAGGCGTTTGAATATTTCTGGTATCATTTTGTTGTTGTTTCTGGACATGGCTTCTTTTTGTAATAGTTCCATCGTGTGTAAAACGCCGTCGTGCAATGGGGTTAGTGAAAGGTCCGTCGAGCTAGTTACGGTGTATGGGGGGGTTTCACCATATACTGGTATGCTGACACTATTGGTTAGTACTTTTCCTAAATAAAATTTTAAATGTATTATACAAGTAAAGTCGTGATACGTAAAAAAACTAAATATTTTTAGGGAAAAGTAAAATATGTTTTGAAATAAATGAAAATAAACCTTACCTAATTGCTTTAAATCTTCTAACGTAAACGTGACTTTGGTATGTTGAAATACACTGGGAAAAATTTGTATTAAAGAAATCAAAAACGTTTGACTGGGTATATAAATATCATCGCCAATATCACCACCATCATTAATGGGCAAAATAATGTGTGTGCCAATTTTAACCCAAACCTTCCATGCGGCTTGCCAAATCTCTTTGTCTTCTATCACATTTTTATTATCAGTTGAGTTTTTTTTGAGAAACAGGATTTCTTGAAAGCATTTCAGCGCTGCTATTGAAACTTCGTTGTTTTTACTTAAGGCGGCGTTTTCGATAAACTCCAACAGTAAAGTCCAAGACTTGGGGAAGTCCCCTAAGGCTTGCAACAATTGTCTTTTGGTGTTAAACATTCTAGCAACACCGGACAGAGTTAAAACTTGAGTTTCAGCCCATTGCTTTTGGGCAGTATTTCTGGTGTGGTGAATTAAGATGTTACCTAAAAAAATACTTACTTTTCAAAAACAAAACAAAAAATGAAAAAAAAAAATAGTTTTTACTATTACAAAATTTGTACCAAGATTTTTGTATGCCAAACGAGATTTATGAACCAAAAAATCCAAGATTTCTGAGTTTTTGTAGATTTGGAAAAGGAACTTATGGACTAAATTTAAAGTCCTTAGCTCAAAGCGTTCTCGAGTTATCGTGGTCACAAATTTTCCCTGACAGACTAACAGAAGATATTTAGTTTTTTTGCCTATAAAGTCAAAAATCAATTTTTTTACTAACTATAGTTAGTTAGTTCTGTAACAAAGGTATCCTTTTATAAATATCTATGTTTTTGGAGATGATATAATCTTACCTCCTGCGTCCACCTTTTCGGTGCTAGCCGAGTTCGACAAACTTCTTACTTTGTCCAATAGAGGGAACAGTACTTGCCACAAAATAGCTTGCCATGTTGCTTGCTTATGTAAGCCCCCGTGGGCTGATATGGTTGCAAATAGGGTCTGGCCTGCTGATTTGCGCACTGCAGGTCTGTTGTCTACGCAAAGTTCGCCTAGGCGGGCATATAAGCACATCCAAAGTTTGTCAAAACTAGGCATGTTCGTTGTGCCGGGCATTTCAGGTAATACGAAGTTTTCTTCAGTCAAAGTTTGGCTGAGTTTGCCTTGGTTTTGATGTAAATAGTCAGATATGTTCCACTGAAAATAATTTTTATATTATTATAATTATAACCGCCAGCAATATTTTCGAAAATACGACTATATCAGCGTCCCAATTTTTATTTTTTTAAGCTATTAGAACAATGACTTACCATTAGTCCCACAGCAGTTAATGAAATGTTTAATTCTTGTGTTTGTGAGCCAAATTTCGCCACTGTGTCCACACATTGTGGCAGACACCTCCATGGCATAACAGGCAGAAAATCAGTGATGATTAGTTGCAAACACTGAAATGCTATTTTTATAAGGTTTTCCCTAAAAAACAAGCCAATTATCGACCATTTGAGGTACATGTACCAATTATCGACACTTAGGGTGCATGTGCCAATTATCGACCATGTAAGGTATATGTGCCAATTATTGACCATGTAAGGTAGATGTCCCAGTTATTGACCTTGTAAGACGCGTGCCACTATTATTGCCCGTGTAAGGCACAATTCATGTTCCAGTTACTGACCATGTACGGTACATGAAACATGGCTCAAAGAATCACATGCAATTACTTCCTTCACAAATAAATTATGAATGGGACCATTTAAAAAAACACTGATGATTATATAAGTGATGATTATATAAGTAATTACTAACTTACCCATGTTGATCGTTTACAGCTCCTGTGATACCTAAAACTAAAGGCCAACCATGTGACAATGTCTCACCAGCACTGTGTAAAATTTGCAGAACACATTCTAACTGTCTTTGTCTGACATCCCAGTGTGGTACCATTGATAAGTCATAAAGTGGGCCTAAAAATACACTCATATGATTCATAATTTGAATTAGATAAAAAACATGAATATTTTTGATAAATTTTGAAATGGTTTGAAAAAAAAACTGTCAAAATCAATCAGAGAGTACTAAAGATAATTTTGAGAGCAAGCTGGAAGTTAATTTTTAACAGTAGTGTAATTTTTTAACACAAACCTAGTAATAAAGTTTGCAATTTCTGGTTTTCTCGCAAAGGCACTTCGTGCTTATAGTGCAAAGCTGCTTTGACGAGATACGTGATAGCTTCAACCCCCCACTCCCTCATCCTAATATGCGGATGATGGCAAACTTCCAGCAAATGATTCGTCAAAGGTTTCCAGAGGATTTCGATTCTGGACATGTTAACCCAACCAGTTTCCAGCAATTTTGCTACAGCAAAGAGTGAGGGTTCTCGATTGGAGTAGGCTAACTCCATAGCTTCTTGGGAAAGTTTGCACAAAGCGTTTATAAGATGGTGCAAAGCTACGTCGTCTAGTTGTTGACTCGACTCGAATAACCTACTCAACATAGTTGAAAGTACCGGTAATTCGGCCATAACTGAAGTGGTTATGACGTTAGATTCTGTTGAGGTTCTGGCCGCTTTTAAGCTGCCGCCTGTTGAGGGTTTCAGGCCTAATATCCACACCAGATGCTGTAATGTTGTTAATACTAGGTGCCATGATGTACCTGAAATAAAAATTTTAACTAGTTACAGCCCTTCCCATTGAAAAAAGTTTTGACATTGGAAATGTCTTATGGCTCGAAACCCATGAATTTTTGTCACAATTGTCACGATTTTTGTTGGGATTTTTCTCACGATTTCTCAAGATTTTGTCACGATTTTTGTCACGATTTTGTTGGGTTTTTGGTTACGATTTTATTGGGATTTTTTTCACCTAGAAAATAGGCCACAGGTTATAGCCCACAGGCGTCACCATATGTAAGAATACAAATTCCTTTTTGATATCGCAATCGTCAATGAATGTCCCATAAGACATTTTTAATGCCTACCGTTTTTCGTTTCCGTTTTTTTTATAGTATAAACCCCGCTGAATTTTTTACTTACCTAATATACCCCCATGACAATGCGCTAAGTTTAACAACGCCCTCATAGATTGTAAATTCTTCGATGTCAGCATAACCGGCCCCTGCTGAGTACCTGCAGGAACCGAAGACGTAGGCAACGGCGTACCAACAGCCACCACCTGTTGCCGAAAATCGGTGTCTCCATATTGCACTATAAGACTGTTACTTAAATCCTGACTATCCCTATGACCTTGTCTTAAGTTCACACCCGACGTAACTGTATTTAAAACGATCAAAGCATAGTGGGGAGGCAGAGAAGATTTACAAATAGCAGTTATAAAAGCGTCCCTAGGGACCTGTAAGTCCAGTTCTCCGCAAAGAGACGTGTAAGTCTGAATGGACTTCAGAATGTTTTCAGTTACTGATTCGTCTGTGCTTGCGTCTATTAATGGACTCAGGGCTGCTAAAAGTCCGCACCAACTGCTGTTGATTAGTTGACAGCAGAGTTCTGAGGATGGTTTTTCGGTTGATGTTGAGTCATCTTCAGGCGCTATAGGGCCTAGGATTATTTGCAAAGATCGAATTATTTCGAGGAGACATGCGTATGCTACGGATATTCCGTAACCTTCGGGAATGATGGGTGGCTCGATTTTGTCTAGCATTTCCAAACTGTAAAATAAAAAAATAGTATATTATGTTACAAGGACGAAAAGTCTAAAATTTTTCTTTTAAAACGGCAGTTTTATTGAACATTTGTTGCCTGGAAGTAATTACGACAAAGGGGTCAAACTTAAAATACGTAACGAACTTAGGGGAAGGGAAGTAGAGCTAAGTTAATGAAAAATAATGACAATAATTTTACTTACAATGTCGATTTTGATTGGCCTGTAGGAAAGTTAACTATAATGGGCATCCAAACGTTACGCAAAAAGAAACCAGATTGTGGAGTGACCCCTGGACCTGCCGGCAATCCCGCAATATATCCTGGAGGCTGTCCTTGCGTCACTGGCGCTAAAATAAAAAAAAATATACTACTACAGTTCAAATTTACAAGCAAAAAAATATTGAAAACTTTAAAAAAATTACCAAGGTGTGAATGAACAAAATACTACAAAATATCTGTCAATTTAGAATATTTAGGATAGGGAACATTCAAGTATTAAGTAACTTACCAGAGCTCATTTGCAACTGTGGACTGACAAAAAGAGATTGGACATAAGCTCCAAGAGAATTAACTATATCTTGAAAAATGCTGGTCGTGTGTTTTTTCAAATCATAACATTCGCAAAAAGATTTTAACAAAGCAGGCTGTATTGTCATTTTATGTAGGACCTCTAAAGCCAGGGCGCGCAGCCAGGTTTGTTTGTCAGGATCCAAAAATTTTACAATTAGGGACAGAAATATTTCACATTCTGTAACCTGTAAATTAGGAATATGTTGTGTAAAAATAGTAAAAAGGTCGTATGATAAAAAAAAATCCCGAAAAATTAGGGATTTCGAAATTTCGGGATATTCCGAATACTTTTAGTTTCGGGACTTCCGAAAAGTCCCGAAAGTGATCCCAAAAAATCCCTAAAATTGGAATTAATTTAATTATAAAAAAACATTCTACGTTTTCCGTGTTAGTAAAACTTTTTAGAAAACCACTAAAAACATCTTTAAATCCTACAGAGAGCTAATGATTTAACAGGTTTTCTAATGAACTTTTTTTACTGGGTAATCTGACATTCAAAAAAGAACTTACCAGTAAATTATGATATTTTTGGATCAAGATGGACACTACCCTCAATAACCTCATTGTAATTGGAAAGTATGGCTTTTCAAATGATGTTGTGGTTATATTAGGAACATTGCTTCTATATTTAATATTTGGTGAAAATAATTTAATAACTAATGGACACACTCTTTCTTTTAGCAGCCAACTAAACTCTGGATTCTGAAAAGTAAAAAAATACGGAAAAACTGTGGCATAAATTAAAAAAATAAATATTATGTCAAAAATTTAATTAAATTATATCTGATAAGAATCTTCCGTTTCTTTTTACAATACAATAAAAAGAGAACAGGGTTTTTTTTAACTATAGAGACAAAAAATTCATGGCCCAGGCCTTGGAAAACCAAATCACAACACTCACAAAAAGATCAAGAACGTCCTCAACCAGTAATGGTACCCACTAATACAGGACAGATGCATTCCCAGCATCAGTGAGATAGTCTCACTCCTCCCGCACATCCCTCCTCTCCCTATCACATCCCTCCCCATCCCCCTCCCACCCACTCCACAGCGCCAAATTATGACAGATGCAACTCGCATCAGTGAGCAGAGACTCACTCCCCCCAAATTATGACAGATGCAACTCGCATCAGTGAGCATAGACTCACTGCCCCAACTTTCAATTCAGATTAAATATTTTTTTAGATAAATGAGCCATAGGCTGCGCCTGTCTCTTAAAGACCCAAACAAACTATTGATGATGATGGAAAACCAAAATACAGTGTTTATTGTTATTAAAAATTTACGGGTTACATTAAAAATCAACGCGGGGTTTCCAAACTGATGGAAACACTAAGAAAGCGGTAAATTAAGTAAGATTTAGGCTTGACCTCTTATAATGCTATTAAATAAATAAATACCTTGTAAAATACTGATGTAAACTGTATTAAAACGGACTCCAACAGTTCCAAACCAAACGTTCTCGTCATTTCTGTCATGCCAATTAGCCAATATGGCTGATCTGCATTTACTAACTGTACTAAATCTTGGAACAGCAAAAACGCATCTTGTGCGCACGTAGATAAATCTAAAAAAAAATAGTAACTCAAAAACGCTTTAAGCTAGAGACTTCAAAGGAACATAGGTTTGTTACCAAAAAGTTTTAGCT
Organism: Brachypterus glaber; assembly: GCA_958510825.1. Classification (NCBI taxonomy): domain Eukaryota; kingdom Metazoa; phylum Arthropoda; class Insecta; order Coleoptera; family Kateretidae; genus Brachypterus; species Brachypterus glaber. Next base: position 25,162,594 of record OY294054.1, on the reverse strand, counting down.
GAGACTGTTTTTGATACGAATAAGAGTGAGACCAGGAGGAAAGATGGGGAAAAAAATAAAAAACTTTGAACTACCTTAGGGACACTACTTTTCAAAAAAATTATAAATAAGAAGATAAACTTTTGGATATGTATATATGTTCAAAATATTTTTTTTCCAGGACCCCAAAATTATCAATTTTTGAATAGTGGTTCCATTTAGCTTTTTTCAGGATAATATTAAACTCACCTTTAGGAGGGACTCCACTTGCAACTTTCATCTCATCCAAATTGATTTGTCTAGGCTCTTGAGCCGAGTTGTCATTGTTGTCACACTCAACAACGACCCTTTCAAAAACTAAAGAAACTAACTGTCTGACTGTTGCTCCGGCTGTGTTAATAGTTGTGGAATTTTTGGCAAAATGTAAACGAAAACACAGGACCAATGTCTAAAATAAAAATTTAAAATACACACACAAAAAAACTTTTCTGCCAAAAAATAGCAATTAACCTCAAATAAAAAAAATAATAAAAAAATCGAAAAATTCGAGGTAAAATTGAAAAAAATCTCATAAAAAAATCAGTTTTTTTTCAAAAAAGTGTATATATAGAACGAAAAATAAAAGTCAAAAAAAAGCTAGACACAAAACCCTTAATGCGCGAGTCACTTACCTTGGACAACGTTTCTCCATGAACTATCGTATTTGTGGTAAGCAGCAATGTTACCAACTGCAAAATTTTTACTTCTTCAATTCCAGACTCCATTAGGGTCCATAATGTATTTGTAATATACATAGCACCTTTGTGATCTATCAGCTGATGTGTTATAAGTTTTTGCATTATTTGTAAACAACACTAAAAATAACAAAAAATATCTGTCAGATGAGCAAGGGGTCTTTTTTCTAAAAAATTTGGAAACAAATTAAATACCCAAAATGTAAATGTAAAAAAAAACTGAAAGTACAGTTACTTTCTCGCGAAAATGTGCAGGTAAGTTTTGAGATAAAATAAGTTATGAGGGGTTTAACTTCTAAAAAAATCGAAAAAATCTGAAAAAAGTTATGTTATATTTCCCGATTATGTTATATTTCCCGATTATTCAGCTTATAAAAAACGAAAAAGAAATACTTACTTTTATTATTTTAACATCTTTTGTTTCACAACCTTGTGATAGTGGATATATTATTGGATTAACGAGTGAAAATATATTGCTTTGGGGTGTCAAATTGGCATTTTTTATTTTGCCAATAGCTTCTTCACATGCCTAAAAAAAAAATGGTTAACCCTTCATGCTATGCAAGTGAGAGGCAAGACTAAAATAACCAATACAATCTCCGACTTTTGATTTCAGCACATTTCATTGATCAATTTTGTCTTATCTTATACTTGAAAATGGGTTTTATAGCAGGGCTCCAGAACCAACGGCGTTTTTGTTTTTTTTTGTGGTTTTCCCAGTGCAAAAACCCAGTTATATAGATATAATTTTTAAAGCAGATTCTAAAACAACTTGCTCTGTTTTTAAGTCGACAATGTTTAAATTTTAAGTCCAAGATTACTCGTAACTGTTTTAATTAAAGCATTAAAGAATTATTGGACATGTTTAACGTTAAAATAATTAAACATTAAAGATAAAAAGGAAACAAAATATTAACCTCTTTGACTTGGGGATACTTCTTTTTGGTTTCAGAAAACAAATTCTTGAAATCTGTTTGCAAATTCTCCATAAATGCCGGTGACAATTCAACCGTATTAGGGGGCCCTTCAGTAGCCATCGTTTTATTAATTTAGTTGCTAAAAAAACACGTAATTTACGGTGAGCTGGCAATTGTCAAATGTCACTAACATAAACACTTTTTGTTTTTACTTTACTATAGCCATTTTACATTTTCTTTTCACTAGATTCGTTCTTTTACACTTGTATTTGTTATTGTTCTGTACCATAACATATTTATTTTGGACTTTTAACCTAATTTTTCACATAAAAACACTAAACAACTACCCCCACCGGTCCAAATATTGGATCGAATTAGTTCCGTTTCTCGATGTTTGGAGCTGTCATCTTTTATTCTTCTTCTTCTACTTCTAAGAATAATTCTGATTTATGAATAATGCCCACCTTGACTAATATGGCATCATTGTGCGCAGAAAATGACCCTGTTTTCACTTTACTGCGCAACTCAGCCTACGTAACCATCTGTTTTGGATTTATTTTAGATTTCTGAATAAAAAAAGTAAACACGTTTAGATAAAGTAATGCCTAAAAATTCAATACCTGACGGATGGCTTGATTGTCCAAATAATGGAAATGGTTTAATAGTTGGTAAATTTATGCCAACAAAAACACCTTTAAGTTCAAAATATGACAGGAACTTACTTTTGATCAAAGATTTTACCCAGCTGGTATATTTGATAAAGCAAAAAGAAATCAGGTAAAGATATTGTTGGTTTTGTTGAAAAAACCAATGTTTATACTTTGTATTTTATTGTACCTGTCTCTTTAGGAAAAAATCGGGCTTTGATTGACTTAACAAATACAAATAGATATTATGATGAATCAGAAATTCGTGACAAGGAATGTATATACTCAAAACTAAATTGTTTAGGACATGGTGAGGCACCTTCAGAAACATATAGTCAAAAAGTTTATAGATATTGTTCATAATTATATAGTACAAAACCCATTAAATTGCATAGTTATACACTGTACACATGGTTTTAATAGGACTGGTTTTTTTAATCGTGTGTTTCTTAGTTGAAAGATTAAAATTTAAAGTTGGTGATGCTGTCGAGCTGTTCGCACAACTGAGGTAAGTAAAATAACAAAATAATATTGTCATCGTGTCTTGTTTCTCTTATATTTAAAATTGTTTCAGACCCCCAGGGATAATCGTGATAGCTTAATTAAGGAATTATTTTATCGATATGGAAAT